>CM069151.1:34674078-35009078 GCA_035221665.1 Okamejei kenojei | reverse complement strand
ATCAAGGAAAGTACATCAAGCAAAAATAAAAAGTTGATCAATATCTATGTGCATCCACTGAAGATTGAGACAGGAGAAATTATACTGGGGACAGTGATATTTAAAAAATAAAACATTTTCGATATCTCTGCGGAAGAAACCGTGACGAAAAAACACAAATAAACGTGGGCCAACTGATGTAGCAGGAAGGGGGAGGAGAAACAAATGAGAATCAGCTAAACACAACTATTGGAGATATAGATCCATTTAAGATACTAAAGTACAAAAGAAAATGTGGCCCAACCAAAGCCATTGTTTAAACAAAAAGATCAGAAGAAAACTGGGGAATTAAGAACAATTACAAATTTTCTTCAGCAAGCCAAAAAATAAAAACAAATTTCACAAAAATAAACCAAGGTTTTCAGAACAAAAAGAAAAAGTAGAAATTGAGATTAATAATGTGGAAAAATCAAAAACTGAATAAATATTTTTACAGAAAGTGGAAAAAAAAGATACATACATAATTGCAGGAGTAGGCCATTCAGACCTTCGAGCCAGCACCGCCATTCAATATGATCATGGCTGATCATTCACAATCAGTACCCCGTTCCTGCCTTCTCCCCATATCCTTTGATACCGCTATCCCTAAGAGCTGTATCTAAATCCGTTTAAGAAGGAACTGCAGATGCTGAAAAATCGAAGGTAGACAAAACTGCTGGAGAAACTCAGCGGGTAAGGCAGCATCTATGGAGCGAAGGAAATAGGCAACGTTTCGGGTCGAGACCTTTCTTCAGACTGACGTGAGGGTGGGAGGGGGAATGGGAAGAAGAGGCAGAAACAGTGTGCTGAGGGAGAGCTGAGAAGGGGAAGGGAAAGCAGGGACTACCTGAAATTAGAGAAGTCAATGTTCATACCGCTGGGGTGTAAACTGCCCAATCGAAATATGATGTTCTGCTCCGCCAATTTACGGTGGTCTTCACTCTGGTCATGGAGGAGGCCCAGGACAGAAAGGTCGGGTTCGGAATGGGTGGGGCAGTTGAAGCACTCAGCGGTATGAACATTGACTTCTCTAATTTCAGGTAGTCCCTGCTTTCCCCTCCCCTTCTCAGGTCTCCCTCAGCTCAATGTCTCCACCTTTTCCTTTCTTCTTCCCATTCTCCCCCATCCTCATATCAGTCTGAAGAATGGTCTTGACCCAAAACACTGCCTATTTCCTTTGCTCCATTGATTCTGCTTCTCCCGCTGACTTTCTCCAGCATTCTAACTCCGTTGAACTCCGATGAGCAATATCTATGTACATCCCTTGCAGATTGGCATAAGAGAAACTGACGTTTAATAACAAATATTTTTTTCGGAAAAAGACACTGAAAACTTCAAATAAACAGAAGAGGCCAACAGTGCAGCAAGAGGGAAAGGTGAAGGAAATGAGCATCAGTTAAACACAACTATTGGAGAAATAATGGTGCTGAATGGCAATAAATCGTCAGGAACTGATGACCTGCATCCCAAGGTGTGGGGAGTGGTGACCGTGAAGATACCGGATACTCTGGAGTGTGTCGCAGGGATCAGACCCATCAGTGATTTGTATGAAGGGACCGGGAGACGTGCATCAAGACTGCTGCTGACACAAAGCTGTTCATCTTTATTGTCAGAGGGTTTGTGTGGATGAGCAAAGACAACTCACTGCAGATACATGCAGACCAGTGGAGACTGTACCTGGAATACCATTCACAGATTTGGATTACTGACCTCTAGAGGAATATCCGTGCTATAGGTGGAGTGAAATGAAGATTCACCTGATTGTTTTTGGGGACGGGTATTGCCATTTGAAGAGACATTAAACAGACTGTAGTTATACTCTCATTCACCAGATTTCCAGCAACTTAATTGTTCTGGCATTTCAAAGTTTGTCAGTCTAATTATCAAATCACTAGTAACTCCAACCTTTCTCTGTCTCGTTCACTCCCCACCCCCAGGACTCGCTCCCTGTGTACCATTGCCAGCACTCTGGCCATCCTCCCACAAGCCTCCTTCCCCACCCTCACAGCGGGCAAGTACAATGCACCCTTTGCATTTGAAAAGTGCCTGCAGAACCTTCTCCTCTGCATCCCCTGGGTTCCTGACAGAGAGACACGTATCCTTCTTCCTGCAATTCTGTTTTCCTCTGAAGCGTCACCGTGGAGAAATCTCTGTCTCCTGACGTGGATGAGTGTTTTGTTGATAAAGTTGTCGTTATATTAATTTGACGATCGTTTGATTGTAAAACTGTCAACATAGGCAGTCTTTGATTGTGCTAATTTGTATAGTTATTTTTATTATTTTGAATAAAGGTATTTGTATAATATATATATATATATTTTTTTTTAATATGTGGAGAGTCTCCAACTCACCTTCCAACTCTGCAGCTCTGTGATGAGTATCCCAGACAAGAGACATTTCCTACCACATCCCGACCAGTCCCAATGTCCACAAATTCCCATGTTCTACAGTTCCAACACTCACAACAATATATTTCTAAAGCTCCTGGAATCAATGGACCTTACCTGCCACATCACTGGCAAGCAGTGAGGTCAGCACCAGAACCCACACCAACATCGTGTTTCCTTTCTCGAACCTGAAACACAAGAAAACAATTCATCATTAGTGTCAAGTTTCACAGTGAAGGTGGGCATATTCTGCTGCCATTCCCACCTCTCTCTCTCCCAGCTCTCTGTGTCGATGAGCTTTCCAATGCTGTTGCATCCTTATATACGTGTAGTTCTGGCATCTTGGAGGCGTTTGGAACCATTGGAATCAAACTCAATTGGCTGCAGCAATCTACATAAAACTCCTGCTGACCAATCGCTGACTGACAGATTAGAACAAGATGAACAGGAAGCTACAGAAATGTCTTGTGAGCTCCAAGTGTGACTGTAAAATGTGGCACTGTATCTGAACACTGAGGAATGGAAACTGTAGAAAGTATGTATGGTCCCATTATGTGTTTATGGTATTAGGGTATAATGAATATTATCAACAGGAACAATTAAGATGTAACGTTCAGGCGAATACTTCAAAAACAACATTATTGATCCAGGACACCTCACTCACTCCTCTACTCACTCTGGTCTGTTTCCTCTCCATTTCCCATCACAGTGGAAGGTCGCTTACAGATACAGAATCAATGCGGCAGGTTCAGTAGGTTTTCAGGTCAATGTTGACACCTAAGCTGTATATGGTGGGGGAACTGGTGACATTAATATCATTGGCTGTTACAGGTAGACCCTGACTTTTAGAGTTGGTCATTGCCTGTGGTGCACAATCATGTTGTGTGAATGCTACTGGCCATTTATTGGCCCAAGACGGAATGCTTTTGCTGGATGAACAGCTTCATTTTGTGAAGACTTGTGAATGGAACTGAACATTGTGCAATCATCAGGGGACATGAGGTTTCTTCCCTTGGGCCTGAAGCACAAGGAAAGGATTCGCAGTCACAAGACATTCTGCATGGAAATAGGCTCTCTGGCCCACCATGTTTAAGCCGACTGTCTTGTACCCACCTGTTGTATCTTGACAATTTAATTGATCATCTTGATATTTCTTAACCATTCTGACAATTTCTGCCTGTACCTCCCGTAGGCATTTCACAATCCTAATACCCTCTGGGTGTTAATAATGAATCCCCTACTCCTACCCCTGCCTTAAATCTGTGCCCTCTGGTATTAAACATCTCCGATGCTAGTAAAATATTCTTCCTATGTCCTCGTTCAATTCTTCTCATAATTTTTGTTAAATATTTTTATTATAGAAACATATTTATGAAAATTACAATGTTTTACATAAACGAAACTACATCATTATATACTTTCATAATATTAATAATATTGATATTATTACTAATATTAAAATTTAGGACTATATGCTTCTATACGCTTTTTTAAATTATTTTTTATAAAGTGAGAAAAGATAGTGCTAAATAATGAAGAAAATATGAAAGCGAATGGAGTATTAATCATTAATCCGTCATTGGAGATATAGGCATGATTTATTATATATATTTCTTCATCCATTCTAATATTCAGGCCTCGGTCAAGCTCTCGTACCGAGCCGTTATGACTGTAAATATTCAATATATGGAGACCATATTCCTCTGAAGAGATCTAACCTGCCCATTAGGATAAACCTCAATCTCTCCAGATGAAGAGTCTTCTCATAATTTTTAAACCTCAATTATGCCCACCCTCAGCCTCCTCCTCAGGTTCCCCAGATCTTCCTTCTTCTCTAGGGTGTTCCTTCAGGGTCAAGGATGAGTTGCATTTCAGTCAGTTCTGTGGGTTCTGGTGGAACTTGCAGATATTGATTCTAAGAGGCTGTTAGCAGATGTCTGTAATGTTGGAGGCTTTTCAATGTGAGATCAGATGATCTCAGGATGAGAATATCCCAGTTTGAGTGAAGTGCAAGAAAGGCAAAAGCAGAGAACCTGGATGACGAGGGATATTGAGGCTCAGGTCAGGACATAGAAAGCGCTTGACAGATGGAGGCAACTGGCTCAGTGAACAGGACACGGTGGGAGTAAAAGTGTCCTGAACCACGGTCACTCAGAGGGCGAGTCTCTGAGGTTTCAAGGAACGGACTGTGACTGCCATCTTTGCTATGGGTTGTTTCTTTGTATTGGATGCAACTTATGTCAGAATTGTTCTCCATGTAACCAATAGACCTGTACCCACAGTGATTGTTGTGGTCACAGTCAAGTCTCCTGAATTAGGTTACAATGGTTGTGTAAATGTTATACTTGGAGCGTACTGTATGTTAATGGGAGGTTGTGCTGTTTGATGGGAGAAATAGCAAAACAGAACATTTCACGTGGTGAGAAGCCACTAAATGTTGGTGTGCGGAGGGGTCCAGGCGTGTTGCTTCACCAGATGCTGAAAGTTATTCTGCAGCTGGAACAAGCAATTATGAAGTCAAATAGCCCAATGTCTGTTATTTTGAGGGGTTTGGAACCGTTTTCTAAAGGATGAATAGAAAGCTGCTGGAAGAACTCAGCCGGTCAAGCAGCATCTGCAGAGGCATAGCCGGCGTTTTGAGTTTCTACCCTGCATCTACACTGCAGGATATTGCCAAAGTTTTCAACTTAGCAGCATTACGAGTGCTTCAGTCTTTAGTGCTGATAAAACCACTGGTAACATCCAGAGGACCACAGGACCAGTTCCCTTCGCCTTCAAACTGGCATCTTCACCCTTTGAATCAACAACCATTCCTTAACCTTCCTTCCAGTCACCATGTTTCAAAACTTCCCTTCCTATCCAAAGTCAACTAGGTACTGGCTCATAAATTGAACCCCCAATAAAGCTGGACATATCCAGTCCAGCAAATGACCAGACAACCAGGCTGCTCCCAATCATCAGGAGTTGTCCACAGTGCGGGCAAGTGTCACTTCCCCTCCAATAATCGACTTGCCCACGCTCTGTGTGGGTTTCACCAAGATCACTCGGCTCTGAACCGCATCACAGCCTTGGTCCAAACACAGAGCAAAGAGCTGCATTCCGGAGGTGAGGCCAGAGTGAGGCTCCTTGAAAACAAGGCAGCATTTGACTGAGTGCGGCATTGAGGGGACCTGGTCATTCTGAGACAAGGATCGCCAAGGATAGAATATGTCAATGGTTGGATACATTCCCCACACAAAGTACGATGGCTGTGGTTCAACATCCCAGCCCCAGGACATCACTGCAGGAGTTCCTTAGGGTATGATCATGGATGATGAAAGTGGAATTAACTGCCAATACCTGTGTAGGGAGATGTGCAGGTGCAGCAAGGTTTTGAGATATTCCAGTGTATTTCTTGGTAACTTCTGAGGACGTTTGATAAAGGGACAAGTATTTTGGTGAAACTTTAGAGTCACACAGAGGTCAGAGCAGTGATGACCAGCAAGTTCCATCCAAAGGAACTTCACTGAAGAGTTGGGTTTTTACAACAGTCCCACAGCTTCATTTACTGAGACACTCCCAGGATATAATAATGACAGTCTGTGCATTCTGAGCTCCACAGTCCTCTGAGGTACAACATTTAGAAGAACCTGAAGAAGTTAAGTTAAGTAAGGTTACAAAATAGACTCTGCTTTTTGTTTAGAAGTATACAAAATGGATGTTTGCCCATTCCTCTCCATATTCAACAAGATTAAAATGCATACTGGATCAGATGCTTTGCCCTATGATCTAAACACTCAGCAAAATGTACAGAGCACTGGGACCTTACCCTCTCTATCTTCAACAAGATTGTAATGTACAGACAAGGTCAATAAACATCACCGTTTGAATCTGCAGAGATAAAGAATAGCTCTTTCGAGCAAAACCATATATGGACATAACCTTTCCTCTATCGGGAGAAATTACCGATCTTGAATATTACCATATATGGACAAGGCAAGAGGCTGTACAATGCTCAGTAAGATAAAGAATTGCTGAGTTGCAGACTGGTTTGGGTTTAAGTATATGCATGTGCTTTGCATCTGTGTGTGGAACACGAGGAACTCTGTGTCTGTGTTTTCATACTTAGAATTACCTCCCACACCCGCCAGAGTGGACTAAAGACGTTACTGTATCTTTAACAAACCACAACACACTACACAAGGAGATTTCCCTTCATCTAAATCACAGAAATTCCATATGATCACGGCTGATCCATTCTGACCTCAACTCCAATTCTGTGCCAGTTCCCCACACTGAGCCACTGCTTGACCGGGTCCATTACACCGATTGTCCAGAATTCAGTGACAAATGTTGCCTGGTTCAGACACACAACTCTTTGAAGGTTTTTCCTCCCCTTTGTTCTCTCTGTCTCTCAACTTTTCTTTGACTTTCCTTCACTTGTTTCAAGGGCCATCCTTCTTTAGTACGTCCCTGATCGATATCATGCAATTGTTCTGACACAGGCTGCCCGTCAACTTCCAACACAATACCACTGTGTCAGTTAGTGCTCTGACTTTCACACCTTGCCAGTACTAAACACAATTCTGTTCCAGCACATTCTTCACCATCAGCATTGCCTTGGACTTCACTGCCCAGTACTTTGCTGCTTGAGCCAACAAAATTTCAACATCAATTGTTTAGCAACTGTAAGATAAAAGAGTGCAGATGATGGAATCATCTATGAGCAATAAACTAAGTGCAGGAGTAACTCAGCAGGTCAGGCAGCATCTGTGGAGGGGATGTACCAATGACGTTATGGGTGTGATGCGTTCTTCAGTCAGATGGAGTGGGGTAGAGAAATCTTTTTCTACCATTTCTCCACTCATATTTCCAACTGATCTCTATCCTACTGCATGGGATAAAATCTTCCTCAATATCCACAACTCCATGAAATTTCATCTCGTCTGCAAATGTAATAATTGACCAATCTACATTGTTTATGTAATTCACTTACAACAGATGTCCCCACTGATCCCTGCAGAACACCACTGGTCACAGACCTCCAGTTAGAATAATACACCTCCACCGTCACCTTGTCTTTAAACTAGCTTTCAATATTTTTTTAAACAAGGGTTTAGCAGCAGAATGCATCTATATTTGGATTGCAAATGTTCATTTGATCAACTTGTATCAACAGCGGATATGATTAGACAGTTTCCCCTGAAACAACATTGAACTGTCCTCTTTCGCCTCAGTTATATTTCTTACCCCCCCCCCCCCCCCCCCCCCCCCCCACCCCCACCCCCCCTACTCTGGCAATAAAGGGGGCTCAGTGCATGAATTGAAGGAGAGATGATCATTGAGATGAACAGGTTGAACACTCAAGTTGGATGATCAAGGGGGTAAATTGGGGAGGGTTTTATTGCAATGGGGAGGATAAGGTTCAAGAAGTTGGCAATTGATTGTGTGGATGAAGAACAGCTTATCTGTTAGTACCTGAAGACTGGCAGACTCAGTGGATTAAACAGCATCCACTATGGATCTGCCAAAGGTATCAGCACCATTCTGTGGGATTAATAGCACCTCCTTGTTCACCTGCCAAGGATTCCCACCTTGGCAGTGTCAGTCTCGGTCCTGGAGGACATTGATACACTCTTCATCAAGAAAATGCTGGGTATTGTTCAGCTGGAACCACAATCAGCTGGATTGCCAATCATTGACTGGTGCTATACCACAGGGAATAATGCTACAACTCAATTATTTATAATCTACAGTTCTGACTGGGATGAAGGGATCGAGTGTGAGGGTCTTGAGACAAATTTTCTGTTACTCCAGCAGTCTCCAAACCAGTGAGATACAGCTCCACAAGGCTGGTTTTCCTTGAAAAGCAGTTGAGAGTTGGGTCAGTTACAGTGGTTTAAAATGGTAGTTTGTGATGGGCAGTCCAAGGGGTGAACATGACTGGGCCAATTTAAACATTGTTATGGTATATTTTGGGTCATTTATTGACAATGTCTCTGGCAAGGCCAGCATTTTTGTCCATTATTTCCCTAAACCAGGTGGCAGGGAGAGATTGCTTTGAACGTTGTATTCTTCTTGTGAAGATATTTCCATATTGTTAGGGGAGGTGTTCCACGATTTAAACCTGGTGATGATGAAGAAATGTCTCCACATCAGCCTGACTTGGAAACATAACGTGGAGGAGAACCTGTGGCTGGTGTTACCATGTACCTGCTCCCCTCGTCCTTGATGGAAGGGCCACCCAACCGCAGAAGTAATGGGATGTTATTTTCAGTGATGTCTACACCATTAGACGAAATGACTGAGCAAAGTTCTGCTGAAAATGAAAGATGGTTTGATCATGTCTCACTAACTTGATTGAGCTTCTTGAAGGGAGATCAGGAGAGGTAGTTCAGGGTGGATTGAGCGAAGGTGTGCAGCGAAACAATTGCCCAGTCTGCACTTGGTCTCGCCGACGTACAAGAGTGACAACTTGAACAATGGATACAGTAGATGAGGTTGGAAGAGATGCAAGTGAATCTCATCCTCACCTGAAAGGACTGTTGGGGTCACTGGACAGAGTCGAGGGAGGAGGTATAAGGACAGGTGTTGCAACTCTAGTCCATGCTCCTGCTGCCTGGAAGAGAGCTCGGAAACTAGAAAACACAGAACGATGTGCAGCAGCATTTGTTACCTCATCACCTCAGCCAGCTGGGAGACGCTCGCTGAGGGAAATCACTTCATCACCTCACCTCTGATTCATTAGACAATCATTTCCACACATTGAGAAGTTTGTGAAGGAACCAGATTTCCACAACATTGTTCCCCTGTAAACTCTGTGACGGACACCGGAAACTGTTTCTCATCGTTTACTCCACCGAGTGCATTTTGCTGATGGCACACACAATAGCCATGGTTTGCCTGTGGTGGAGAGAGGGAATCGTCAGGGTGGGGAGTGGGCTGCCATTGAACTGGGCGGCAATATCCTGAATGCATCACATGCAATTTCTAGAAAATGTCCCTGGGTAGGAGGCAGGTTGTGTGGGGGGAGTTAAGTGAACCAAGGAGTTGTGGAGGGGAGACACAAAATGCTAGAATACCTCAGCGTGTCAGGCAGCATCTCTGCAGAGAAGGATTGGTTGACATTGTGGAGGGAATGGTCTTGACGGAAAGAGTAAAAGGGTGGAGACAGAAGGAGGTGACTGATGGTGAGATCCATGGAGAAGGTTTATGACATAAGTTGCATCCAATACAAAGAAACAACACGTTGCAAAGATGACAGTCACAGTCTGCTCCTCGGCGACTCATCTTCTGAGTGACATTCAGTAACCATTTCTAAGTGATGGTGGCAGTCGTCACGGTCAGTCAGAGGGCGAATCTCTGAGCTTTCAAGGAACAGACAGTGACTGTCATCTTTGCTACATGTTGTTTATTTGTATTGGATGCAAATTATGTCATAAATGTTCTCCATGTAACCATTAGACCTGTACCCACAGTGATTGTTGTGGTCACAGACAAGTCTCCTGAATTAGGTTACAATGGTTGTGTAAATCCTACACTTGGAGCATACTGTAGGATAATGGGAGGTTGTGCTTTTTGATGCAAATAGCAAAACAGAACATTTCATGTGGTGAGAAGCCAGTAAATGTTGGTGTTTGGAGGGGTCCAGGGATGTTGGTTCACCTGATGCAGAATGTTAATCTGCAGCTTGAACAAACAATTATGAAGTCAAATAACACCATGTCTGTTCTTTTGAGGGGTTTGGAGACGAAACAAAGATGTTTTGCTGATATTCCACAGTGTTTCAGTGAGAGGACATTTGGAGGTTAGGGGGATGTGTTTTGATCTCCGTACCTAAGGCAGGAAATATTTACCTTGGAGTCTGTGCCTGTGCAGCGTTGATTTACTGGATGGATGTTTAGAATTAGGGAAGTGTCCGCTGCAGAGAGATGGAGGAATATTACTAAACTCTCTGGAAATTAGAAAAGATTGCAGGTGATCTCAGGGAGAGTTACATTTCTCCTCTCCTGGTTGAAATTTATGAATCGCCATTGAATACAGGAAAGGTGCCAGAAGAATGGAGGGTGGTAAATGTTGTGTCACCATTTAAGAAGAGCGGCAGGGATAATGCTGGGAACTATAGGCAAGTGAGCTTAACATTTGTAGTTGTAAAGTTACTAGAGTGTATTCTGAGGGATATGAAAATCATTCATTGAGAAAGACAAGAGCTGATTTGGGATAGGCAACATGGTTTTGTACATGGGAGGTCAGGTCTCATGAATCTGATTGTTTTTTGATGTGACCAAAAAGGTTGATGAGAACAGAACTGTAGATATTGTTTCTATGGACTATGGAAGGCATTTGACAAAGTTCCACACAGTAGATAGCTAAATGGATAGATAAAGGCTTAATCGAAGGAAGCAGAGGGTGATGGTGGAAGGTTGCTTCTCAGGCTGGAAGCCTTATTGGTGTGCTTTAGGGCTCAGTGCTGGGCCCATTTCTGTTTGTCATCTATATAAATGATTTGGATGAGAACATACAGATAGTTGTGAAGATAGTTGTGAAAAATTGCAGCAAGATCTTGATCAGATAGCCAGGTGGGTTGAGGAACGGTTGATGGAATTTAATACAGAGAAATGTGAAGTGTTAAATTTTGGGAAGTCTAACAGGACAGGACCTACACAGTGAATGGTAGGATTATGGGGAGTGTTATAAAGCAGAGGGATCTACGAGTGCAGGTACATGGTTCTTTGAATGTGGCAGTTAAAAAGGCTTTTGGCACAAATGGTGGTGGGTGTATGGAAGGTGCTGCCAGACAAGGTAGTTGAGACAGGTACTATCGCAATGTTTCAGAAAACGTTTGACAATTACATGGATAGGACAGGTTTGGGGGGGGCATCTGTGCCACACCCAGGCAGGTGGGACTAGTGTGGCTGGGACATGTTGGCCAGCGTGGGAAAGTTTGGCTGAAAGGCCTGTTTCCACACTGTATGACTCTATGACTCTATTGATGAATCAGAGATGGACTGAGGGGTGGATAATGAGAAGCTGTTTTGACTGTCTGGAGAGCCTGGTACTGGGGCAGTGTCAACAACTTTGCACACCCAGCAGGCGGAGGTATTACTGCGTTCAGTGAACTTATAAGCCAAAGCCAGAAACTGATTAAAACCATCTACCCCATTTTAAATACAGAAAAAGTAAAATTCATGCAAGAGTGATCATCACCCTCTGGGTGCAATAGTTGTTGAAAATTCATGCATTTAAAAAATAACCCATAGCTCAGACAGGTCTTCCTCTGAACAGAGGACATAAGCATTGTACATTTTGTAACATTTCAGAAAAAATACTTTAACAATAAACTGACAGAAAGCAACTTCACATACATCACATTCCCAAAGTTAAACCCATTTCATTAAAAGGTTTCGAGAATACGCCACCTCTACCTGCCTTGGTTCAGATTACACCATGTGGCAAAATGTGGCCAGGAAAAAGATGCATAAAACACAAGTTAAAGTTATCTAACTCTGCAAAAGCGGATGCTAAAAATGTAAAAAGGGGAAAAAGAGGTTCATCCCAACTACAAAATAAGTCACTTTCATAGTTTGAATTATACAACCATACTATAATCTGTACAGACTAAAAAGTTTGTTATTATACAGATTTCAGTCATTTTCTGACAGTGTTTGCTTCCATTTATACTGTTTGTTTTCTTGTTGGAGTTCTAGATTTTGGGCTCTCAGTTTCTCAATCTCTGTTTCCAGTTCTTGCAGCTTGCTTTCTATCAACTCACCACCTTTTTCCCTTCTAGACGGCATCTCAGCCAGTTGTTCTCATCTTCCAATCTTCCAACCTGGACAGGCACTTCCCCACATACTCGCGGATCAGCACCTGCTTGTTCATGTTCTGCAGGCTCTCAGCATGTTATTTCTTGTATGTCTCAGAGAAGTCCTTCTGCTATTCTGTATGTCTCGGAGAAGCCCTTTTGCTAACCTCTCTGATCTCTTGTTCTTCATCCTCTTCGTGTCATTTTCTTATCCTGCTGCAACTTTTTGTCCGGTAACATCTGGTCATTTTTGAAAAACTACCTTACCTTTTCCCGACGTGCTGGAGGTTCCTATTTTGGTATTTTAAAATACACAAATCTTAAACAACTAAAATATAATGGCTATAATTTCTTATTATATTTCACCATTTTAAATCATACTAACTATTAAATTGACCTTCTAAGAGCTCAGTTCATAAAGTCCCTGCTCCAAAATCCAATCCTTTTCTGATCCTTTCCTGAGTCTGAAGAAGGGTCTTGACCCAAAATGTCACCTATAACTTCACTCCACAGATGCTTCCTCACCCACTGAGTACCTCCAGTATTTTGTATCTACGTTCGATTTCTTTCTTAAACAAACCAATCTGTTTATCTTTTACTTAATTTTACTTACATTTAGTTGGGTTCTATTCCTCAGTCCCTGTTTTCCTATACGCTTCCTCTCGTGGGATATTGTTCTTCCCGTACTGTCTTGGCATTCTGCCACAGGTCTGGGTCACAGCTGGTATTTTCCCATTGAGCAGGGTTTTCCCTGTTCGGATCCCATTTGTTAGGGAGCCTGCCGACTACGCCAGATTGTCAGAGAAATAAATCAAGGACTCTGACTTATGGAGAGCAAGACTTTATTACGTGATATAACAAAGGAACTGCCCTGGAAGACAGTTCATTCATAGTACAGATGGCATGGGTTTATATTCTGCTGAAAAAACAAATGTATGCGCAGACTAGCCCAGACCTCAGTTCCTTAAACAGCTTAGTCAGGACATTACGGTTTTATCAAAAATGCCTAAATTACATTATTCAGACTCGAACATGGTTGAGGCAGATAATGATAACAGATAATAACAGCACACACAAAGAAACAAACATCTGTGCTAATTGCTCCAATGATTTGGCCAAGGATTTCCAAAGAACAAGGCGGCATCTTTAGCTTCGCAAGACGTATCAACAAGCAGAACAGGTAAAGTTTAGCAAAATTCTCTCACAATTGGTGAAGAGTACATGGCACAGATTCCTCTACAAGGGTGCAGAGGAATGAACAGAATTGCTCCTTTCTATCTGAATGTCACCAGAATATCTGGCTATGGGTCATGTGAGCAATGTTTGGGAAAGAGAATGGTTCTGTGTCATGTGGAGAAACACCTGGAGAAGTGGAAATCACCTGGCGATTTTGAGAACTGAATGTTGTGTACAGAGAGGTCAGGCTACTGCTGAAGGCACGTGACACAGCTTTCAGATCATGCGATGCTCGAGCGTACAGTTCATCCAGGGCTAACAGCTGACAGACGTGTGGACTGACATTTTTAACCTGTCACTTGCCCAAGCAGCTGTCCCCATGTGCCTTAAAACCACCCCCATCGTGCCGGTGCCAAAACACTCCACTGCGGCGAGCCTCAACGATTTCGCCCAGTTGCACTTACTCCCATCATCACTAAGTGCTTTGAGAGGATGGTCCTGGCACACCTCAAAGGCTGCCTACCTCCCACACTGGACCTTATCAGTTCACCTACCGCAAGAACAGTACGGAGGATGCCATCTCCACGGCACTTCACTCCGCCCTCTCCCACCTCGACAACAGAGCCACCTACGTGAGAATGCTGTTCATTGACATTAGCTCAGCATTTAACACCATTATCCCCTCCAAACTGATCACCAAACTCATCAACCTGGGCATCGACCCCTTCCTCTTCAACTGGATACTGGACTTTCTAACCAACAGACCCCAGTCTGTTAGGTTAGACAACCACACCTCTTCAACCTGCACCCTGAACACCGGCGTTCCACAGGGCTGTGTGCTGAGCCCTCTCCTCTACACCCTATTCACCTACGACTGCACACCTGTACATGGTACTAACACCATCATCAAGTATGCAGATAATACAATGGTGATTGGCCTCATCAGCGACAATGATGAGTCGGCCTATAGGGAGGAGGTCCAGCTCCTAGCAGCATGGTGCGCTGACAACAACCTGGCCCTTAACACCAAGAAGACCAAGGATCTCATTATGGACTACCTGAAGAGTCGTGACCTCTCCCTCATCATCTTGCAGACAGACAGGGCCAGGCCAACACTTCCCGATTTATAGTCCCTCCCCCCTCCCAGCGGAAGTGGCGTGGCCTTCATGGCAGTGATTGACAGGAGAGATAATCTCAAGATTTTTTAAACATTAATAAGCCTTTTATTTTTCATCGATGGGAAAAATCATCAGGACCTGCGCAGCGGAGGAGAACTCTGAGTAAGATGGCCAAAAAATCATAGCCGTATGTGGTAGCGTTTTTTCTAAACTCAAAGCACAGTGCAAACAGGAAGTGGTCAAGATGAGACTTTTAATTATATAGATTAACAATGTCTCTGGCAAGACCAGCATTTTTTGTCCATCCATTGTTCCCCTGAACCAAGTGGTGGGGAGAGATTGCCTTGAACGCTACATTCTTCTTGGGCTAAAGATCCCAAGCCTCCGCAATGTTAAAGTCAGCGCCTGCGGCAAGAAGCTCTGCAAACCACAGCTCCAAGATGTTAAAATCAGCAGGCCCAACAATCCGGAGCTCCAACACAGGTGATCCCGGCAAGAAATCGCCCTGCTCTGCCGCTGAAGCTCTGGGCCGGTCTCTGGTGGGAAAGGCCGCGCCAATCTAGTTGGTAGGCCGTGAAGTGGCGGGGGGTGGGGGGGGGGGGGAGGGGGACGAATATGCGACACAGAGAAAAGACGCATCTCCATCCAGGTAAGTGACTGAAAATGGTTTCCCCCACCACCCCCCAAATAAGACATACTAAGACACATTAAAATCTACATTTAGACACAATAAAAATAACAAAAAGGGTGCAAGGGCTACGAGCTGCTGGCGACCAGACCAGACCTGTGAAGCGTACCATATGTCTCATGTGACTACCACTCGAAACTACTAGACTACAAAGTAATTGTGGATCTCATGCATCTTAATCTTCTGGATCAGCTGATCTTATCGAATACCTTAGTAAAGTCCAAGTACACAACATCCACTGCTCTACCTTCATTAATCACCTCTTGTTGCCTGCACAGATCACTAAATCAATCGTTAGTAAGATATGCTCTCATGTTGCACCGGCACCACCGTGTGGGCAACACTGAACAGCCAGGAAAAGCCCATGTCAGCCAGTGCCGTCTTTGAGGCCAAGACTAAGTAAACCTGGCAAGCCTGAGACCACCAGTGCCTCTTACCTGCACACAGACAACAAGGGACTGCACCCACACACAGAGAAAAGACTATGCCACCAAGGTAAGCCTGGGGCTGCCAGCACCACCTGTTCAAGCCCAACGATTGAGACAACAGGTCAGGCCTGAGGTAGGGCAGAAACGGAGGGAAAAGCACAAGATTGCAGTGCCTCCTCCTGCAAGACCAGGACTGACTTCCCACAACAAGCCTGAGATTACCAGGGACAGCCTGCATGCAGACATGAACTTCCTTGTCATTATAAATAAACTATAGTGCAAAAGTCAATCCTGGCCAGATTGGAGAGGCTAGGACTCTAAAATTGGGTAAAAGCTTCAGGGCTGCTGGGAGATTTGGTCAATTTGGAATTGCTCTCTGCAGAACTGGGACAAGTTGTGGAGTGGTGCCAGTTAGTCTCGAGCCTAGACTAAAGCTGCAAGAAAAGTATAGAAACATCTGCAGACTGTGTCAATTAGGTGCAAAATGCATAGAATGGATTGGATGACTGCAAACCAGACATACACCTTGTAAATAATTGTAAATAATGTTGCAGAGTTACACTTTGCCGAATATTGATTGTATGAGGTATTGAGCCTTGTCTGGCTTTCTTGCAGATCAGGGCAAATGGTTCTAAGTTTGCTTCCTTGGGAAGCCCTGCTTGAATACAATATATTAGCCTCTGTGTTATTGGGTTAGGGAACTGTCTGTTATGTTTGGGGTTAATTGATATCTCTAATGGATTGCATAGAGACCACCCCCACGTGGTGCGGCCCCTCGAGGTCCCGGGACCTATAAAAGTCCAGGCCTAGAGGGCTTGAGCGAGGCCTAGAGGGCTTGATCAGGCAGATACGAGGATCAAACCCGCGGTGGGATAGGTACAATAGTTGAACTGTAATTGTCTTTTCTCAAAATAAAGATTAGTTGATCAAGTGCTTGATTCAGTGGTTTTTGACTGAAACTTGACTGGGGGGGGGGGGGGGGGGGAGCTCGGAACGTGCTATTTACATTGGGGGCTCATCTGGGATCTCAACCGACCCCCAAACACGAGTTTGCAATCAAGGGTGTTGAGCTGTTTCGTGCAGAAGTCGGGCCTGCTGTGCGGTTTTCGCATTGGTTTTTGGCACTTCGATAGTCGGAGCGGATCAATCATTCGCGGGCTTGGGAAAGGGTCTAATCAAGATCATTAGAATAGTCTAGCAAGCAAGGGGGTTGGTTACATAGAAACTTAGATACATAGAAACATAGAAAATAAATGCAGGAGTAGGCCATTCGGACCTTCGAGCCTGCACCGCCATTCAATATTATCATGGCTGATCATCCAACTCAGTATCCCGTACCTACCTTCTCTCCATACCCCCTGATCCCTTTAGCCACAAGGGCCACATCTAACTCCCTCTTAAATATAGCCAATGAACTGGCCTCAACTTCCTTCTGTTGTAGAGAATTCCAGAGATTCACCATTCTCTGTGTGAAAAATGTTTTTCTCATCTCAGTCCTAAAGGATTTCCCCCTTATCCTTAAACTGTGACCCCTTGTCCTGGACTTCCCCAACATCGGGAACAATCTTCCTGCATCTAGCCTGTCCATCCCCTTAAGAATTTTGTAAGTTTCTATAATACCCCTCAATCTTCCAAAGGTTAGCTCTCCTTTGGGTTGGGGGGCCATAAAACTCGGGCGTGGAGTGGCCCAAAACTTGGTCGTAGTTGGCAGACTGCAGCTGCTTTAACAAGAGCCTGGCTCACTTCATTGGGTGAGGAGTGGCCCAAAGTTAGATTTGGTATCCAATTGGTGGGGTATTGAAATACAGGTCTAGCCTACGTATCGATCGGATCTTTGCCAGGAGCGTGGATTGGAAAGGTGCGCTCTGAAAATCGGCATCGATAACTCAAAGCGCGAAACGGCTAGGTGCTGAACCCCCAGAGCCCAGCAGAGAGGAGTATCTGCATGCAGATATCTGAGTCCTGTGTGATGGATGAGGAATCTCGTAAAGGTACTGGGCTTGATGGGCACAGTATCAATTGGACGGAATACTCCAGTCCATTCGAGAATTCAATTGGGCAATTTTAGTTTGATTTGAGTGTCTGCATAGTAGAAGAGATACGCACTAAAATTATGAGCTCTAGAATGTGTGTATATTTGCAAAGTCAAATTTCCAAATACAGAATTTCACATTGAAGATCTGCCCGTAAGGTGGAATTCGAATTCCTGTATATAGAACTTCGGAGTTTGTGCACGTCCGTGATCGATTCTGAATAGCGGCTGATCAACAGTGAATAGTAACCCTCTGGTCAATTGTTGACTAGTACCTGATAGCGAAGAGTACCTGAGAGATGGATAGCTGGTTTACTTGCTGAAAAGTAATCCGAACGCAAAGGGAACCCCCAATTCTGTAGAACTTAGAGAGGACGGATAGAGGTCCCCCAATAGAAGTCCAATCTTGGTAGGATAGTAATATTCAGGAGGAAAAGTAGTCACTTAAGAAGTAGTACCTCTCAGCAAAGGGTAACCTAGGAAGGGGAAAATCTTTAGTATCAGAGGGAGCGATTCACTGAGTGATAACAGTGTGACGTGGCATTGAGATTGAGAGTTTGTAAACTGTGCACTAGTGCTTTAAATTATTATTGTAAATTATTGGATGGAGGGTAGAAACCGGGATAAGTATCCTGTAACAAGAAGAGAGAGTGAACGTAGAGCCAAGAAAGAATTGCTAAGATCTAATTCTGAACCATGGATTCCCAGAGTATCAGCAAATTACGGATTGGGAGAAAGTAGGTTCCCAGATTACTCAGATTATTATCACCACTACAATCCCAATCTGGAACCCACTCCAATGGAACTAAGGGGTAGAATAAGACCAACCATGTTGCCTAATCAATGCTATACTTGTGGGGAGATGGGACATTGAAGTCGGGCCTGTCCAACAAAGGAGCGAATGAAAGAGAGGAGTCAAAGAAGGGATTTCCAGGATTACAAAGAATTTAGAGATCTGAGGAAATATAGAAACATCCGAGATCCGAGGAATTATGGGAGGTCCTTTAATTCAAGAGACTACTGGGTCCCAAGAGACCAGAGAGAGAGATAGCCCGAATATCAGGAACTAAGAAGTCACACACCGATCACTCAAGCTAACCCATTTTCTCAGTCCTGACTCACCAACCCGCCCTGGAATTGTGGCCGTGGAGACATGACCCCTACTGTAGAACCCCCTCAAGTAATTTACCAGAATGAACTAATTGGATGTAGTATTGGAGTAAAAACTGAAACTCACATAGAAGGAAATTGTAAACCATCTTATGACTACCCCAGAAAACCCCTTGGAGCAAAGAAGATTGTAAATCAAGGAGCTTGGTTCAACTGCACCCAATTAGGTCATTGGAGCAGGGAGTGTCCAGCAAGAAGACAGAATATAGCAGGACGGAAGAAAAACCAAGGGGCAATAAGGAAGAAGTAAGACAGGAAAACATAGTAGCTGGCATGAGAAGAAATGGCAACTAAGGAATGGAAATGGCACTAGGGAGAGAAGAAACAAACTTACCGTGCAGGAGATATGGGAGTGAGGAAAGAAGTTGTTATACTAATGTGTTGCTGAGTTTGTGCCTACAGGACAGTATATCGATGACATACTATCTGGGGAGTGAAGTAAAGAATGCACTGACCCCTTGAGAATGGGCAGAAGACAGCAAAGGTAATGTAGCTCCCCAGAAACAGGAATCAACTAGCAGGAGGAAATGATCCTGTCCTGCCCCTTTAAGACATATCTGGGGAGGCCAAAACACATAGATAGAGCTCCTCGGTATCCATACTCCCTTGAAATTGAAACTGACACCGGAAAAGAAGAAGAAGAAGACCTACCCTAGTGCCCAACTTTGATATCACCTAGCTTTTGAAGAAAGAAAAGGAAGGAAAGTAAAGGACACTATCTAATCTTCCCTAAAGAAATTACACTGACATTTTGTAACGACTATTGGGACAAGCTCTTTTTGGAAGAACTGAATAAAAGGAATTCCTCTGTGGTTCAGGGCAAAATACTTACTTTGTGCCAAAATTTAGTTATAAGTAAATTAATTTAAAGAGGACCTAATGGATATTGTCTTAAAATTGGTAGAGAGTTGACTGTTAACTTGGCATTCTTCTCTTGTCTCACCCATAGGAGGATGGTCAAAGATGGGACTGGACGATTTAGTTACTATCAAGGAAGAGACAAATCCTAACAGATATCGGGAATTAAGACATACCCTGGAAACGTAAGGAGGTAGTATATGTGGTAGCGATTACGTGAAGAACCCCACCAATCCACACGCGTGTCATTCTTCAAAGCAGCGGTGTGAAATCACAGAATAACAGTAATTGAAGTGACATAGTAAGATTATAAACTTAGAACTACCAGATGAGCTTTGCGTTATGAGGGTTGGGAACGGTGGGCACGTAATCGCTCATCGTAACTCCTCATAAAATAAAGATCAAACTTCAAACTGGTAAGTTCTCGTTTAATCTTACTATTTTACACCGGAGTCACGTGAGTGATTCCGTGAAGATTTCAAAGATCTGTGATTTCACGCCGATCAAAATCCAGGCGTTTCACACTGCATCAGTTGTCTTGGGAGAGGTGAATAATTAGTAATACAGTCAAACATGGTACTGATTAACATGTTGCCTTACTCACAAAATAAACAAGAGAAACACAATAGCCACTCCTCTCTCCCAAGGGAGAAGCTATGAAACAGAACTTAAAATGGAATGGGCGAACACCCCCGGGTTCAATAAGTGGTCTCTTATAAAACCTTTAAAAGTCAATTCATTTGACCATCCTGCGGCCGCAAGGATATGGTGTAGCCTCGCTACTTACATTGATGCTGCCCTGGTGGAGTGAGATTTAAAATTGTCAGTATGACCTGCTGCACAATCCAGCACTTGCAGATATTGGCTTTTTGTGGCTAATAAACAATGCTACTTTGGAGCCTCTGAGGCTCTTGGCGACCTTGATATACCTCCTCAAGTGCGCCTCTACACACGGCCAAAATCCGTGGAATATGCTGACAGTACAAACTTCCCTGACACCCCTGTTGCTTTGTTGAATTAGGTCATGGATGTAAAATATAACGTCATTTCCTGAAGACACTATCGTGTCCAGACGCAGTTTGTGCAACATTTGATCCCTTTGCGCTGACACCAGTGCCATGAACATAACCAACTTTAGGGTAATCTTCGGCAATGACAAGGATGTGGTTGTACTCCACTGACGAAACAGTGTCACTACCATGGTCACATCCCAGATTTCAGAGTATCTAGGCCTGGGGAACTGGAATTAAAACACCCTTCGTAAATCTGTATATTACAGATGAGATCCTACAGACTGAAGTTCCGACCCACAGCCTATGTATGAGGGCAGGGCACTCCTGGCGCTATTGATGGCACTATAGCTCACCCGTCATGAAAATGCAATGTGGACAGACATTCATCTACTATGTGTTTCCTCATCTCCGTTCTAAATTGCTTACTTCTTATTTTTAAACTGTGGCCCCTGGTTCTGGACTCCCCCAACACCTGGAACATGTTTCCTGCCTCTAGCTTGTGGTTCGGCCCTTCGTGGTCCCGGGACCTATAAAAGTCCACTGCCATGAGGTCCCGCGTTGATCTTCTGGGAGAGTGCTTGGGACTGAGTGACCATCTGCAGTATCTCTGCTAGATACTAGAGGGCTAGAACAGCCAGTTACAAGGATCAAACCTGCCATGGGATAGGTACAATGGTAGCCGATTAGGAAAAGGGGAGATGCAACAAGACCTGGGTGTCATGGTACAGCAGTCATTGAAAGTAGGTATGCAGGTGCAGCAGGCAGTGAAGAAAGTGAATGGTATGTTAGCATTCATAACAAAAGGATTTGAGTATAGGAGCAGGGAGGTTCTACTGCAGTTGTACAGGGCCTTGGTGAGACCACACCTGGAGTATTGTGTACCGTTTTGGTCTCCTAATCTGAAGACAGACATTCTTGCCATAGAGGGAGTACAGAGAAGGTTCACCAGACTCATCCCTGGGATGGTAGGACTTTCATAGGAAGAAAGACTGGATGGACTCGGCTTGTACTCGCTAAAATTTAGAAGATTGAGGGGGGATCTTACAGAAACGTACACAATTCTTAAGGCATTGGACAGGCTATATGCAGGAAGATTGTTCCCGATGTTGGGGAAGTTCAGAACAAGGGGTCACAATTTAAGGATAAGGGGAAAGTCTTTTAGGACCGAGATGAGAATTTTTTTTTTCACACAGAGAGTGGTGAATCTGTGGAATTCTCTGCCACAGAAAGTAGTTTAGGCCAGTTCATTGGCTATATTTGAGAGGGAGTTAGATGGGGTTCTTGTGGCTAAAGGGATCAGGAGGTATGGAGAGAAGGCAGGTACAGGATACTGAGTTGGATGATCAGCCATGATCATATTGAATGGCGGTGTTGGCTCGAAGGGTCGACTGGCCTACTCCTGCACCAATTGTCTATGTTTCTATGTACAGTAGTTGAACTGTAATTGTGTGTTGTCAAAATTAAGATTAGTTGATCAAGTGCTTGATTCAGTGTTTTTTGACTGAAACTAGACTGGGGTGAAGCTTAGAACGAGCTATTTATCCAAGTGTTGGTGAGATCAGTGTTGACCCGGCTACATCCCCAAATCCCACACCTCATCTTGTGCTAACAACACAGCACCTCCTCCTTCTTGATATTAAACTGCGCTAGCCCATCCGTATTCCCCACACTGATCTCCAGGACCTTCTCCTTGATTAATATAGGTGTAAACTCCTCACTTAGTAAGTCATCTTCTAATTCCAAGCATTAAGTTCCTCCTTTATCCAAGTTTGGTCCTGCCTTCTCCTTAGTTACCCCTTTGTTTTTTTAATGTATGTCTAAAATGTAATGAAATAGGAAGCAAGAGTGAGTGGAGTGAATGTACCAAGTGTGTGAGAATGGTGTAATGTTGAGTTTCTCCCACCATCTCTCTGATTTATAAACATACGTCAGTTGATTTCTTACATATGTGCTGAGGAATTTCTGGGCCCAGTTCATCTTCTGCAGCCCGCCCACAGGACTGTGAAAGCTCTCTCCCTGCAACTATTCCACTAGCTCCCCATGTATCCTCTCCAAAGCCTTTATTTCTCTGCCAGGTGCTGTGTCCGGGACCTGACACACCAGGTGCGGCCGAAGAACAAGAGTCCATTTTGTAAAGTCTGTGCCGCCTTCTCCTGAGTGCAGAGGTGGGGAGGAAGCAGCAGTGGGACAGGAAGGCTGCAAGAAACTGGACTCACACAGCACCAAACACACAGCTCATGTTGCAGTTCTCTTTATTATTGGCTAAGTGAGTACAGTCACCACAGACAGTGAGAGCGGCTACAAAGAAATCAAAGCACTGGATCCGCTGCTGGAAAGGATGAATGGATGATTCTGGAATCTTCTACTGATTGCGCAGAAGGTAGGAACAAACAAAACCATGTCCTTTGCCACATTCCACATCATTCCACATTTTATTACCTAGAAGTAGGAAATAAGAAAAGCATTTACCTGTTTGTCCACAAGCAAAATGTTGCAGATGCAAAATATCTGAAAGAAAATGCTGGAAATACTCAATAGGTCAGGTGGAATGTGTGGAGAGGAGAGAGGGAGGTCGTTGGTGGAAATGTTTTCTCAGTTCCACTCCCCACAGATGCTGTCTGACATGCTGAGTGTTACCAGCATTTTCTATTTTCTATCTGGTCAAAATGTTTCATCTATTTCAGTCAGAGTCTGTGAGCCATTAATATTCCCTGACTCTTGGCCGGTGGGTTTGCCTTGTAAATAAATGGAGTCACATCCTCTGCAGGTGCTAGGTGCAGTTAGACTGTGTGTTGCTGAAACCTGAAGCCTCCAATATTCATGGGAGTTTGAACTGTCCCAGACTGAAGTGTCTGGGCTCACCCTGGGCTGGAACTCCCTGTGTGGGCTGGACAACACGCCTGTGCCGTCAGAGATAAATCCAGCTCTCCCCATTCCATGGACCTCATACAATGGGAGCAGAATCTGGAATCTCTGGAGCTGGAACTTCTGCAACCGATGTCATGTCTAAATCTGGGGATTTTACACCAGTGCATATTCTGATATCTGTAGCGTTACACCCAGTGTTTGTAGAATTAGGGTGTTCTTTTGCATGTGTAGCACAGAAACAGACCACTCGGCGCATGCATCTGTGCTAATGTTGCTGCTCCACACTAGCCTCCCCCCTCCCTTCATCCGACCCCATCAACACATCCGTCTGTTCCTATCTCCATCTATCTCTCCCTTAAGCACATCTGTGCTCTCTGCCTCGATTACGTGCTCCTGAGCTCCACTAGCTCGCCATGCCAAAGTTAAGAAGATTTTCCCGCTTCTCACTTTGATTTATCGATGGCTATTTCATATTTATGACCAGTAAATCTGGTTTCACACTCGAGAAAAGATCCTCACGACATCTCCTACAAATCCTTCACAGTGAGATCGGCCCCAGGTTGGTCACCCCTCAATCTTCGTTCTTGTGAGAACAAGCCTCAGCCCGTTGGATCTTCACTGCCACTCTGTTTTGTGATCAGTTCTGATTGGAGTTAGAGAAAGGTACATTGCAACATAACACATAAAGAAAGAACTGAACACAGATAGGAAAGTGTAAGGAATGTCCTAAGATTCATTTCAAAATGAATTAAAATTAAAAGTGTAAACATTATGCTCACCCTCTGCCTGTCAGTCTTTTATAAAAGAGTGATATGGAACAGTTCACAGTACATCAAGTCCACTCTAACTAGAATATGCAGAGGGTGAGCATAATGTTTACACTTTTAATTTTAATTCATTTTGAAATGAATCTTAGGACATTCCTTACACTTTCCTATCTGTGTTCAGTTCTTTCTTTATGTGTTATGTCGCAATGTACCTTTCTCTAACTCCAGTGTTACTGCCTTGTACATTACTCCTGCAAAGTTACACTCGGTGTCTGTTCACCTGACGCCTGCATTACATCCCATATATCCTCCTCTCACTTCTGGGCAGTCAGTCCAGTTCTGCAGAACACAGGACCCATGGGGTTGGTTCACTCCCTCTGTGTAACAGCAAGTCTGTTGACACCGTGTTTGAAATTAACTTCCATTAAAATATAATCTTGCAAATTTTTACTTATCTCATTGCTTCTGGCGATCACCATACCACAGCCTCCAATCCTATCGTTCCCCAGCCTCGTACTGCCTACTTCAATCTCCCCCCCAATATCCACAAACAGGACTGCCCCAGCAGAGCCATCATCTCTGCCAGCTTCACCCAACTTAACTCATCTCCAACCTACCTTGATTCCTTCCCATCCCCTCTTGTCCATTCTCTGCCCACCTACATCCAACACACCTTACACGCCCCTCAATTCTTTAATGACTTTCAATTTCCAGGCCTCCATTGCCACATCTACACCAAGGACGTCCAGTCCTTGTACACCCCACTCCCCCTTCAGGAAGGTCTCAAGGCCTTCCATTTCTTCCACCAACAGAGACCCAATCAAACATAACTTGGGTTAAAGAAAAACATATTTTATGCCAGCTGAAAGTGGATTTATTACAATACATGTACGTATTAAATTACATTGCAAATGAGTAACCCATTCTTACATAGCTAAAATGACAAACAGAATAAACCTCCGTATCAAGACACGATGAGTTGGGTGTGACTCCGCGGGTTGGGCGAGTGCATGGGTGGCATTTGGGGCGGGACCCATCTTCAGACTGATTAGGGGGAAGAAAGCTGGAAGAGAGGTGGGGGGGGAGCGAGGCAGAACAAACTCTGCAAGTGATAGGGGGGAACAGGTGAGGGGGGTGTGGGGGGAGGGTTTGATGTACAAATAATTGGGCAAATGTCAAAGCTGAAAAGACAATATCAGGAAATATCGAAGCAATGGCCAAGAAAGCACACCGACATCTTTACTTCCTTAGAAGGCTTAGGAAGTTGGGCATGTCCCCAACAACTCTCACCTACGCATGTGCCATTTCATAGGGATGCATCATAGGATGGTTTGGGAACTACTCCACCCAGGACTGCGAGAAATTGCAGAGAATTGCAGAGAATCCCTTCCATTGACTCCACCTACACTGCCCCGGCAAGGTCACCAACATAACCAAGGATGAGTCTCACCCCGGACACCCCGTCTTCTCCCCTATCCCATCAGGCAAACAGTATAGGTCTGAAAACACATACCTCCGGATTCAGGGACAGCTTTTTCCAAGCTGGTATTGGACAACTGAATCACGAACTAGAGAGCATTCATTATATACCATCTACCTCATTGGAGACATTCGGTTTATTTTTAGTCGGACTTTTCTTGACTTTCTTCTACTTAATGTTATTCCCTTTATCCTGTATCTGTATACTGTGGTTGTCTTGATTGTAACCATGCGTAGTCTATCCACTGACTAGATAACATGAACTAAAAGTGCTTTTCACTGATGATAGACACAAAAAGTTGAAGTACCTCAGCGGATCAAGCAGCATTTCTGGAGAAAACCAGTACCTGGTTTCGGGTTGAGACCCTGCTGCCTGACCAACTGAGTTACTCCAGGTTTTTGAGTTCTTCGGTTTCAACCAGTTTCTTCCTACACATTTTGATTGCTTTTCACTGTAGCTCGGTACACACGATAATAAACTAAACTAAACTATTAACACTCTTCTCCACCTGATGGAACTTGTCCTCACCCTCAACAACTTATTTTTGAGTACTCTCACTTTGTCCAAGTGAAAGTTGTAGCCATGGGGACTCCCGTGGTTCACTCACATCTTCTCACTCAACACCTGTCCCTATACCTCCCCCCTCATCTCCATCCAGGGACCCCAGCAGTCCTTCCAGGTGAGACAAATGTTTCACGTGCACCTCCTATGATCTCACCTACTGCATCCAGAATTCCCAATGTGGACTCCTGTTCATCGATGAGACCAAGTGCAACTGTTTTACTGAACACTTATACTCAGCCCGCCAAGTCCTTCTGGATCTCTTGGTTGCTAACCATTTCAACTCCCTTTCCTATTCTCACATTGACCTTTGTATCATAGGCCTCCTCCATTGCCAAAATCGGGTCACACGCAATTGGAGGAACAGCACCTCAAATTTCACATGGGCAGCTTACAACACAAAGATATGAACACTGAATTCTCCATTTGTAGGTTTCCTCTTTCAAACCACGCCTCCGCCCTGCCAAATCACTCCCATTCCGGTCCCCAGATTCCTCCCCAGCTCACACCCTCTGCTACTTTCCTCCTTCTGGCTTTACGATCCACACTCTTCAAACCAGTTCAATTTTCTTTCATATTTCTGGTCTTTGTTCCAATCATTTGCCAAACACCGCCCCCCCCCCCCCCCCCCAATTGGCCTTGACCCCAAACTTCACCAATGTATGACCTCTCAAAGTGCTGACGTGCTGAGTTATCCAGCACTATGTGTCCTTTTGTGTATTGACCAGCATATGCAGTTCACTGTTTCTACATTTCTGTCATATAGGCTGTGGGCCGAGGAGCTTTATTCCAATGTTTCGTGACCCAAGTCACAGAACTACATGAAATTTTCACATATTGTGTATAAATATTATATAAATCATCCCTGAAACTCGCCAAGAACAAGACTTGCACATTTTTATTAAATTAGAGAAAAAACAGAAAATGTTCAGGTATTTTTAGTCCAATCAAAGCACGTTTAACATTGAGTTGTGTGCCAGTTGGCCAATCACACGCTTTGTTTCAGGCTAGCTAGGCATCATGGCTGAGGGGACTTCACTGATGCCTGTTTTACTGGAGATTCCGATGAAGGTTCTTTCTAGTTCTGTGGAATACGTGTCGTGGAAACTTGCAGCAGGGTAATTGAATTTAGTGAGAAAAGCAGTAAGAAGTCTGAAGAATGTGCAGCTAAGTGGATAGAAGTGGAAGAAAGTCTTGAAAGCAAAGTCGCTGCTGAGGTGCTGCAACACAAATTTGAAACCTGTCATACTTTGTGAATCAACTACAAGGTACGATCTAAAGTATGAATTTATGAAACTTAATCTGTATGGATTTTAATTAATTTAATTGCTCCTTTTATAATGTGAAAAAATGAGATTTGGAGGCTGTACACTCACTCACTCACTCACTCACTCACTCACTCACTCACTCATTCATTCATTCACTCACTCACCCATTCATTCACTCGTTAATTCATTCACTCTTTCATTCATTCATGAAGTTGAGGGCCTAAACTATGTGTATCCATAACAAGGTAAATTACACATTGTCACTAATGCCAGCTTGCTGTAGTCTAATAAGCCTTTAACATATAATGCCTGCGATAACTTACTGAGTACAAGTGCTCCGATCGCGGGGCCTATGTACTTAACATAGTGAAGCCGCAGTCTCAATTAAGAAACGGACGATTTGCGAACGCGGAGTGTGTTTGGAACATGTCTGCGGGGGGGAGGGGGGGTGGAGGCTGTACATAATGCCGTCCGTAGCGGCCGTTTCCAGGCCCCAACCAAGGGAGTAAAACATACAAATATTCATTGCACTTTATAGGCTGCCATTGGAGTGAGAAATGGTCAGAAATGGCTGATGTTTATGTAGAAATGAATTGGTGTATGTGAACTTGAACTAATTTATCTTTGGTAGTAACTGCTCACCCCATGTGGAGCTAATGACTGTGAAATGCCGACCCTTCTACTTACCTTGGGAGCTAACGGCAGTCTTCATAACGGCCGTCTATGTACCACCGAGCGCGGACGTGAAGGACGCTTTGACACAGCTCTACAACAACATCAGTGAGCAGCAGAGGGAACAGCCAGATGCTTTCTTCATGGCAGCTGGGGATTTCAACCAGGCAAGTCTTACTTCTGTCCTGCCTAAATTCTACCAGCATGTGAACATTGCAACCAGGGGAAAGAACAAACTAGATCTGGTGTACACCAACATTAAAGATGCATATAAAGCAGCCCCCTCCCCCATATCGGCAACTCTGACCACCTAGCGGTTATGCTCAACCTGCATACAGACCCAGGGTGAAACAGGACAGGCCAATGGTCAAAGAAGTCAGAACATGGCCACAGGGAGCTACCGAGGCACTACAGGACTATTTCGAAACCACGCAGTGGGCCATCTTCAGAGAGGCAGCAACAGGTGACAGTGGCATCAACCTCCAAGAATACACAGATTCCATCATCGGATACATCAATAAATGCATCGAGGATGTAACGGTCGCAAAAACCATCAGGAGGCGTGCCAATCAGAAACCCTGGCTAACTGGGGATATGTGTTCCCTACTGAGAATCCGGAATGCTGCATTTAAATCTGGAGACAACGCAGCATACAAACTGGCAACGAGTAACCTATCCAAGGGGATCAGGGAAGCGAAGAGGCTGTATGGACAAAAACTTAATAGTCACTTCACAAATGACAAAGTCACACGTCGCTTGTGGCAGGGATTTCATACCATCACTGACTACAAGCCCCCCCCCCCCACTGCGGATATGCCAAAACGACCCCACTCTACCAGATGAACTGAACGAGTTCTACGCACGGTTTGAGGTTAAACACAGCACCCAGACACGTTCACTACTGCCATCTACCAGTGACCAGTCGCTCAGACTGTCCGCAGCCAGAGTAAAAAAGGCCTTTGCCAGCATCAACCCACGCAAAGCCACAGGGCCGGACAACATTCCTGGGTGCGTGCTAAGAGACTGCGCCGAACAACTGAAAGATGTCTTCACAGATATTTTTAACACCTCGCTCAGCCAGGCAGTAGTGCCCAACTGTCGTAAGAGTGCCACCATCGTTCCTGTCCCGAAGAAACCAAACCCAGCCTGCCATAATGACTTTCGACCAGTGGCTCTAACACCCATAGTAATGAAGTGTTTTGAGCGACTGGTCATGCAGCATATGAAAAATAGCCTACCTGCCGACCTAGACCCACTGCAGTTCACCTACAGAGCCAACCGATCCACAGAGGATGCAGTCTCAACAACACTGAACCTCGTACTGCCACACCTTGATCGCAAAAATACTTATGCCAGGATCCTCTTCATAGACTTCAGCTCTGCTTTTAACACAATCATTCCGCAGCAGCTGGTGGAGAAGTTGGAGTTATTGGGGGTTGATGCTGGCACATGTAACTGGGTCCTGAACTTTCTATCACAACGGCAGCAGACAGTCAGGGTGGGCAGTAGGACATCAAAAACCATAGCCGTGAGCACTGGCTCGCCCCAAGGCTGTGTCCTAAGCCCCCTGCTGTTTAGTCTGCTTACACATGACTGTACTGCTAGACTCAACAACAACTTCATCAACAAGTTCGCTGATGACACAACAGTGGTGGGTCTCGTCAGTGACAATGATGAGTCGGCATACAGGATGGAGGTGGAGCTGCTCACAGGATGATGCAAATCCCACAACCTCATTCTCAACGTGGGAAAAACGAAGGTGGTGGTTGACTTCAGGAGGGTGGGAAAACAACGCCATACACCTCTGCACATCGATGGAGCTGATGTGGAAAGGGTCAGCAGTGTGAAGTTCCTAGGACTCCACCTGTCAAATGACCTGATGGCCACGACCAACACCACAGCACTGGTCAAGAGAGCTCAGCAGCGACTACACCCTCTCCGAAGACTACGGAAAGCTGGTCTCCCCACTGCACACCTACAAACTTTTTATAAGGGGACAATCGAGAGCACATTAACCTACGGCTTCACCTCCTGGTTCGGGAGCTGCAAGGCGTACGAATGGCACCAACTGGACAGGATTGTGAAGACCGCCAGCAGGATTATTGGTGCTCCACTCCCTTTATTGCTGGACATATACAGGAAGAGATGTATTAGCAGAGCCATCTCCATCATCAAAGACCCCTACCACCTATCGCATCACATATTCTCCATCCTGCCATCTGGGAAGAGATACAGGAGCATCAGCTGCAAAACCAGCAGGATGCTCCTCAGCTTCTTCCCGCAGGCTATAAGACCGATAAACGGACTTTGCCCCCTGCCAAAGTATCGCGCACCAAACACCAACCTGGACACACTGAAGCAGAGCCTTTGTCATGCCACTGCCAATCGGAACTCGTGATATATGTACTTTTATTCTTTATTTCTATTTATTTTTTACCACACACTGAATGGACAGTGGTTGAGAAACGCTTTTTCGTTTTCCTCTGGGTATGTAAGTACTCAGAAAAATGATAATAAAGATATACAATACAATACAATACAAGTGTTATTCTCATTAACATTAAGAAGAGATTGGAATTTTATGAATTGAAGTCCATGCAGACTTAATGACTATGAGATGGTTTTTTTTTTGTAGCTACTGCCTGACCCTCCACTTGAACTTCAACTAACTTATCAATGGACTTATCAAAACTTTTCAAAAGACTTGGAATCTGATGAAGAGTATTCAGATGAAGATCAGATGTAATGTAAACAGATACATTGGGGAAATAAATGATTATATAAAGTTTTATTTTAGTGTCGATCATTTCACTGTTTATTTGGTCAACTTATTTAAGCAATGAGTGAATTACTTATGATAATGGCGTGCTGGTGAATGACAGTGCAACAGTACATCCACACATACATCCATCCATACGCACACTTCCATGCATGCACACATACACACATACATGCACACACACATCCACGCGCACACACACACACACACCCATCCGCACGCAGACATACATGTACACATCCATGCACACACATACATACATACATCCACACATAAATACACACTTACATCCACACATCCACAGATACACGTTTGACAGGTATACTCAGAAACACACACAAACTACAGATACTCAAACAATACAAAACTTTTAGGGTTATTTTCGTTTAAAGGTAATAACCCTCATTTGCAAAGGCACCATCGGGGGGGGGGGGTCTCTAACAAATATAGACTCATTGTAGCTTAAAATGAATACTCATCAAGTAAACATCAAGCAAAAGAGCATTTGATTCTTGGTCTGGATGTGACATTTACATCAGAAATAAGACAGGTCTCTTACAGGTCTGTCACCCAGCCTGGCCCTTCCCTACTACCACTATGGCTGTTACCCCCACTCTCCCCACTATGGCAGTCAGTGGGGTTCAGTAAATGGGAGAACCCAGAGGATCTGTCCTGACCCTTTAATTAGGCAGGTTCATGAGCCCTTAAAACCCGGGACCTCTGCTGTAGTCTCATTACATTTCCTATTAAAGCGACTGGAAGATGCCTTGCAGGACTGTCTCCCAGCCTGGCACTGCCCCAGTCCCACTATGGCCGTGACCACCACTCTACACACTGGCAGTCAGTGGGGTTCAGTAAAGGGAGGAACCCACAGGAACTGCCCTCACCCATTAATTAGGCTGGTTCAGGAGCAGGACCTCTGCGATAGTGTCATTAAAAAAACACTCACAATTATATTCATCATATTATTTTTATATGATATATTTATACTTAATTATATATGATTACAGTCATATTTACAAGTCATATATATATAATTATAATAATAATATATAGTTTAAATGGACTGCAGCACGGAAATAGGCTGCCCATGGTGTAATATGGGCATTGGCCACTAGATAACGCTTACTTTCCTGATCTCATTTTCTAATTAGTTTAATTAATTAATGTGCAACTTTTGGCAGTGTCGAGTTATGATTTCATCTAAATCAATTATATTTAATCTAAATCTGTGGAAAAGTTAATGTAGTCATGAAAACTGATTTCTAGACACATTTTTGATGCTCGGCCCACAGCCTAATAGTTACACTTACGATAAAAATTTATTAGCACACAGTCTTCATGGCCATCGCGATTGTCAGGTTGTGTGCTACTCCACTGTCGGTATCCGGATGAAGTCCCATCGATCCATTTGAAATTCCCTTCCTGTGGGTATAAATCATTGCTCTTTGCTGTTGGAATACCGAGTAAGCTGCCATTTAACAGTACAGGGAGGAGCTGTACCTGAGCCGGAGTGAGAGCAGAATACGAGCAGCCGGGACAAGTAGGGTAGTGGATGGGAGTTTAAACTATGGGCTGGCAGGGTGGGGGAATCTCATGGAAGTAACAGAATCCTTATTTTTATTTGTTTTGAAATTAATCACAGGACATTCCTTTCACTTTCCTGTCTGAGTTCAGTTCTTTCTTTATGTGACGTGTCACACTGTAACTCCCTCTAACTCCAGTGTTACGCCCTTGTACATTCCACCTGCACAGTTACACTCGGTGTCTGTTCACCTGACTCCTGCATTACATCCCATATATTCTCCTCTCACTGCTGGGCAGTCAGTCCAGTTCTGCAGAGCACAGGACCCATGGGGTTGCTTCACTCCCTCTGTGTAACAGCAGTTAACCTCCCGTTCCATAGCGTGTCTGAAATTAACTGCCAGCATAGTAACATTTCTGTCAAGATACATTTACGATGAGTGTACTAACCTCCAGTGTTATCCGTGTGAGTTTGCATCTTCTCCCTGTGACGTGCAGTGTTCCATCAAGTGCTCCGGTTTATGTGAGAGGAAATAGGTTACAATGAAATGGATGGGGTTGATGGGATTGTACTGGGAGTTCGCGTGGATTCAATGGGCTGAATGGACTTCTCTGTTGTAAAAAATTATGAACCATTGAACAAAGTCTGCCATTGCTATCATGGTTTGGGCAAAATATTCTCAATGTATTGATTGGATAGATTCTATTAAGTTTTGATTTAAAATAATCAGTGATAATTTAATTGTAAGGATTGGCCTTAACTGTCTTCTGTTCAGCTTTAGAAAACTCATTTGATTGATTTCCATTTCATATCCCCAAATCTCCAAATTCTCATTGTTAGATCCCTTCACAGCTGCTCTGTGACATCGCTCTGCACACCAGCCTTGCCCCGTGTCCTTTCCACATTTTGGGAACAAAAATAATTCAGTTTCAAGAGAAGTATTAACTGGAATGTGACTGCAGGGAGGATCGGGCAGAATGAAGGGAAATGTTGAGACTGGCACTGGTCAGGCATGGTCGTATTGAAGGGCGGGGCAGACTTGAGGGGTCGAGTGGCCTACTTCTCCTCCTATTTTATTGTGTTGTTTCATTGCGTATTTTATATTTATACATTGATACACTATTGACCCCTTTATAATGCTGATTCCATGAGCTGATGAGAGGAAAGGAAAGTCCCAGTGATGATGTGAGATGAAGGAGGGTGAGAGGAGGCTCATGTGGAGCAGAAACAGACACATGAACATGTGGGATTTTATTTGTTCACAGGATGTGGTGACAGTGGCCGGTCCTACATTTATTGTCCTTCCCTGATCATCCTCTGACCATTTCAGATGACAGGTAAGAGTCAACACATTGATGGATCTCTGGAGTCGTGGTGAAGCCAGACTGGGGAAGGAGGGCAGATTTGTTACCCTGAAGAACAACAGTGAACCAGATGAGTTTTTACAACAGTCCGGCAGTTTCAGTCTCCATTACTGAGGGTAACCTGTTTCTCCAGAGCGATTGCAGTTGATTTACTTGGATCCAAATTTCCTGGTGTCTGGGATTGGAATCAAACTCGTGTGCCTGGATCACCGGGATATCACAGAGTAACTTAACCATTACACTGCCGCACCCTGTTACTCTGCAGGGCGTCATGTGTAACTCTATCTCTGAACAATGATGTGACACCAGAGATCCATCAATGTGTTGACTGTAACCTACCCTCTGTAAAGGGCAGTGGATGATCAGGGAAGGACAACAAATGCATGTCTGGCCAGTGTTTGACGAGCTGTAAGCTAACGTGTCATCGTTAATTGTACCTGGCATAAGTCGTTTAGGCCAATCCAAGCGGGTGTTTTTCTGCGGCTCACTGCACCAATCACCTTGACAATGAATGCGCCGTGGCTTGTCGAGGTCACAGTAGCCAGATTTGCATAATATGGTTGGGCGTTGCACATCACCTTTAAACAAACAAAATAGTTTATCTGTTGCAGTGAGTTTTATCCTCTCACAAGCCTCCAAATAAATCATCCGACTTGACGTTCGAAATTGGACAACTTTGTCCACTTGAATCAGACTTCTTGTTCTTTAATATCTCTGATGTCAACCCCAGCTCTGTGTTAACTCTTGGATGTGGAGTTTCCCCCAAATCCCCAATATTTCACCCCTGGACCGAGCGATGGGAACCGGAGCCCACGGCTGCAGTGAAGCGCACCCTAGAACACAGGGACTCATCGCAGGCAATTTAACGAGAGGCTGTGCTGTGAGTTCATGGGAATGAACCAGCAGAGAGCAATGTTCCCCCGGCTTCCCAGAACAACCAATGGTTTCAGGTACTTACCTCAGCATCTGACCATGTCTTTTTGATAGGGAAAAAACGGTGACAAGATTTTGCAAAAGGAAAATAAAACCAGTCTACAGCACACGGTCCTTTTACTAGGTCGCGTTTTTCAAGGCGATGCTGAGTCTTCTCCGGTCCCAAGGAATCGGTCGACTCTGTCAGTTAAAGATAATTTAGACTTAAACCAACTCACCGACCAAAGTGCCTTCCGCAGCGAGTCCCGTTTGTCTACATTTGGCCCATATCCTCTCATCTTTTTTCTATCCGTGTACCCATTCAAGTGTCCTTGATACATTTTAAATGTACCTGCCTGTACCACTTCCCCTTGCACCCTCATTGTGAATAACATGCCCTCCCCTACACAGTGATATCTATGTTCTATCGATGCACCTCATGAATTTATAACCCCCCCCTTATAACTCAAGCCCACCAGACCTGGCAACATAAATTCCGAGTGGGGTGCCACCAACATCCTATCCAGCTATAACTTGGATCCCAACTCCTTTAATCTTTGATGAGGGCAAGTGTGGCAAACACCTTCTTCACCACCTTGTCCACCCATACCACTCACTGAGCTCTGTCATCGTATCCGAGGACTCTTTGGTCCGCAATGACCCTTGGACTCTGTTTCTTGAATAAAATTTGTTTTCTACACTCAAGACCCCACCACTGGTCACAAGCCACAGACACGCCGCTCAGAAATAACATTAAAGACAATAGACAGTTGGTGCAGGAGTAGGCCATTCGGCCCTTCAAGCCAGCACCGCCATTCAATGTGATCATGGCTGATCATCCCCAATCAGTACCCCGTTCCTGCCTTCTCCCCATAACCCATGACTCCACTATATTTAAGAGCCCTATCTAGCTCTCTCTTGAAGGTATCCAGAGAACCGGCCTCCATGGCCGTTTGAAGCATAGCATTCCACAAACTCACAACTCTGTGTGAAAAAGTGCTTCCTCATGTCCGTTCAAACATTACTTTGGCCACACACTGACACACTCTCTGTGATCACAGACATAATTTATTGTGCAATCTTCTTTCCTCGTCTCTCCTCCCCCTGATCCCCTCCCTCAGTCCACCTTCCTCGGAATAATGTGTGTCACAAACACGTCAATGCGTGTCATTCTCTTGTGCTTGCAATGTGACCAAGTTTGGGAATTAAATATTAGGTTAAGCTCTGTATAGGGAGAGGCAAAATGAAAAAGAGTAGGTCGCCCTGACAATAAATGATGGGATAAAGTCAATGGAGAGTCATGGCCCTGTCTCACGGTGGGAGTTGACCCACGAGGTGCCCCGAGTGAAAGACTCGTGGTTGTGTACGAGACTTCAAGTTTATGTTCAAGTGTTTAACCGAGTTCCCACGGGTATGTCATTTCTGCGATGTTCCAAGTTCCTCCTCCGAGTTACCAAGTTCCTCTCCCGTTACTCTTGAGCCAACCGTGAATTAAGGTATGTTTTAATAAAGCAACAATGTTAAAAGACATCTCCATCCTGTGGCTTTGAGTTATTTCAGCGCGGCCGCATCTATGGATACGACCTACAAAGGGAAAATGCGCACCCTCCAGCAACCAATAACGTGGTAAGTGCATTTCTTGGTGCTTTATGTTATTAAATACCGTATTTCCCGGAGTGGGGGGAGAGCTCCGTTCATAGTATTTGGGAAGTCTGGCGTTGTGAAGGAGGGGATTGGGGTCAGTAACCCACTTGCCACGCTCCAGTCTGAGTGCAGGTAGATGGGACTAGGTGACAGTAAACGGCACGGAGTAAAAGGACAGAGATGGCCTGTGTCCGTGCTGTCATAGCTATATGGTTTTATTGTGGCCAGGGAGTGAATTAGCTTGGGTGGCTGCCACAGCACTCCGGGCACGGACAGCAGAACTGGCCGCCACTTCAGAGGAAGGAAGCAGCTCGGGTGAGACAACATAGAACTAGTGTGAATGGGTGCTGATGATCAATGCTTCTTATCGTACTTTGTTAAATATAGTGTATTAGATGCAATTTTACGTTGTAAGGCATTCTATTTTCTGGTTATATGTGTCAGACACAGTTGATTTGTGTATTGATTATTAAAATCTAAAAGCTCAAAAAAAAAAGAGAGAGAGAGACAGAGAGAGAGAGACAGAGAGAGAGAGACAGAGAGAGAGAGACAGAGACAGACACACACATATATATATATATATATTGGCGAGAGATTTAGATTTGAAATGCAGGGTGATTATATTTTGCTGAGTTACCCAGCAGTAGGCAACCCAGGAACCACGCAAAGTATATATACAGCACATGGGCATGTGTGTTATATATATATATGTGTATGTCCATGTGCTGTATATATACTTTGCGTGGTTCCTGGGTTGCCTACTGCTATATATATATATATATATATATATATATATATATATATATATATATATATATATATATAATGTTATATATATGTATAAATATATGTGTGTGTGTGTGTATATGTGTGTATTTGTCTCTCTCTCTCTCTCTCTCTCTCTCTCTCTCTCTATATATATATATATATATATATATATATATATATATATATATATCAGTAGGCAACCCAGGAACCACTCAAAGTATATATACATATACACATACACATATACATATACACAGGCCTGGGGAAGACAGAGAGGGGAACAATGAGGACACGGAAGTTTAGTGGGGAATCTCATTGGTTATTATGTGGGAAGGAAGTCCAAATGCTGGTTTAAAGATAGACGAAATGCTGGAGTAACTCAGCAGGACAGGCAGCATCTCTGGGTAGTGGTCTAAGGAAGCGTCTCAACCCGAGACATCATCATTCCTTCTCTCCGGAGATGCTGCCTGTCCCGCTGAGTTACTCCAGAATTGTGTGTGTGTGAGAGTTACTCCAGCATTGTTCGTGTGTGTGTGTGAGTTACTCCAGCATTGTGTGTGTGTGTGTGAGTTACTCCAGCATTGTGTGTGTGTGTGTGAGTTACCCCAGCATTGTATGTGTGCGTATGTGAGTTACCCCAGCATTGTGTGTGTGTGTGAGTTACCCCAGCATTGTGTGTGTGTGTGTGAGTTACTCCAGCATTGTGTGTGTGTGTGTGAGTTACCCCAGCATTGTATGTGTGCGTATGTGAGTTACCCCAGCATTGTGCGTGTGTGTATCATGAATTGCCAAGACACAAGGCACTGTAGATACAAATAATGTCATACACAAGAAAGGGCAGATGCTAGTTGAAAAAAGTGAACACATGTGGCTGGAGAAATTGGGAAATGTCATCCCGTCACCCATTCCTTCTCTCCAGAGATGCTGCCTGCCCGCTGAGTTAAACGAGTTCCCACAGTAGACTCACGAATCACTAAGGTAAACGCTCGGGCCACCACGTTATAAACGAGTTTAAAATGTTTAACTTGAACTGTAAATTTGACTCGTGGAAAAAATCAAACATGTTTGATTTTTTTCACGAGTTACCAAGTTTCACGGGTACCTGCCGTTAGCACCACGAGTCGCTAAGTTGCTCGCAAGAGTTCCGACGTTCCCGCTACGTTTAGTGTACGTGATTACCACGAGTGACAACTCTGGGTCACTCGTGGGTCAACTCACACCGTGAGACAGGGGTTAAAGGATCTTAGTTCAGAAAATGGAGACACAGCATCAGTTTGGGTTGAACTGAGAAACGGCAATGGGCGGAAAACATTGGTTTGACTTGTCCGTAGCCAACCACCAGTGGTCTGTTAGTCTAGGGTACATATCAGGAGTTTAGAGGCACATTTAGGTAGAGTAATAACACATATATAAGGGATCATGATCTTCAGAAAGATTAGGCAAAACAAATTAACAGTTAGTATGGAGAGACGTATGCACTGAGTATATTCCTGGTAGTTTTCTAGATCATTCCATTAAGGGACTAAACAATCTCTAGTAAGTAAGTAAATAAGTAAGTTTATTGACCAAGTATTCACATACAAAGAATTTGCCTTGGTGCTCCGCCCACAAGTAACAACATGGCATACAGTGACAGTTACGAATGACTCCGAAAACACTAAACATTAATAATAATAAAACATTAATGATAAAACATCATTGATCAAGCATGTGAACCAACAAAATACCAGATCAAAGGGATGCTACAGATTGTTGGCTGTTGAGTAGAGCAACTACTCGTGGATAAAAACTGTTTTTATGTCTGGCTGTGGCAGTTTTGACAGTCCGGAGTCGCCTTCCAGAGGGAAGTGATTCAAAGAGTTTGTGGCCTGGGTGAGAGGGGTCAGAGATGATCTTGCCCGCTCACTTCCTGGCCCTTGCAGTGTACAGTTCATCAATGGAGGGAAGGTTGCAGCCAATAACCTTCTCTGCTGAGCGGACGATTCGCTGCAGCCTCCAGATGTCGTGTTCGGTGGCTGAGCCAAACCAGAATTGGACCATCATTACCTGTGGCAGATTGTGCTTCTTCAGCTGCCGTAGGAAGTACATCCTCTGTTGTGGCTTTTTGACTACGGAGTCGATGGTAGCCCCCCACTTAAGGTCCTTGGAGATGGTGGTTCCCAGGAACTTAAAAGACTCCACAGATGTGATTGTGGTGTTGTTGATGGTGAGTGGGAGGGGGAGCTCTCCTATAGTCTACAATCAATTCCACTGTCTTAAGAGCATTGAGCTCTAGGTTGTTGTGATGGCACCAGGACGCCAGCCGTGACACTTCCTGTCTGTAGGCAAGACAGGACTCGGCTATCTTTTCCTGTCTCTTTTATTGTGCAATGAGAAAGAGTTAATTAATAATGTTTTGGTTGAAGGGCCTTTCAGGTACATTGATCTTTGTCATGAGGTTTTATGTTAAAATCCCCATTGGTGTTGGTCAAATCAAGACCAATGTCCTACAACTAGGGTGAGCAAGCTACAAAGCTGTGTGGCACGGGTCAACTTTGGTAGGTCAGGTGATTGGGGGGAATACATTCACAGGTAAGACAGGAGAAAAACAATGGTTGGCATAACAGATTGAGAGCCATTTAAATTATACTTAACATTTCATCAGAATTAGATTATCTCATTAAAACAAACAAGATTGTATCCTTCCAGATTTCCAGCACCTGCAATATTTTTGCATTTCTAAGCATGTCAGTCTAATTATCAAATCTCTCATAACTCCAACCTTTCTCTGTCTCTTTCACTTCCCATGCCCAGGACACCCCTGTACCATTACCAGCACTCTGGCCATCCTCCCTCAAGCCTCCATCCTCACCCTCACAGCGGGCAAGTACTCTGTACTCATTGCATTGGAACAGTGCTTGCAGAACTTTCTCCTCTGCATCCTCTGGGTTCCTGACAGAGCGTCACATATCTCTCTTCCTGCAACTCTGTTTTCCTGTGAAGTGTCACTGTGGAGAAATCTCTGTCTCCTGATGTGGAGGAGAGTCTCCAACTCACCTTCCAACTCAGCAGCTCTGAGATGAGTATCCCAGACAAGAGACATGTCTGCCACATCCCGACCAGTCCCAAAGTCCACAAATTCCCATGTTCCACAGTCCCAATACAGTGTCTGTGCATTCATTCCTCACACCAATATATTTCTAAAGCTTCTGGAATCAATGGACCTTACCTGCCACATCACTGGCAAGCAGTGCGGTCAGCACCAAAACCCACACCATCATCATGTTTCCTTCCTCGGACCTGAAACACAAGAAAACAATTCATCATTAGTGTCAAGTTTCACAGTGAAGGTGGGCATATCCTGCTGCCGTTCCCACCTCTCTCTCGCTCAGCCCTCTGTGTCGATGAGGTTTCCAATGCTGTTGCATCCTTATATACGTGTAGTTCTGGCATCTTGGAGGCTTTTGGAACCATTGGAATCAAACTCAATTGGCGACAGAAATCTACATAAAAGTCCTGCTGACCAATCACCGACTGACAGATTAGAACATAATGAATAGGAAGTCACAGAAATGTCTTGTGAGCTCCAAGTGTGACTGTAGAATATGGAACTGTATCTGAACACTGAGGAATGGAAACTGTAGAAAGTATTTATGGCCCCATTATGTGTTTCTGGTATTAGGGTCTAATGAATATTATTAACAGGAACAATTAATATGTGACGTTCAGACATATACTTCAAAACACCATTATTGACCCAGAACACCTCACTCACTCCTCTACTCACTCTGGTCTGTTTCCTCTCTGTTTACAATCACGGTGGAAGGTCCCCCTCTTTCACTGACTCGGGAAAGTTTGTAATCCATTTGTAAGGAGCTGGTTCAATTTTGCATCTTGGCCACTTTTCAACAAGGAGCTGGAGTGAAGTCTGCTCAGAAGGAGCATGGAAGGATGGGGAGATAATGGACTGCTTGATGCTTGTTGCATTTCCAGGCACAGCTGAGGGAGATCCCTGCAGGAACATGATGTGGGAAGGAATAGACAGGATCTCCAGTGCGGTGGGATTGATGGGCCAAATGGCCCTTTCTTACCATGGATTTTCTCTTGTTCCCCAATCACTTCACACTCTAAAGGCAGAGTAAGTGGTCACTTGCGCCCATTGTACTTTCAGCTTCATTGTCAATTCCTGGTAGAATCATAGAATAATACAAAACTACCCAGAAGGAGGCCATTTGCCCTGTAACCACACAAGGTGTAACACCTGTCCATAAACGTCCTATCTCATTTCCATCCCGGGACTTCAGCAACCCTTCCAGGTAAATCAGAGATTAATATTCATGTCCTACAATCTTGTCAATTGCATTTGGTGCTCATGATGTGGCCTCCTTTACATCGGCAAGTTAAGAATAGACCAGGTGAGTGTCTCAGCCAAACACACACCAACCATTTGAATACCCCTTCTCATTCATATACCCACATTTCTGTCCTTGGCGTCTTACAAACCCAATGGCATGAACAATGAATTCTCCAACTTTCAACTAATACCCATCTTCCCATCCTCGCCCCCTCTTTCATAGCTGGGAAAGAGAGAGGTGGGACTGGCAGCAGGATATGCCCACCTTCACTGTGAAACTTGACACTAATGATGAAAGTAAGCATGCAGGTACAGCAGGCTGTGAAGAAAGCAAATGGTATGTTGTCCTTCTTAACAAGCGTATAGGAGCAAAGAGGTCCTTCTGCAGTTGTATAGGGCCTTACTGTGACAACACCTGGAGTATTGTGTGCAGTTTTGGACCCCTAATTTGAGGAAGGACATGCTTGATATTGAGGGAGTGCAGCGTAGGTTTACAAGGTTAATTCCTGGGATGGCGGGACTGTCACATGCTGAGAGAATGGAACAGCTGGACTTGTATACTCTGGAGTTTAGAAGGATGAGAGGGGAACTTATTGAAACATATAAGATTATTAAGTGCTGGAGGCAACAAAACATGTTCCCGATGTTGGGGGAGTCCAGAACCAGGGGCCACTGTTTAAGAATAAGGGGCGAGCCATTTAGAACGGGGACAAGGAAACACTTTTTCTCACAGAGCGCTGTGGAACTCTCTGCCTCAGAGGGTGGTTCTCTGGATACTTTCAAGAGAGAGCTAGATAGGGCTCTTAAAGAGAGCGGAGGCATGGGGATATGGGGAGGAGGCAGGAATAGGGTACTGATTGGGGATGATCAGCCATGATCACATTGAATGGCGGCGCTGTCTCAAAGGGCCAAATGGCCTACTCCTGCACCTATTGTCTATTGACCCTCTCAACCTAATGCTTCTACAGTTCTTCTACCATCTCCCACCACTTTGCTCTTTTCCTATCCCATCCCTCCTGTGTGCTCCTCTCCCATCTCCTAGTCCCATATTTATTTTATAGTTCTTCCACCATCTCCCACCACTTTGCTCTTTTCCTATCCCATCCCTCCTGTGTGCTCCTCTCCCATCTCCTAGTCCCATATTTATTTTATCATCTCTTTCCTCTCCCCCATGTCCTCTTCCACCATATCTCTCCCTATGGCTTTACATTTCACTCCTCTTATTTCTTTATCTGAGACCATCTGCCAATCACACCCTATCACCTCTATCCACCTGTCACTTGCCAGACATTTCCCCATCTCCATTCCTTTTTTCCAGCATTCTCCCCCGACTACAATCAGTCTGCACAAGCATCCCATCCCGAACGTTGTCTGTCTGTTTCCTCCACAGGTGTTGCCTGAGTTTCTCCATTGCTTTCTGTTTTGTTCATGTTCAAAAGGTAAATGGGTATAAAATGTGGGGTAGGAGAGGATAAAGAGTGAGAGAGATACCAGGAGGGACAGCATTTGTCGTGAACAGGACACAGCGGGAGGAAATGTGTCCTGAACCACGGTCACTCAGAGCGCGAGTCTCTGAGGTTTCAAGGAACAGACTGTGACTGTTATCTTTGCTATGTGTTGTTTCTTTGTATTGGATGCAAATTATGGCAGAAATCTTCTCCATGTAACAAACAGATCTGTACCCACAGTGATTGTTGTGGTCACAGACAAGTCTCTTGAATTAGGTTACAATGGTTGTGTAAATCTTATACTTGGAGCGTACTGTAGGATAATGGGAGGTTGTGCTGTTTGATGGGAGAAATAGCAAAACAGAACATTTCACGTGGTGAGAAGCCATGAAATGGTGTATGGGGGGGTGCAGGTGTCTTGGTTCACCAGATATAGAAAGTTAATCTGTAGCTGGAACAAGCAATTATGAAGCCTGGTACTGGGATGGTGTCAACATTTGGCTTTTATGAGAAGATAAACTTCCCTTTGCAGAAGGAGAATCTTCTAGATGTTCTCACTCAGAGGGCTGTGGATTGTCAGAAGACACAGAATGTCACTGTTCGTTTAAGATTTAGTTTTAGACATACACACTGAAAACAGGACCATTGACTCACTGACTCTACACTGACCATCAATATCCATTCACATTTGTTCCATGTTATCCCACTTTCTTATCCACTGCCTGCAAATGGGAAGCAATTTTATAATTAATCTGCTTATCCGCACAACTTTGGGATGTGAGAAGAAACAGGAGAACGCGGAGGAAACGCACGTGATCACAGGGAGATTGTCCAAACTCCTCACAGACTGCAGCTGAGGTCAGGATCAAATGCAAGTCTGTGGCAGTGTGAGGATTGTGCTGCCAATATCGTATTCTGTGGCGTGTCTCCTAAATGAAGTTGTCAGAATGTTGTATAAACCCAACCTTTCCGTGAAGCTCCTTTGGACGTATATCACAGGACAACACTGGACAAACTTATGAACTTACAACGGTATAATCACTCGGACAAACACCAAATGTGACAATGTTTGAATACGATAACTGGCAAAGCAAAGTCAGGTAACATCACTGGAAATAATACGGACCTACATGAAGAACTTTCTAAGCTCGCTTTGAGCAGATGGCCAATGGGCGATGAAACCCATCCCTTCAGCTGCAAGTATGCATCTTTCCAGGATCACTGTAGCATAGGTTAGATCGGCCTTCTTGAAGAGAAAGCAACTGGTCCAGATGGAGTTCCTCGACAGGTAGATTGGATGGATAGGTAGGGATAGGTAGGACAGGTCAGAGTAGGCCTGGATAGAGCAGATGCGGAGAGGCTGTGTCCACTAGTGAGAGAGTCTGACCAGAGGTCATAGCCTCAGAATTAAAAAATGTTCCTTTAGGAAGGAGATGAGGAAGAATTTCTTTTTTTTTTAATATGTTTATTTTATTGAAAGCAATTGTACACGAATAAAGCAATCGGCATGAGAGTTACTCAATTTTCGTACAGCTTCATTTTTAACATTTTATAAATTGATACATAAATCGAGAAAAAAAGAAAAAAGGAAAGAATGAAGAAAAAGAAGAAAGATAGAAAAGAAAGAGAAGAAAAGACTCCTGAACTACCAAAGAAGTGCGAGAAGAAAAGAGACAAAAAAGAGAAAATGGAGATATGCCCCACTGTCCTCCCACCCCCCCCCCCCCCCCCCCCCCCCCCCCCCCCCCCCCCCCCCCCCCCCCCCCCCCCCCCCCCCCCCCCCCCCCCCCCCCCCGCCCGCTCACCCATCCCAAGCATCTGTTTTAGGAGGAAGAATTTCTTTAGTGAGAGTGTGGTGAATCTGTGAAATTCATTGCCACAGAAAGCTCTGGAGGTCAAGTCCATGGATATTTTTGAGGCAGAGATAGATAGATTCTTGATTAGTATGGGTGCCATGTGTTATGGGGAGAAGGCAACCGAATGGGGTTGTGAAGGAAAGATAGATCTGCTATGATTGAATGACAGAGTTGGCTTGATGGGCCAAATGGCCCAATTCTGTTTCTATCACTTATGAACTCATGATCTTAGTGGCCACATGGACCAGCTAGTGAGTGTATTCAGTCAGTCAGAAGAATGGTCTTGACCATACACGTCCCACATTCCTTCGATCCAGAGATGCTGCCTGAAGTGTCAGAGACTCACCTCCTCAGTCTGTGAGCTGGAACATTTCAGTGCAGCCCCCAGTGCACCAACTGTGGTTCTACACGTTGCTGGGGGAGTGTACAGGGCAGGGGGATTACTCTTGGATTGTTCTCAAGGGCTGGCACAGGCACAGAGGGGTGACTGACCTCCTCCTGCACTACCCGCTTCCATGGTTGAACAGCAGGTCCAGGAAAGGCCCAGTGTGGGGAGATACACACTCACCCTACTTTATGTTCAACACGTGAGAGCCACAACTCCTGGTGTATCCCTCACTACACCAGAGGACATGTCCCAGCTGATCCACTTCCCAGCAATTTCTGGATGAAGAGTGTATCAGTGTCCTCCAGGACTGAGACTGACAATGCCCAGGTGAGAACTCCTTGGCAGGTGAACAGTGAAGTACCATTAACGCCAGAGGATGGGGCTGATTAAGGGGTCACAGGGTACGGGGCAATGTGTTAGCAAGGGGAGAGAAATGGCTAACTGACGGAAAAGGGAATCAGGATAAATGAACCAATTTTTGATTGGGATGAATGGACTGAATTAGTTATAGAGCCATAGAGTGAATCAGTGTGGAAAACAGGCCCATCGCCCCAACTTGCCCACACTGACCAACATGTCCCAGCTACACTAGTCCCACCTGCCTGCGCTTATATCCCTCCAAACCTGTCCTAGCCATGTACTTGTCTAACTGTTTCTTAAATGTTGGGATAGTTCCAGCCTCAACTACCTCCTCTGGCAGCTTGTTCCATACACCCACTAACTTTGTGTGAAAAGGTTACTCCTCTGTTTTCCATTAAATCAAAAATTGAGGGACTTGAGACAAATTTGTTGATGACATATAGATAAGTGGGTTGGCATCATTGAGGAGGATCAGTATGGCGACAAATACTCTCTTGAAAATCTACAGGTGTATGTTGGGCATGGGGCAGCACAGTGGTAGTGTTGCTGAGTTACAGCGCTCGCAACACCAGAGATCCAGGTTCGATCCCGACTACCGATGCTTGTCTGTTTGGAGATCGTAGGATCTCCACATGACCGCGTTAGCTTTCTCCGAGATCTTCGGTTTGCTCCAACACTGCAAAAACATACAGGTTTTAATTAACTTGGTATAGTGTAAATTGGACTGTGTGTGTGTAGATTACTTTTAATGTGCGGGGATCGCTGGGCGATGTGGTGTCGGTGGGCCGAAGGGCCTGTTTCCCTGCGAAACTTAACTTAACTAGTTATGAGTATTGTGTTATACAAAAGGCTGGAGAAACTCAGCGAGTGCAGCAGCATCTAAGGAGCGAAGGAGATAGGCGACGTTTCTGGTCGAGACCTTTCATCAAACTGGTCAGGGATCAGGGAAACGAGAGATATAGACGGTGATGTGGAGAGATAAAGAACAATGAATGAAAGATATGCAAAAAAGTATCGATGATAAAGGGAACAAGCCATTGTAAGCTGTTTGTGGTGTGAAAATGAGAAGCTAGTGCGACTAGGGTGGGGGAGGGAGATAGAGAGAGAGGGAATGCCAGGGCCCGAGGGCTGAGGGAGAGGTGGGAAGGGGAGGAGACAGCAAGGGTTAACAGAATTGAGAAAATTCAATGTTCAAGCCCAAAGGATGCAGACTCCCCAAGCGGAATATGAGGTGCTGTTCCTCCAACTTGCGGTGTTGTTCATGAGTATTGTGTTACAGCCTTGTTATGCTGCTGCAAGTAAGAATTTCATTGTTCTGTTGTCGGTACATAAGACAATTAAACGCTCTTGACTCTTTAGTTGGAAGGAAGAATTAAAAGTAAAATATCACTTAAACAGAGTGAGAGAACTGAATATTTAAGAAGGAAACTGCAGATGGTGGAAAATCGAAGGTAGACAAAAATGCTGGAGAAACTCAGCGGGTGAGGTAGCATCTATGGAGCGAAGGAAATAGGCAACGTTTCGGACCGAAACCCTTCTGACTGAATGTTGTGTAACTATGAGATTAGAGAGTGGAGGACATGAACCACAGAGTAACATACTGGTACAGAAAGCAATTGGGAAGCTGATGAGATGTTGGCCTTTATTGTGAGGGGGGTATTGTGTGTGTAGACATGTTACATTTCATCAGGGTGCTGGTCAATTAGTATCTGAAGTCTGTAGACAGATTTTAATTTGTCTTTTGGAAACGATCATTTTCCTTTATTCATACAAGGTACGTGGTCTTTGCAGGTTGAGCCAGAAATTAGTTGCCCAACCAGAAGATTTCTGGTCCCAGTTCATCTTCTGCAGCCCAGCCACAGGTCTGTGACAGCTCTCTCCCTGCAACTATTCCACTAACTCCCCATGTATCCTCTCCACAGCCTTTATTTCTCTCCCAGGTGTAGTGTCCGGGACCCGATATTCCAAGATTAGTTGATCAAGTGCTTGATTCAGTATTTTTTGACTGAAACTAGACTGGGGTGAAGCTTAGAACGAGCTATTTCAACAAGTGTTGGAGAGGTCAGTATTGACCCGGCTACATCCCCAAATCCCACACCTCATCTTGTGCAAACAACACAGCACCTCCTGCTTCTTGATATTAAACTGCGCTAGCCCATCCGTATACCCCACACTGATCTCCAAGACCTTCTCCTTGGTGAACATTGGTGTAAACACCTAATTTAGTAATTCACTTACATCTTCTAATCCCAAGCATTCAGTTCCTCCTTTATCGAAGTTTGGTCCTGCCTTCTTCTTAGTTACCCCTTTGTTTTTTAATGTATGTCTAAAATGTAATGAAATAGGAAACAAGAGTGAGTGGAGTGAATGTACCAAGTGGGTGAGAGTGGTGTAATGTTGAGTTTCTCCCACCATCTCTCTGATTTATAAACAGACATCAGTAGTTTTCTTACAGATGTGCTGAGGAATTTCTGGGCCCAGTTCATCTTCTGCAGCCCGCCCACAGGACTGTGAAAGCTCTCTCCCTGCAACTATTCCACTAACTCCCCATGTATCCTCTCCACACCCTTTATTTCTCTCCCAGGTGCAGTGTCCAGGACACGACACACCAGGTGCGACCGAAGAACAAGAGTTCATTTTGTAAAGTCTGTACCGCCTTCTCCTCAGCGCAGCACTGAGTGCAGAGGTGGGGAGGAAGCAACAGTGGGACAGGAAGGCTGCGAGAAACTGGACTCACACAGCACCAAACACACAGCTCATGTTGCAGTTCTTTTTATTATTGGCTGAGAACTTAAATGAGTACAGTCACCACAGACAGTGAGAGCAGCTACAAAGAAATCAAAGTACTGGATCCACTGCTGGCAAGGATGAGTGGACCATTCTGAAGTCTTCTAACCGGAATAGAGGCTATAGGAACAAATAAAACCAAGTTTTATCCTGCAGTTGGAATCACTCCAAGTAAATCCACCTAGAAGAAGTGAAAAATAAGTCAGCATTTACTTGTTAGTCCATGAGCAAAATGCTGCAGATGCAGAAAATCTGGAATAAATTTTGAAAATACTTTGGAACATTCGTGGAGAGGGGACTAGGAAGGTAATTGTTGGAAATGTCTTCTCTGTGCCTCTCTCCACAGACGCTGCCTGATCTGTTGAGTGTTTCCAGCATTTTCTGTTTTCTATCTGGTCTAAAAGTTGCATTTATTTGAGTCAGAGTCTGTAAGCCATTAATATTCCCTGACTCTTGATCAGTGAGTTTGCCTTGTAAATAAAGGGAGTCACTTTCTGTGGAGGTGCCAGGCGCAGTCAGAGTGTGTGTTGCTGAAACCTGAAGCCTCCAATATTCACGGGGGTTTGAACTTACCCAGACTGAAGTGTCTGGGCTCGCCCTGGGCTGGAACCCCCCTGTGTGGGCTGGACAACATGCCTGTGCCGTCAGATATAACCCCAGCCCTCCCCATTCCATGGACGTCACACAATGGGAGCAGAGTCTGCAATCTCTGGAGCTGGAACTTCTGCAACCGATGTCATGTCTAAATCTGGGGATTTTACACCAGTGCACATTCTGATATCTGTAGCGTTACACCCAGTGTTTGTAGAATTAGGTTGTTTCCTTGCACGTGGAGCACAGAAACAGAACACTCGGCCCATGGAACATTGGGAACTTCATCCACACCCTCATACCCATCCACCCCCACCAACACCAACACTGTTCCTCCATTCAGTGGCTCTTTGGTGAATTTTACATTTCCTTGCCCTTCAGAGACCAGCCCAGATGAGGAATACATCTGTAACATTCACTTCCCAGCCCAAGAACTCGAGGGGCTTAGAATGTGTCTAAATGTTTAGCGGATCCTTTCTTCGGGGGTGTGAATACCCCAAAGTATTACTGACCTCCAGCAGGTTATTTAAATTCAATGATTCATTTCTCACTTCAGAGAGTGTGGAGAAAGGTTTTGTGAGTGTTACAGGAAATCACATGTCATGGTTACAGACAATATGTTCAAGAGACAACACAGTAAATAACTGGAGAGTTCTGACACACATCCACCTTCTTGAGGTATAAAGGTGCTTTGTTTTTAATCAGCTGTTGACATCACCTCAAACCAAATTCTTAAAAGCATAAGATTATTATCTTACGTTCAATCAAAAAAGCAAGGGTCATAGTAGTCAGAATCAACCACACAATGACACGAGGAATAACGCATGAATCATAATCAACAACAGTTCTCTTGGATTTCGCTTGGCCAATGCCACAATTTGGGGCAGACCCATTCTCAGTCAAACTGGCTTCCAGTTACCTGTGGACAACTGATTAACATTCGCCCTATAATTGCCTGGCCATTTGCAATCTCACATTTAGGGAGAAGACAGAGAAGTTGATGAGGGGAAAGTAATGTCTCAGTGATGGTGTGTGATGAAGGAGGGTGAGAGGAGGCTCATGTGGAGCAGAAACAGAAACATGAACATATGGGATTTTATTTGTTCTCAGGACATGGTGACAGTGGCCAGACCTGCATTTATTGTCATAGAGTCATACGGTATGGAAACAGGCCCTTCGGCCCAACTTACCCACACCGGCCACCATATCCCAGCTACACTAGACCCACCTGACCATGTTTGGCCTATATCCCTCTGTCTTATCCATGAACTTGTCTAACTTGGGATATTGTCTACCTCAACACTTCAAGCAGTGTGCAAGGCCAGCAAACTCGAGTGCAGTTCCATGCCACTTCAAGCAGGGTGCAAGGCCAGCAAACTCAAGTGCAGTTCCATGCCACTTCAAGCAGGGTGCAAGGCCACCAAACTCAAGTGTAGTTCCATGCCACTTCAAGCAGGGTGCAAGGCCACCAAACTCTAGTGCAGTTCCATGACACTTTAAGCAGGGTGCAAGGCCATCAAACTCAAGTGCAGCTCCATGCCATTTCAAGCAGGGTGCAAGGCCACCAAATTCAAATGCAGTTTCATACCATTTCAACAGGGTGCAAGGCCACCAAATTCAAATGCAGTTTCATACCATTTCAACAGGGTGCAAGGCCACCAAATTCAAGTGCAGTGTCATACCATTTCAAACAGGGTGCAAGGCCATCAAATGTTTTTATTTGTGTATGGGTCCCATGCTGCAAATGCGTAGTTCAAATGAGGTCTAGCGAGGGTGAAGTATAGCTTCTCCTTGACAGAAGTTGAACAATGATGAAAGTTGCGCCTCAGAAAATTTAGGATACCTGTTGCTTTCACTGTTGCATGATGAGTCTGACCATTCCAACACAGATCATTCTGCAATTTGATGCTAAGATACTTGGTTTGTTTGGATTCTTCAAGGGTGGCACCAAGTATATTGTAAGATGTTTCGCCTGGATTCCTCTTTCTGGTGACACGCATGATTTCACATTTGGAAGGGTTGAACTGCATGCCCCATTGTTGTGACCCCCTCAACCATTGTATCATTGATGGATCTCTGGAGTCGTGGTGAGGCCAGACTGGGGAACAAGGACAGATTTCTAACCCTGAAGAACAACAGTGAACCAGAAGCGTTTTTACAATAGTCTGGTCATTTCAGTCCCCATTACTGATGTTAACTTGTTACTCCAGAGTGATTACAGTTTATTTACTTGGATCCAAATTCCCTGGTGTCTGAGATGGGCTTCAAACTCGAGTTCCTGGATCACCGGGATATCACAGAGTAACATAACCATTACGCTGCCGCACCCTGTTACTCTGCAGGACATCATGTGTAACTCTATCTCTGAACAACGTTGTGACACCAGAGATCCATCAATGTGTTGACTGTAAACTGCCCTCTGGAAAGGGCAGTGGATGATCAGGGAAGGACAACAAATGCAGGTTTAGCCAGTGTGGTGACGACCTGTAAGCTAACGTGTCATCATTAACTTTACCTGGCATCTGCCATTCAGGCCAATCCAAGCATTTGGCTTGTGTGTGGTCTGTGTGAAGGAATAGACTGTGAACGTAGGAGGTCACAGTAGCCAGATGTCCATAATGTTGTTGGTGATTGCAGAACTCCTTTAAGCAAAATAAAAAATTGCCATGAATCACTGTTCTCCTGCAAATCCCTCCTTAGATTGTTCAACCACTTACGGGGAATTCAATAACTGTATAATGTTGCCCAGGCCTCCAAGAGCTACCACTGGTTCCAGCAACTTACCTCAGCATCCACCCACATCCTTTTCTCACAGAAAAAAACGTTGACAGGAGTTTAGCAAAGGAAAATATTACCAGTTTTCATCACAGGGTCCTTTGGATATTCTATGATAGTAATGTATGTGCTTGTCACCTCCGGTTCCAAGGAATTGATCGTCTCAGTCACTTAAGAGAATTAAGAATTAACATGCTAAGCAAAGTACCGTTGTGAGGGAGTTCCATTTGTCTGCACTTGGCCCATATCTTTCATCCTTTCTTATCCATGTACAATACCTGTCTCTATGTGTTTTAAACATTGTAATGGTACCTGCCAGTGTCATGTCTTCTGGCACCTTCATTGTGAAAAACTTTCCATCAGGTCCCGCTATATCTTTCCCCTCTCACCTTAATGATCCACTGGGTGGTGCTGTACACAACAGCCTCATCAACAGACAGTCTCGTCCCTTTCTTCTTTTTTTGTTTTTAGCCTGTTTTTACTTGTACGCTTTACTGTACTTTTAGTTTGGTATTATGTGAGGGGTGGGGGGGGTGGTTGGAGGAAACTTTTTTAATCTCTTCCCTCAATGGAGATGCAACTTTTTCCATATCATATCTCTGTCTGCAGCCTAAACATTGTGAGGTTTGCAGTCCCTTTGTTAGGGATCGACTGTGGGAGCTCCAACCGCAGGAGCTTTGACGGCCCTGATCCCACTGATCAATCGCCCCGATGGGGGAGCCTTGATCGCCCTGATGTGGGGGTTTCAACCCCACAAGAAAGTGAGAAGGTTATTCAGGGTTATTCAGTCATGAGAGGTCATGATGGCCACAACTGCAAGGCAGGTTATTCACAATGAAGAAGTGAAGTGGTACAGGCAAGTACAATTACAATGTTTCAAAGACATTTGGACAGGTACATGGAAAGTAAAGGATGAGACGATATGGGCCAAATGCAGACAAACAAGACTCACTCAGGTGAACCCTTTGGTCGGCGAGTTGGTTTAAATCTGATTTCCCTTTAACTAACAGGAACGACCGATTCCTTGGGACTGGAGGAGACACAGCAACACCTTTAAAAAAGCAATATATACAAAGACCAGCGTGATAAAAATTGGTTTTATTTTCCTTCCTTAAAACACTGTTCCTGTTTTCCTTCTGTCAAAAGGACATGGAAGGTGCTGAAGTAAGTCCCTGAAATCAGTGGTTGCTCTGGGACGCGTGGGGAACATTGCTCTCTGCTGGTTCATTCCCACAAACTCACAACACAGCCTCTTGTTGAATTGCCTGCGATGAGTCCCTGTATTCCAAGGTGCGGCTTCACTTCTATCGCTCGGACCAGTGGGTGAAATATTGGGGATTTGGGGAAAAAAACATCCAGGAGTTAAAACAGAGCTGGGGTTGACATCGAGGAGATTAAAGAACAAGAACTATGTTTCAAATGAACAAAGTTGTCTAATTTCAAAGGTCACATGCTTGTGAGAGCATGAAACCAACTGATTCATCGCAATGGATAAACTATTTTGTTTGTTTACAGGTGTTCTCCAATCACCAACCGCATTCCGGACATCTGGCTACTGCGACCTCGGACAAACACAACACATTCATTAACAACCTGATTGGTGCAGTGAGCAAGGCGAAGCCGGAAGCTTGGATTGGCCTGAATGACAGATGCCAGGTACATTTAACGATGACCCGTTAGCTTACAGGTCATCACGACACTGGCCAGACCTGCACTTGTTGTCCTTCCCTGACATTCCACAGCCCTATTCAGAGGGCAGGTTATACTCAACACATTGATGGATCTCTGGTGTCACATCGTTGTTCAGAGATAGAGTTACACATGACGCCCTGCAGAGTAACAGGGTGTGGCAGTGTAATGGTTAAGTTACTCTGTGATGTTCTGATGATCCAGAAATCTGCCCTCCTTCCCCAGTCTGGCCTCACCATGACACCAGAGATCCATCAATGTGTTGACTCTTACCTGTCGTCTGAAATGGTCAGAGAATGATCAGGGAAGGATAATAATTGCAGGTCCAGCTGTTAATTCCAGTTCTTTTACCCTTCCCAGTCTGGGTCAGTAAAACACTGGAGTCCAAACACTTTATTCCTCTGTTCACAGAGGGGCTGATTTCGGATCCACTCACTTGAGCCTCGGGCAAACAGAACAGAAGAAAATCTACAGACACGCCCCAATGAACCGATTCCCTATTTATACAGATATGCAGTGGCTGGAAACTAACGGTGGGAAAGTACAAAAGGAGGCAACCCTTTAGCCCAATCACTGATACCGGCGGGAAAATACAGTGGGAGGCAACCCCTTTAGCCCAATCACATATACAGAACTTGCGTCAGTACATTGAAACAAAACAGAAACTTCTTCATGGGTCCAGACTTAGTGGCAACAGTGGATCACATGATTTACAGGAATTGGGTCTCCAGCCTGTGATGTCACCACCAGTGAAGCCCAGTCTTTAACAGTACATGCCATTCCCCAAAGCACCCCTGTCCCTGCATATTCACACGGCCACTGTCACCATGTCCTGCGAACAAATAAAATCCCACTTGTTCATGTGTCTGTTTCTGCTCCACATGTGTCTCCTCTCACCTTCCTTCATCTCACTCCATCACTGGGACTTTCCTTTCCCCTCATCAGCTCATGCAATCAGCATTATAAAGGGGTCAATAGTGTATCAATGTATAAATATAAAATATGCACTGAGCAACACATGAAAATGGGGCAGGAGTAGGCCACTCGGCCCCTCAAGCTTGCCCCGCCTCTCAACACGATCATGCCCGACCAGTGCCGGCCTCAACATTTCCCTTCATTCTGCCCGATCCTCTCTGCCATTGGCTTCCAGTTAATCCTTCTACTGAAACTGAATTATTTTTGTTCCCGATATATGGAAAGGACACGAGGCAAGGCTGGTGTGCAGAGGGATGTCACAGAGCAGCCGTGAAGGAATCTGACAATGAGAATTTTGGGATTTGGGGATGTGAAATTGAAATAAATCTCTAAAGCTGAAAAGAAGACAGTTGAGGCCAATCCTTACAATTAAATTATCAGTGATCATTTTAATCAATACTTAATGGAACTTGTCCAATTAAAACCTTGATTATACTTGGCCAAAACAATAGTAGACGTTGTTCAAAGATTTAGTTGTACAATATCTTGTAATAGAGAAGTCCATTCAGGCCATCGCGTCTACACCAATCCCATTCATTCAGTCATTTCATGGTAAACTATTTCCTTTTAAATAAACCGGAGTACTCGCTGGAAAACCGCACGGTCACAGGGAGAACTATCAAACTCACATGAAACACTGGAGGTCAGTTAATTTCAGACACAGTATTGATAACACTGGAGGTCATTGTCTTTCTTCCTACTTTGTATTTGGTTTCAATGACAAAATTTTCCACATTTTCTGAGTTACCATTCCTTCTCCTCAGGGATGCTGCCTTTCCTGCTGATTTACTCCAGCATGTTGTGTCTATCATCTGAATTACCATTACTCCTCTTCTCTGACATTTCCTCTCAGATCCTGTCACTTTCATCCCAAGGATTCTGTTACTTCCATGAGATCCCCCAACCTGCCAGTCCATTGTTTAAACTCCCATTCACTGCTCTACTTGTCCCGGCTGCTCGTATTCTGCTCTCACTCCGGCTCAGGTACAGCTCCTCCCTGTACTGTTAAGTGGCAGCTTACTCAGCATTCCAAAGGCAATGACCATTGATTTATACCCACAGGAAGGGACTTTCACATGGATCAATGGATCTTCATGGAGTTACCAACACTGGCTTCGGGGTGTAACTAATAACAGAGAATGCAACGAAGATAGTGGGGAGACTAACTTATGTTGTAAGTGTAACAGTGACAGAAATGTAATTTTGTTGGAAGTTAATTTGAGATACAGTATTGAGCAGGAGGTTACATCAACAGACCTGCTGTTACATAGTTGGTCCTGTGCTCTGCAGAACTGGACTGAACTGATTCTCTGGATGCTTTCATGAGAGAGTTAGATAGCGGAATCAAGGGTTATGGGGAGAAGGCAGGAACGGGGTACTGATTGTGGGTGATCAGCCCTGATCACAATGAATGGGGATTTAGGGGACGCTGCACTGACAGCAGCCTCTGCCTGCAGCCCGTTTGTTTTTACATATTTTTTTAATTTTTAGTCCGTTAAAAGTCTGCCTTAGGGGGAAACGTTAACTTTTATATGTGGGGGAGTGGGGCAGGGTAAGGGGGAAACTAACTCCCAGTCGCTTCCTGGCGGGGATGTGACTATTTCTCCGAGTCGCGTCCTCGCCCCCCACCTCGCAGCCTACCTCCTGGATCTGAGCAACCTTTCCTGCCGGGGACCGGGAACCGGACCAGAGCTGCAACAGCGGTGGCGCTGGAGTCTCCGCGGAGCGGGCGATACCTACCTGGGTCGCCGTTGGAGCTCCGGAGCTTTGGGCCGCTGCTCCAACATCGTGGAGCTCCCGGGGCCCTTTGCCAATGGCCTCCAACGTTGTGTCTCCACCCGGCTTGGCCTGCGGACTTTGGGAGCCGCAGACTCCGGTAGGAGGGGGTCGACTCAGGGTCCAGGCCGCTGAGGACGTCCCCCAGCCCCGACGTCGGACTTGTATCACCCCGCCGAGCGGGCCTGAACATCGGGCCGCCCGTAGCGACGACTGCGGAGGGCTCTGGGAAGCCCGACCATGGGTGAACAGTGGGGAACATCAGGGGAAGAGACTGACTTTGGTGCCTTCCCTCACCCCCCCCCCCCCCCCCCCCCTGAGCAGCTCTGTACTGTCCTCACCTCTGGGGGTGCGCTCTAATTGCTGTCTGTAGGCAGGGAGAAGCAGCACTGCGATATGGTCGGATTTACGGAAGTGAGGGCGAGGGATAGAGCGGTAGGCATTCTTGATGGTGGTGTAGCAGTGGTCGAGGGTTTTTGGTCCTCTGGTGCAGCGGGAGACATGTTGGTGGAAGTTGGGGAGTGATTTCTTTAGGTTTGCCTTATTGAAGTCCCCAGCAAGGGTGGAAAATGCCTTGGGGTAAGACGTCTGGTGTTTGTAGACCATGGTGTGCAGCTCCTCCAGTGCCAGACCTGCCTGGGGTTGGATGTAGACTGCGATCAGGATGATGGAGGTGAATTCCCTCGGAAGGTAGAAGGGACGGCACTTCACCGCCAGATGTTCGAGGTGTGGAGAGCAGGAGTTGGACAGGACTGCCACGTCTGAGCACCATGCAGAGTTGACCATGAGGCAGATGCCCCCTCCTCTCCCTTTCCCAGATGCCAGTGTACGGTCCATGCGGTGGATGGAGAACCCTTCAGGCTGGACTACCGAGTCCTGGGAGCTGGGGGTGAGCCATGTCTCTGTGAAACAGAACACAGAGCATTCCTTCAGCTCCCTTTGATAAAACAGTTTTGCCCTTAAGTCCACTTTATTTTCAAGGGACTGTACATTTGCCAGTAGGATAGTAGGGAGAGGGGGCCGAAGTCCCCTGCACTTCAGTCTGACCTGAAGTCCTGCCCGCCGGCCACGTTTATGGACACAATGGAGGCTTCCCCTTTGTTTCCAGGTACTGGGTTGACTGTACCTGCTGTTTCTGTGGACCAGCGCTGGAGCGGGGATTCCTTCACAGACGGCAGCTCCAGCTCCTTCAAAGTCGGCACATGCAGCTCCAGCTTCATTGTTCCTGGGTGATACAGCCCGTTGGCTCTGGATGACATCCCGGGGTTCCGAGGTACAGTACCTGGGTTCCTCAGTCGGGCCGGGTTATTTCCAGCGACCGTGGGAACATTTAAAGTCCGGGGCTTGTCTGAAATGGCACCGTTTTCTGCCATTTTCCTGATACAGGTGAGTTGATTGAAATTGTATTTAAGCCTTCTAGGTTCTGGAGCTCCGCAAAGGTCGCCGCAGGCAGGAGCCATTTTTCCAGAGTTAGAGGAAGGTACAGGGTAACACGGCACATAAGGAAAGAACTGGACACAGACAGAAAAGTGAAAGGAATATCCTGAGATTCATTTCAAACAAATAAAACACAGAAACATTACCTCTGTATTACCCTGTTTAGATTGGACATGCTGTACTATTTACCGAAGATAGACACAAAATGCTGGAGTAACTCAGTGGGTTAGGAAGCATTTCTGGAGAAAAGGAAGTGACATTCCAGTTCGAGACCCTTCATAAGACTAATGGCCCTGTCTCACTGTGCGAGTTGACCCACGAGGTACCCCGAGTGACAGACTCGTGGCTGTGCACGAGACTGCAAGTTTATGATCAAGTGTGTAACCGAGTTCCCACGGGTATGTCATTGCTGCGATGTTCCTAGTTCCTCTCCCGAGTTAGCAAGTTCCTCTCCCGTTACTCTTGAGCCAACCGTGAATGAAGGTATGTTTTAATAAAGCAACAATGTTAAAATACATCTCCATCCTGTGGTTTTGAGTTATTTCAGCGCGGCGGCATCTATTGATATGACCTACAATGGGAAAATGCGCATCCTCCAGTAACCAAGCATTTCTTGTTGTTTTATGTTTTTAAATACTTTTTTGCAATGGATCTCTATTTTAAATAATTTTAAAAAAGGAAGCAGCCCGGGTGACTGACATTGAGCGGCCGCCGGGACCCGACAGCAGACACACACACACACACACACACACACACACACACACACACACACACACACACACACACACACACACACACACACACACACACACACACACACACACACACACACACACACACACACACACACACACACACACACACACACACACAGAGAGAGATACACACAGACAGCAGGACTGGCCGCCACTTCAGAGGAAGGAAGCAGCTCGGGTGACTGACATTGAGCGGCCGCCGGGACCCGACAAGGCTCTTGGGTGCTGGGATCATTCTCTGCGGGATGGTTAGCGCGGGAGACATGTGTAGGAGAGGAGTGCTGACTGCAGGCAGACACTTTGGTAGTGATTGCCCACCAGCCTCAAAAGCCGCTGTGTTTCCCTGTCCCTATGATAGCAGGGGGCATTCAAGCAGCACAATAGCCCCCTCCCCCTCCACGCCAACACAAAGGGCAACGATCCCAAGGCTTTAGGGGCAGAAACGGAAGGCAGACGCAACAAGCTGGAGTAACGCGGGCCAGGTAACATCTCTGGAGAAGGTGACGTTTTGGATAAGGGCTCGTCTTCTGAAGAAGGATCTCGACCCGAAAAGTCACCTATTCCTACTCTCCAGAGTTGCTGCCTGACCCGCTGAGTTACTCCAGCTTTTTCGTTGAATGGGTGACGTTTCGGGTCGAGACCCTTCTTCGGACTGAAAATAAAACTTGCCTCGCTTGAAGCAGCTTGTAAATTAAAACATAAAATCAAAAAATATTAAAGGTCGACTCATTTATGTGCTGTATTCATTCACCTGGCCTATTGCTGTCCTCCCTCGTCCACCGTGAGCGCTGGACAACTCACCGGATGGAAACCTCCGCTGCATCCCGGGCGGAGGGCGATGATCACCGGACTGACCGGCAAGTAGAGGCGGCGGGTCGACCAAGCCGGGCTCCCCGCCACCGGGATAGACACCAACTACTGGACTAAGCTCAGCGGGATCTCTGGAGAAGTCTGAAGTAAGGTCTCGACCCGAAATCTCACCCATCCCATCTCTCCAGAGATGCTGCCTGTCCCTCGGAGTTACTCCAGCATTGTGTGTGTCTATCTCCGGTGTGAACCAGCATCTGCAGTTCCTTCCCAATCCCACACTCTCAGCCCCGGGGGGGTGGATGGAGCATCACACGTGGACATATCCCACCCACCACCCCAGACTTGCCCCTTCGGCAGGTCTTTAAGCCGTTCATTGAGACAGAGTGAAGCCACGGGCAGGCGCCTCAGTAATAAAGGACAAGTGGCAGAAAGGCCGAAGATAGACACAAAATGCTGGAGTAACTCGGCAGGACAGGCTGCATCTCTGGAGCGAAGGAATGGGTGGCATTTCGGGTAAGTCTGAAGAAGGGTCTCGACTCTATTCCTTCTCTCCAGAGATGCTGCCTGGTCCGCTGAGTTACTCCAGCATTTTGTGTCTATCTTTGGTTCAGTCTTTACTCGAGCAAAAGAACAGATTATTAAAGTTCCCACGGTAGACTCACGAGACACTAAGATAAACGCACGGGGCCACTACGTTATTACAACGAGTTTAAATGTTACCATTTTTAACTTGAACAGTTAATTTGACTCGTGGAAAAAATCAAACATGTTTGATTTTTTTCACGAGTTAACAAGTTTCCCGAGTACCTGCCGTTAGCACCACGAGTCGATAAGTTGCTCGTGCGAGTTCCGACGTTCCCGCTACGTGATCACCACGAGTGAAAACTCGGGGTCACTCGTGGGCCAACTCGCACAGTGAGACAGGGGTTTAAGAGTCATCTGAGGGGTATCTTTTTCACACAAATGGTGGTGGATGCATGGAACAAGCTGCCAGATGAGGTAGTTGAGGCAGGGACTATCATGACATTTATGAAACAGTTGGACAGGTATATGGATGGTACAGGTTTGGAGGGACATGGACCAAATGCGGGCAGGTGGGATATGTTGGCCGGTGTGGGAATGTAGCTGGGACATGTTAGCCGGTGTGGGCAAGTTGGGCCATAGGGCCTATTTCCACACTGCTATATGCCGGTGGTCGGCAACCTACGACCCACATGCCGGATCCGGCCCGTAACCCAAAATCATCCGGCCCACAGGTTTATATTTTTTTCCAATTCGTTTTCGTGACCTGGGAACTTCCGTCAGTCCCGGGGACACGAGGTGATCTGGGAACTGCAGCTTGTTCCGGGGCAAGCTGGCGACCTGGTCGTTACAGCCAGTCCCAGGGCAGGTGAGCTGACCTGGGAGCTGCAGCCAGTCCCAAGGCATGCGAGGAATCTTGTAACTGCATAAAACTAATTGAAAACTATGTGAAAACTAATGCGAAAAACAACACCAAGTGTCACACTATGGTGATAGATGTGGCCCGCCATCCGCTCACGGACATGGGTCCTGGCCCTTATACAGAACAAGGTTGCCAACCCCTGCTCTAGGCTGTAGGAATTTTGTAAAAGCACAACTCTTCAGTAAAGCTCCTTTGGATTTCACCTGCTGGTCATCACTTCTCTGGCCTCTGTGTGACTCTAAACACTCACCAAAATGTTTGTCCCTTTATCAAGCCCTCAGTGGTTACCGAGAAAGGCACAATAAAATCTCAAAATTTTACACCTGCCCATCTCCCAGCAACAGGTTTTGGCAACAATTCCCAGTGTTAACAACCATGCTCATATTACTAGATGGAAATGTCCACAGCTCGGTGTTTGAGAGAAAAACATCATCTCTGCTCTCAGAAGTAAGTTACACTGAAACGAGATATGCAAATCCCCTTCCTTCAACAATCTGAGATCTAGCTTGGTTTTATTAAACAAATTCAGCTCCGGAAGAGTGCTACTGTTTTCAGAAATTTTCGACAATGGAACAGTGTTGTAAAAGTAGTAAAAGTAAAACACGGCAAATGTGTATCTGACCGTGATCTGGCACAACCCGCAAGAATAATTTCTTACACAAATAATGCTCCCTTTCTTCACCTGTCAGGCCTACCTGACCAACCCGTCCTGGGTCCTACCGTGCTCCTAGAGCCTCCGGACAACCCGACTATTGGAGCTGCCGGTACCACGAGTCGCCCTCCGGGCCCAACTAAAAACAGGCCCCAACCCCCAGGCAGCAGAAAGTTTCACCGCTCAACCTCGATGACACACCGACGACAATCCCGACCTACTGGACCTCCCAAAGGCAGATTCCAGCAGCGGAGCCTTGCCAGGCCTGACCTCTGAAGCTATGCAGCACCAACATGACCAAGGAACCGGCCTGAGGCCCGATTGCCTCCCGGACCCACCATCGACGACGCCAGGCCAGAGACCTGACCCTCGGAAGTGCCCGCCACCCCCGTCCAATGCAGTCACTCAGATCTAAGACTGTCACCGGCCCACGGAGCATAGGCAGACCCAGGTCCCGAGCTTCGTGACCGAGTCAGATCTGAGGCCCAATGCAAGGCTGCTTCAAGGCCGATGCAATAGATAAGGTTTGTAAAAGTGCATGTGAACCTCGGCCTCACATAGAAAGGTTCTTGAGGATGAAGGAACTACAGATGCTGGTTTAAACCAATGATAGACGCAAAAAGCTGGAGTAGCTCAGCGGGACAGGCAGCATCACTGGAGAGAAGGAATGGGTGACGTTTCGGGACCAAAACCCTTCTTCAGACTGACTTCAGGGGGGAGGGTGATACATAGATAAGGATGTATGACACAACAGCCTCGTCAACAGATAGTCTCGTCCCTTACCTCTTTTGTTGATTATAGTATGTTTTTACTTGTATATTTTACACTACTTTTAGTTTTGTATTATGTGAGGGTTCGGGGGGGTGGTTGGGGGAAACTTTTCTTCCCTCGATGGAGATGCAACTATTTCCATATCATATCTCTGTCTGCTCTGCGGCCTTTACATTGTGGAGCTGGCAGTCCCTTTGTTAGGGATCGACTTTGGGAGCTCCAACCGCAGGAACTTTGATGGCCCTGATCGTAGGAGTCTTAATCGGCTGGTTATTCACAATGAAGAAGTGAAGTGGTACAGGCAAGTACAATTACAATGTTTCAAAGACATTTGGACAGGTACATGGAAAGTAAAGGATGAGACGATATGGGCCAAATGCAGACAAACAAGACTCACTCAGGTGAACCCTTTTGTCGGCGAGTTGGTTTAAACCTGATTTCTCATTACCGGACAGGATCGACCGATTCCTTGGGACTGGAGGAGACACAGCAACACCTTTAAAAAAGCAAAATATACAAAGACCAGCGTGATAAAAATTGGTTTAATTTTCCTTCCTTAAAAAACTGTTCCTGTTTTCTTTCTGTCAAAAGGACATGGAAGGTGCTGAGGTAAGTCCCTGAAATCAGTGGTTGCTCTGGGATGCGTGGGGAACATTGCTCTCTGCTGGTTCATTCCCACAAACTCACAACACAGCCTCTCGTTGAATTGCCTGCGATGAGTCCCTGTGTTCCAAGTTGCGGCTTCACTTCTATCGCTCGGACCAGTGGGTGAAATATTGGGGATTTGGTGAAAAAAAACACATCCACACACAGAGCTGGGGTTGACATCAGGGAGATTAAAGAACAAGAACTATGTTTCAAATGAACAAAGTTGTCAAATTTCAAATGTCAAATTTCACTATTTAGAGGCTTGTGAGAGCATGAAACCAACTGATTCATCGCAATGGATGAACTATTTTGTTTGTTTACAGGTGTTCTCCAATCACCAACCACATTCCGGACATCTGGCTACTGCGACCTCGGACAAACACAACACATTCATTAACAACCTGATTGGTGCAGTGAGCAAGGCGAAGCCGGAAGCTTGGATTGGCCTGAATGACAGATGCCAGGTACATTTAACGATGACCCGTTAGCTTACAGGTCATCACGACACTGGCCAGACCTGCACTTGTTGTCCTTCCCTGACATTCCACAGCCCTATTCAGAGGGCAGGTTATACTCAACACATTGATGGATCTCTGGTGTCACATCGTTGTTCAGAGATAGAGTTACACATGACGCCCTGCAGAGAAACAGGGTGCAATTAAGTTACTCTGTGATGCCCTGATGATCCAGGCACACGAGTTTGAATCCCATCCTAGACACCAGGGAATTTGGATCCAAGTAAATAAACTGCAATCACTCTGGAGAAACAAGTTACCATCAGTAATGGGGACTGAAACTACCGGGCTGTTGTAAACACTCCTCTGATTCACTGTTGTTCTTCAGGGTTAGAAATCTGCCCTCCTTCACCAGTCTGGCCTCACCACGACTCCAGAGATCCATCAATGTGTTGACTCTTACCTGTCGTCTGAAATGGTCAGAGAATGATCAGGGAAGGATAATAAATGCAGGTCCAGCTGTTAATTCCTGTTCTTTTACCCTCCCCAGTCTGGGTCAGTAAAACACTGGAGTCCAAACCCTTTATTCACCTATTCACCGAGGGGCCAGTTTCGGATCCACTCACTTGAGCCTCGGGCAAAGAGAACAAGTGAAAGACAACCGACACGTCCCAACGAACCGATCCCCTATTTATACAGATATGCAGTGGCTGAAACTAACGATGGGAAAGTACAAAAGGAGGCAACCCTTTAGCCCAATCACTGAAACCGGCGGGAAAATACAGTGGGAGGCAACCCCTTTAGCCCAATCACATATACTGAACATGCGTCAGTACATTGAAACAAAACAGAAACTTCTTCATGGGTCCAGACTTGGTGGCGACAGTGGATCACATGATTTACAGGAATTGGGCCTCCAGCCTGTGATGTCACTACCAGTGAAGCCCAGTCTTTAACAGTACATGCCATTTCCCAAAGCACCCCAATCCCTGCATATTTACACGACCACTGTCACCATGTCCTGTGAACAAATAAAATCCCACTTGTTCATGGGTCTGTTTCTGCTCCACATCAGTCTCCTCTCACCTTCCTTCATCTCACTCCATCACTAGGACTTTCCTTTCCCCTTGTCAGCTCATGCAATCAGCATTATATAGGGGTCAATACTGTATCAATGTATAAATATAAAATATGCACTGACCAACACATGAAAATGGGGCAGGAGTAGGCCACTCGGCCCCTCAAGCTTGCCCCGCCAGTCAATACGATCATGCCTGACCAGTGCCGGCCTCAACATTTCCCTTCATTCTGCCCGATCCTCTCTGCAGTTGGCTTCCAGTTAATCCTTCTACTGAAACTGAATTATTTTTGTTCCCGCTATACGGAAAGGACACGAGGCAAGCTGGTGTGCAGAGGGATGTCACAGAGCAGATGTGAAGGAATCTGACAATGAGAATTTAAAGATTTGGGGATGTGAAATATGAAATAAATCACATGTTCTCTGAAGCTGAAAAGAAGACAGTTGAGGCCAATCCTTACAATTAAATTATCAGTGATCTTTTTAATCAATACTTAATGGAACTTGTCCAATTAAAACCTTGATTATGCTTGGCCAAAACAATGGTAGACGTTGTTTAAAGATTTAGTTATACAATATCTTGTAATAGAGAAGTCCATTCAGCCCATCGAGTCTACACCAATCCCATTCATTCAGTTATTTCACACGAAACACTGGAGGTCAGCACATTCATCGTAAGTGTAACACTGACAGAAATGTTACTCTCGTGTCAGTTAATTTCAGACACAGTATTGATAAAACTGGAGGTCGTTGTCTTTCTTCCTACTTTGTATTTGGTTTCAATGACAATATTTTCCACATTTTCTGAGTTACCATTCCTTCTCCTCAGAGATGCTACCTTTCCTGCTGATTTACTCCAGCATTTGTGTCTATCATCTGAATTACCATTACTCCTCTTCTCTGACATTTCCTCTCAGATCCTGTCACTTTCATCCCAAGGATTCTGTTACTTCCATGAGATTCCCCCAACCTGCCAGTCCATAGTTTGTCCCAGCTGCTCGTATTCTGCTCTCACTCCGGCTCAGGTACAGCTCCTCCCTGTACTTTTAAGTGGCAGCTTACTCAGCATTCCAACAGCAATGACTATTGTTTATACCCACAGGAAGGGACTTTCACATGGATCAATGGATCTTCATGGAGTTACCAACACTGGCTTCGGGGTGTAACTAATAACAGAGGATGCAACAAAGATAGTGGGGAGACTAACTTATGTTGTAAGTGTAACAGTGACAGAAATGTTATTTTGTTGGAAGTTAATTTGAGATACAGTATTGAGCAGGAGGTTACATCAACAGACCTGCTGTTACACAAAGGGAGTGAACCAACTCCATTGGTCCTGTGCTCTGCAGAACTGGACTGAACTGACTGAACTGTCATATGTTGAAAGAATGGAGCGACTGGGTTTGGAAACACTGGAATTTAGAAGGATGAGAGGGGATCTTATTGAAACATATAAGATTATTAAGGATTGGACATGCTAGAGGCAAGAAACATGTTTCCCGATGTTGGGGGAGTCCAGAACCAAGGGCCACAGTTTAAGAATAAAGGGTAGGTCATTTAGAACGGAGATGAGGAAAAAGTTTTTCATCCAGAGAGTTATGAATCTGTGGAATTCTCTGCCTCAGAAGGCAGTGGAGGCTAATTCTCTGGATGCTTTCAAGAGAGAGTTAGACAGAGCTCTTAAAGATAGCGGAATCAAGGGTTATGGGGAGAAGGCAGGAACAGGGTAATGATTGTGGATGATCAGCCCTGATCACAATGAATGGCAGTACTGGCTCTTAGGTCCAAATGCCCGACTCCTGCACCAATTGTCCATTGTCTATTGTCTATTGACTGTCCAGCAGTGAGAGGAGGATATATGGGATGTAATGCAGGAGTCAGGGGAACAGACACCGAGTGTAACTGTGCAGGAGGAATGTACATAGAAACATAGAAACATAGAAAATAGGTGCAGGAGTAGGCCATTCGGCCCTTCGAGCCTGCACCACCATTCAATATGATCATGGCTGATCATCCAACTCAGTATCCTGTACCTGCCTTCTCTCCATACCCCCTGATCCCTTTAGGCACAAGGGCCACATCTAACTCACTCTTAAATATAGCCAATGAACTGGCCTCAACTACCTTCTGTGGCAGATAATTCCAGAGACTCACCACTCTCTGTGTGAAATATGTTTTCCTCATCTTGGCCCTAAAGGAATTCCCCCTAATCCTTAGACTGTGACCCCTTGTTCTGGACCTCCCCAACATCGGGAACAATCTTCCTGCATCTCGCCTGTTCAACCCCTTAAGAATTTTGTAATTTTCTATTAGATCCCCCATCAATCTTCTAAATTCTAGCGAGTACAAGCCAAGTCTATCCAGTCTTTCCTCATATGAAAGTCCTGACATCCCAGGAATCAGTCTGGTGAACCTTCTCTGTACCCCCTCTATGGCAAGAATGTATTTCCTCAGATTTGGAGACCAAAACTGTACGCAATACTCCAGGTGTGGTCTCACCAAAACCCTGTACAACTGCAGTAGAACCTCCCTGCTCCTATACTCAAATCCTTTCGCTTTGAATGCTAACATACCATTTGCTTTCTTCACTGCCTGCTGCACCTGCATGCCTACTTTCAATGACTGGTGTACCATGACACCCAGGTCTCATTGCATCTCCCCTTTTCCTAATCTGCCACCATTCAGATAATAGTCTACCATCCTGTTTTTGCCACCAAAGTGGATAACCTCACAGTTATCCACATTATACTGCATCTGCCATGCATTTGCCCACTCACCCAGCCTATCCAAGTCACCTTGCAGCCTCCTAGCATCCTCCTCACACCTAACACTACCCCCCAGCTTAGTGTAATCCGCAAATTTGGAGATGTTGCATTCAATTCCCCCGACCAAATCATTAATATATATTGTAAATAGCTGGGGTCCCAGCACTGAGCCTTGCGTTACCCCACTAGTCACTGCCTGCCATTCTAAAAAGGACCCGTTTACTCCTACCCTTTGCTTCCTGTCTGCCAGCCAGTTCTCTATCCAAATCAATACTGAACCCCCAATACCGTGTGCTTTAAGTTTGTATACTAATCTCTTATGTGGGACCTTGTCGAAAGTTTTCTGAAAGTCTAGATATAACACATCCACTGGTTCTCCCTTATCCACTCTACTAGTTACATCCTCGAAAAATTCTATAAGATTCATCAGACATGATTTACCTTTCGTAAATCCATGCTGACTTTGTCCAATGATTTCACCACTTTCCAAATGTGCTGCTATCCCATCTTTAAAAACTGACTCTAGCAGTTTCCCCACTACCGATGTTAGACTAACTGGTCTGTAATTCGGGGGTAATACTGGAGTTAGAGGAAGGTACAGAGTAACACGGCACATAAGGAAAGAACTGAACACAGACAGAAAAGTGAAAGGAATATCCTGAGATTCATTTCAAACAAATTAAACACAGAAACATTACTTCTGTATTACCCTGTTTAGATTGGACATGCTGTACTGTTTACCGAAGATAGACACAAAATGCTGGAGTAGCTCAGCAGGTTAGGAAGCATTTCTGGAGAAAAGGAAGTGACATTCCAGTTTGAGACCCTTCATAAGACTAAGTGTCATCTGAGGGGTATCTTTTTCACACAAATGGTGGTGGATGCATGGAACAAGCTGCCAGATGAGGTAGTTAAGGCAGGGACTATCACGACATTTATGAAACAGTTGGACAGGTATATGGATGGGACAGGTTTGGAGGGACATGGACCAAATGCGGGCAGGTGGGATATGTTGGCCGGTGTGGGTAATGTAGCTGGGACATATTAGCAGGTGTGGGCAAGTTGGGCCAAAGGGCCTATTTCCATACTGTATCACTCTATGACTATATGCCGGTGCTCGGCAACCTACGATCCACATGCCGGATCCGGCCCGTAACCCAAAATCATCCGGCCCACAGGCTTATATTTTTTCCAATTTGTTTTCGTGACCTGGGAACTTCCGCCAGTCCTGGGGACTTGAGGTGATCTGGGAACTGCAGCTTGTTCCGGGGCAAGCAGGCTACTTGGGCTCTACAGTCAGTCCCGGGGCAGGCGAGCAAACCTGGGAGCTGAAGCCAGTCCCGAGGCACGCAAGGAACCTTGTAACTGCATAAAACTAATTGAAAACTATGTGAAAACTAATGCGAAAAACAACACCAAGTGTCACACTATGGCGATAGATGTGGTCCACCATCCGCTCACGGACATGGGTCCTGGCCCTTATACAGAACAAGGTTGCCAACCTCTGCTCTAAGCTGTAGGAATTTTGTAAAAGCACAACTTTTCAGTGAAGCTCCTTTCGATGTCACCTGCTGGTCATCGCTGCTCTGGCCTCTGTGTGACTCTAAACTCTCACCAAAATGTTTGTCCCTTTATCAAATGTCCTCAGTGGTTACCGAGAAAGGCACAATAAAATCTCAAAACTTTGCACCTGCCCATCTCCCAGCAACAGGTTTTGGCAACAAATCCCAATGTTAACAACCATGCTCATATTACTGGATGGAAATGACCACAGCTCGGTGTTTGAGAGAAAAACATCATCTCTGCTCTCAGAAGAGAGTTACACTGAAACGAGATATGCAAATCCCCTTCCTTCAACAATCTGAGATCTAGCTTGGTTTTATTAAACAAATTCAGCTCCGGAAGAGTGCTACTGTTTTCAGAAATTTTCTGCAATGGAACAGTGTTGTAAAAGTAGTAAAAGTAAAACACGGCAAATGTGTATCTGACCGTGATCTGGCACAACCCGCAAGAATAATTTCTTACACAAATAATGCTCCCTTTCTTCACCTGTCAGGCCTACCTGACCAACCCGTCCTGGGTCCTACCGTGCTCCTAGAGCCTCCGGACAACCCGACTATTGGAGCTGCCGGTACCACGAGTTGCCCTCCGGGCCCAAATAAAAACAGGCCCCAACCCCCAGGCAGCAGAAAGTTTCACCGCTCAACCTCGATGACACACGGACGGCAAACCCGACCTACTGGACCTCCCAAAGGCAGATCCCAGCAGCGGAGCCTGACCAGGCCTGACCTCTGAAGCCATGCTGCACCAACATGACCAAGCAACCGAGCAACTGGGGCCAGCTGGCCTGAGGCCCAATTGCCTCCCGGACCCACCATCGACGATGCCAGGCCAGAGACCTGACCCTCGGAAGTGCCCGCCACCCCCGTCCAATGCAGTCACTCACATCTAAGACTGTCACCGGCCCACGGAGCATAGGCAGACCCAGGTCCCGAGCTTCGTGACCGAGTCAGATCTGAGGCCCAATGCAAGGCTGCTTCAAGGCCGATGCAATAGATAAGGTTTGTAAAAGTGCATGTGAACCTCGGCCTCACATAGAAAGGTTCTTGAGGATGAAGGAACTACAGATGCTGGTTTAAACCAATGATAGACGCAAAAAGCTGGAGTAGCTCAGCGGGACAGGCAGCATCACTGGAGAGAAGGAATGGGTGACGTTTCGGACCAAAACCCTTCTTCAGACTGACTTCAGGGGGGAGGGTGATACATAGATAAGGATGTATGACACAACAGCCTCGTCAACAGATAGTCTCGTCCCTTACCTGTTTTGTTGATTATAGTATGTTTTTACTTGTATGTTTTACACTACTTTTAGTTTTGTATTATGTGAGGGTTCGGGGGGGTGGTTGGGGGAAACTTTTTTTATCTCTTCCCTTGATGGAGATGCAACTATTTCCATATCATATCTCTGTCTGCTCTGCGGCCTTTACATTGTGGAGCTGGCAGTCCCTTTGTTAGGGATCGACTTTGGGAGCTCCAACCGCAGGAACTTTGACGGCCCTGATCGTAGGAGTCTTAATCGCCCCGATGGGGGAGCCTTGATCGCCCCGATGCGGGGGTTTCGACCCCTCAAGAAAGTGAGAAGGTTATTCAGGGTTATTCAGTCATGAGAGATCATGATGGTCACAACTGCAAGGCAGGTTATTCACAATGAAGAAGTGAAGTGGTACAGGCAAGTACAATTACAATGTTTCAAAGACATTTGGACAGGTACATGGAAAGTAAAGTATGAGACGATATGGGCCAAATGCAGACAAACAAGACTCACTCAGGTGAACCCTTTGGTCGGCGAGTTGGTTTAAACCTGATTTCTCATTAACGGACAGGATCGACCGATTTCTTGGGACTGGAGGAGACACAGCAACACCTTAAAAAAAGCAAAATATACAAAGACCAGCGTGATAAAAATTGGTTTAATTTTCCTTCCTTAAAAAACTGTTCCTGTTTTCTTTCTGTCAAAAGGACATGGAAGGTGCTGAGGTAAGTCCCTGAAATCAGTGGTTGCTCTGGGATGCGTGGGGAACATTGCTCTCTGCTGGTTCATTCCCACAAACTCACAACACAGCCTCTCGTTGAATTGCCTGCGATGAGTCCCTGTGTTCCAAGTTGCGGCTTCACTTCTATCGCTCGGACCAGTGGGTGAAATATTGGGGATTTGGTGAAAAAAAACACATCCAGGAGTTAACACAGAGCTGGGGTTGACATCAGGGATATTAAAGAACAAGAACTATGTTTCAAATGAACAAAGTTGTCAAATTTCAAATGTCAAATTTCACTATTTAGAGGCTTGTGAGAGCATGAAACCAACTGATTCATCGCAATGGATGAACTATTTTGTTTGTTTACAGGTGTTCTCCAATCACCAACCACATTCCGGACATCTGGCTACTGCGACCTCGGACAAACACAACACATTCATTAACAACCTGATTGGTGCAGTGAGCAAGGCGAAGCCGGAAGCTTGGATTGGCCTGAATGACAGATGCCAGGTACATTTAACGATGACCCGTTAGCTTACAGGTCATCATGACACTGGCCAGACCTGCACTTGTTGTCCTTCCCTGACATTCCACAGCCCTATTCAGAGGGCAGGTTATACTCAACACATTGATGGATCTCTGGTGTCACATCGTTGTTCAGAGATAGAGTTACACATGACGCCCTGCAGAGAAACAGGGTGCAATTAAGTTACTCTGTGATGCCCTGATGATCCAGGCACACGAGTTTGAATCCCATCCTAGACACCAGGGAATTTGGATCCAAGTAAATAAACTGCAATCACTCTGGAGAAACAAGTTACCATCAGTAATGGGGACTGAAACTACCGGACTGTTGTAAACACTCCTCTGATTCACTGTTGTTCTTCAGGGTTAGAAATCTGCCCTCCTTCACCAGTCTGGCCTCACCACGACTCCAGAGATCCATCAATGTGTTGACTCTTACCTGTCGTCTGAAATGGTCAGAGAATGATCAGGGAAGGATAATAAATGCAGGTCCAGCTGTTAATTCCTGTTCTTTTACCCTCCCCAGTCTGGGTCAGTAAAACACTGGAGTCCAAACCCTTTATTCACCTATTCACCGAGGGGCCAGTTTCGGATCCACTCACTTGAGCCTCGGGCAAACAGAACAAGTGAAAGACAACCGACACGTCCCAACGAACCGATCCCCTATTTATACAGATATGCAGTGGCTGAAACTAACGATGGGAAAGTACAAAAGGAGGCAACCCTTTAGCCCAATCACTGAAACCGGCGGGAAAATACAGTGGGAGGCAACCCCTTTAGCCCAATCACATATACTGAACATGCGTCAGTACATTGAAACAAAACAGAAACTTCTTCATGGGTCCAGACTTGGTGGCGACAGTGGATCACATGATTTACAGGAATTGGGCCTCCAGCCTGTGATGTCACTACCAGTGAAGCCCAGTCTTTAACAGTACATGCCATTTCCCAAAGCACCCCAATCCCTGCATATTTACACGACCACTGTCACCATGTCCTGTGAACAAATAAAATCCCACTTGTTCATGGGTCTGTTTCTGCTCCACATCAGTCTCCTCTCACCTTCCTTCATCTCACTCCATCACTAGGACTTTCCTTTCCCCTTTCAGCTCATGCAATCAGCATTATATAGGGGTCAATACTGTATCAATGTATAAATATAAAATATGCACTGACCAACACATGAAAATGGGGCAGGAGTAGGCCACTCAGGCCCCTCAAGCTTGCCCCGCCAGTCAATACGATCATGCCTGACCAGTGCCGGCCTCAACATTTCCCTTCATTCTGCCCGATCCTCTCTGCAGTTGGCTTCCAGTTAATCCTTCTACTGAAACTGAATTATTTTTGTTCCCGCTATACGGAAAGGACACGAGGCAAGCTGGTGTGCAGAGGGATGTCACAGAGCAGATGTGAAGGAATCTGACAATGAGAATTTAAAGATTTGGGGATGTGAAATATGAAATAAATCACATGTTCTCTGAAGCTGAAAAGAAGACAGTTGAGGCCAATCCTTACAATTAAATTATCAGTGATCTTTTTAATCAATACTTAATGGAACTTGTCCAATTAAAACCTTGATTATGCTTGGCCAAAACAATGGTAGACGTTGTTTAAAAGATTTAGTTATACAATATCTTGTAATAGAGAAGTCCATTCAGCCCATCGAGTCTACACCAATCCCATTCATTCAGTTATTTCACACGAAACACTGGAGGTCAGCACATTCATCGTAAGTGTAACACTGACAGAAATGTTACTCTCGTGTCAGTTAATTTCAGACACAGTATTGATAACACTGGAGGTCGTTGTCTTTCTTCCTACTTTGTATTTGGTTTCAATGACAATATTTTCCACATTTTCTGAGTTACCATTCCTTCTCCTCAGAGATGCTACCTTTCCTGCTGATTTACTCCAGCATTTGTGTCTATCATCTGAATTACCATTACTCCTCTTCTCTGACATTTCCTCTCAGATCCTGTCACTTTCATCCCAAGGATTCTGTTACTTCCATGAGATTCCCCCAACCTGCCAGTCCATAGTTTGTCCCAGCTGCTCGTATTCTGCTCTCACTCCGGCTCAGGTACAGCTCCTCCCTGTACTTTTAAGTGGCAGCTTACTCAGCATTCCAACAGCAATGACTATTGTTTATACCCACAGGAAGGGACTTTCACATGGATCAATGGATCTTCATGGAGTTACCAACACTGGCTTCGGGGTGTAACTAATAACAGAGGATGCAACAAAGATAGTGGGGAGACTAACTTATGTTGTAAGTGTAACAGTGACAGAAATGTTATTTTGTTGGAAGTTAATTTGAGATACAGTATTGAGCAGGAGGTTACATCAACAGACCTGCTGTTACACAAAGGGAGTGAACCAACTCCATTGGTCCTGTGCTCTGCTGAACTGGACTGAACTGACTGAACTGTCATATGTTGAAAGAATGGAGCGACTGGGTTTGGAAACACTGGAATTTAGAAGGATGAGAGGGGATCTTATTGAAACATATAAGATTATTAAGGATTGGACATGCTAGAGGCAAGAAACATGTTTCCCGATGTTGGGGGAGTCCAGAACCAGGGGCCACAGTTTAAGAATAAAGGGTAGGTCATTTAGAACGGAGATGAGGAAAAAGTTTTTCATCCAGAGAGTTATGAATCTGTGGAATTCTCTGCCTCAGAAGGCAGTGGAGGCTAATTCTCTGGATGCTTTCAAGAGAGAGTTAGATAGAGCTCTTAAAGATAGCGGAATCAAGGGTTATGGGGAGAAGGCAGGAACAGGGTAATGATTGTGGATGATCAGCCCTGATCACAATGAATGGCAGTACTGGCTCTTAGGTCCAAATGCCCTACTCCTACACCAATTGTCCATTGTCTATTGTCTATTGACTGTCCAGCAGTGAGAGGAGGATATATGGGATGTAATGCAGGAGTCAGGGGAACAGACACCGAGTGTAACTGTGCAGGAGGAATGTACATAGAAACATAGAAACATAGAAAATAGGTGCAGGAGTAGGCCATTCGGCCCTTCGAGCCTGCACCACCATTCAATATGATCATGGCTGATCATCCAACTCAGTATCCTGTACCTGCCTTCTCTCCATACCCCCTGATCCCTTTAGGCACAAGGGCCACATCTAACTCACTCTTAAATATAGCCAATGAACTGGCCTCAACTACCTTCTGTGGCAGATAATTCCAGAGACTCACCACTCTCTGTGTGAAAAATGTTTTCCTCATCTTGGTCCTAAAGGAATTCCCCCTAATCCTTAGACTGTGACCCCTTGTTCTGGACCTCCCCAACATCTGGAACAATCTTCCTGCATCTCGCCTGTCCAACCCCTTAAGAATTTTGTAATTTTCTATTAGATCCCCCATCAATCTTCTAAATTCTAGCGAGTACAAGCCAAGTCTATCCAGTCTTTCCTCATATGAAAGTCCTGACATCCCAGGAATCAGTCTGGTGAACCTTCTCTGTACCCCCTCTATGGCAAGAATGTATTTCCTCAGATTTGGAGACCAAAACTGTACGCAATACTCCAGGTGTGGTCTCACCAAAACCCTGTACAACTGCAGTAGAACCTCCCTGCTCCTATACTCAAATCCTTTCGCTTTGAATGCTAACATACCATTTGCTTTCTTCACTGCCTGCTGCACCTGCATGCCTACTTTCAATGACTGGTGTACCATGACACCCAGGTCTCATTGCATCTCCCCTTTTCCTAATCTGCCACCATTCAGATAATAGTCTACCATCCTGTTTTTGCCACCAAAGTGGATAACCTCACAGTTATCCACATTATACTGCATCTGCCATGCATTTGCCCACTCACCCAGCCTATCCAAGTCACCTTGCAGCCTCCTAGCATCCTCCTCACACCTAACACTACCCCCCAGCTTAGTGTAATCCGCAAATTTGGAGATGTTGCATTCAATTCCCCCGACCAAATCATTAATATATATTGTAAATAGCTGGGGTCCCAGCACTGAGCCTTGCGTTACCCCACTAGTCACTGCCTGCCATTCTAAAAAGGACCCGTTTACTCCTACCCTTTGCTTCCTGTCTGCCAGCCAGTTCTCTATCCAAATCAATACTGAACCCCCAATACCGTGTGCTTTAAGTTTGTATACTAATCTCTTATGTGGGACCTTGTCGAAAGTTTTCTGAAAGTCTAGATATAACACATCCACTGGTTCTCCCTTATCCACTCTACTAGTTACATCCTCGAAAAATTCTATAAGATTCATCAGACATGATTTACCTTTCGTAAATCCATGCTGACTTTGTCCAATGATTTCACCACTTTCCAAATGTGCTGCTATCCCATCTTTAAAAACTGACTCTAGCAGTTTCCCCACTACCGATGTTAGACTAACTGGTCTGTAATTCGGGGGTAATACTGGAGTTAGAGGAAGGTACAGAGTAACACGGCACATAAGGAAAGAACTGAACACAGACAGAAAAGTGAAAGGAATATCCTGAGATTCATTTCAAACAAATTAAACACAGAAACATTACTTCTGTATTACCCTGTTTAGATTGGACATGCTGTACTGTTTACCGAAGATAGACACAAAATGCTGGAGTAGCTCAGCAGGTTAGGAAGCATTTCTGGAGAAAAGGAAGTGACATTCCAGTTTGAGACCCTTCATAAGACTAAGTGTCATCTGAGGGGTATCTTTTTCACACAAATGGTGGTGGATGCATGGAACAAGCTGCCAGATGAGGTAGTTAAGGCAGGGACTATCACGACATTTATGAAACAGTTGGACAGGTATATGGATGGGACAGGTTTGGAGGGACATGGACCAAATGCGGGCAGGTGGGATATGTTGGCCGGTGTGGGTAATGTAGCTGGGACATATTAGCAGGTGTGGGCAAGTTGGGCCAAAGGGCCTATTTCCATACTGTATCACTCTATGACTATATGCCGGTGCTCGGCAACCTACGATCCACATGCCGGATCCGGCCCGTAACCCAAAATCATCCGGCCCACAGGCTTATATTTTTTCCAATTTGTTTTCGTGACCTGGGAACTTCCGCCAGTCCTGGGGACTTGAGGTGATCTGGGAACTGCAGCTTGTTCCGGGGCAAGCAGGCTACTTGGGCTCTACAGTCAGTCCCGGGGCAGGCGAGCAAACCTGGGAGCTGAAGCCAGTCCCGAGGCACGCAAGGAACCTTGTAACTGCATAAAACTAATTGAAAACTATGTGAAAACTAATGCGAAAAACAACACCAAGTGTCACACTATGGCGATAGATGTGGTCCACCATCCGCTCACGGACATGGGTCCTGGCCCTTATACAGAACAAGGTTGCCAACCTCTGCTCTAAGCTGTAGGAATTTTGTAAAAGCACAACTTTTCAGTGAAGCTCCTTTCGATGTCACCTGCTGGTCATCGCTGCTCTGGCCTCTGTGTGACTCTAAACTCTCACCAAAATGTTTGTCCCTTTATCAAATGTCCTCAGTGGTTACCGAGAAAGGCACAATAAAATCTCAAAACTTTGCACCTGCCCATCTCCCAGCAACAGGTTTTGGCAACAAATCCCAATGTTAACAACCATGCTCATATTACTGGATGGAAATGACCACAGCTCGGTGTTTGAGAGAAAAACATCATCTCTGCTCTCAGAAGAGAGTTACACTGAAACGAGATATGCAAATCCCCTTCCTTCAACAATCTGAGATCTAGCTTGGTTTTATTAAACAAATTCAGCTCCGGAAGAGTGCTACTGTTTTCAGAAATTTTCTGCAATGGAACAGTGTTGTAAAAGTAGTAAAAGTAAAACACGGCAAATGTGTATCTGACCGTGATCTGGCACAACCCGCAAGAATAATTTCTTACACAAATAATGCTCCCTTTCTTCACCTGTCAGGCCTACCTGACCAACCCGTCCTGGGTCCTACCGTGCTCCTAGAGCCTCCGGACAACCCGACTATTGGAGCTGCCGGTACCACGAGTTGCCCTCCGGGCCCAAATAAAAACAGGCCCCAACCCCCAGGCAGCAGAAAGTTTCACCGCTCAACCTCGATGACACACGGACGGCAAACCCGACCTACTGGACCTCCCAAAGGCAGATCCCAGCAGCGGAGCCTGACCAGGCCTGACCTCTGTAGCCATGCTGCACCAACATGACCAAGCAACCGAGCAACTGGGGCCAGCTGGCCTGAGGCCCAATTGCCTCCCGGACCCACCATCGACGACGCCAGGCCAGAGACCTGACCCTCGGAAGTGCCCGCCACCCCCGTCCAATGCAGTCACTCAGATCTAAGACTGTCACCGGCCCACGGAGCATAGGCAGACCCAGGTCCCGAGCTTCGTGACCGAGTCAGATCTGAGGCCCAATGCAAGGCTGCTTCAAGGCCGATGCAATAGATAAGGTTTGTAAAAGTGCATGTGAACCTCGGCCTCACATAGAAAGGTTCTTGAGGATGAAGGAACTACAGATGCTGGTTTAAACCAATGATAGATGCAAAAAGCTGGAGTAGCTCAGCGGGACAGGCAGCATCACTGGAGAGAAGGAATGGGTGACGTTTCGGACCAAAACCCTTCTTCAGACTGACTTCAGGGGGGAGGGTGATACATAGATAAGGATGTATGACACAACAGCCTCGTCAACAGATAGTCTCGTCCCTTACCTGTTTTGTTGATTATAGTATGTTTTTACTTGTATGTTTTACACTACTTTTAGTTTTGTATTATGTGAGGGTTCGGGGGGGTGGTTGGGGGAAACTTTTTTTATCTCTTCCCTTGATGGAGATGCAACTATTTCCATATCATATCTCTGTCTGCTCTGCGGCCTTTACATTGTGGAGCTGGCAGTCCCTTTGTTAGGGATCGACTTTGGGAGCTCCAACCGCAGGAACTTTGACGGCCCTGATCGTAGGAGTCTTAATCGCCCCGATGGGGGAGCCTTGATCGCCCCGATGCGGGGGTTTCGACCCCTCAAGAAAGTGAGAAGGTTATTCAGGGTTATTCAGTCATGAGAGATCATGATGGTCACAACTGCAAGGCAGGTTATTCACAATGAAGAAGTGAAGTGGTACAGGCAAGTACAATTACAATGTTTCAAAGACATTTGGACAGGTACATGGAAAGTAAAGTATGAGACGATATGGGCCAAATGCAGACAAACAAGACTCACTCAGGTGAACCCTTTGGTCGGCGAGTTGGTTTAAACCTGATTTCTCATTAACGGACAGGATCGACCGATTTCTTGGGACTGGAGGAGACACAGCAACACCTTAAAAAAAGCAAAATATACAAAGACCAGCGTGATAAAAATTGGTTTAATTTTCCTTCCTTAAAAAACTGTTCCTGTTTTCTTTCTGTCAAAAGGACATGGAAGGTGCTGAGGTAAGTCCCTGAAATCAGTGGTTGCTCTGGGATGCGTGGGGAACATTGCTCTCTGCTGGTTCATTCCCACAAACTCACAACACAGCCTCTCGTTGAATTGCCTGCGATGAGTCCCTGTGTTCCAAGTTGCGGCTTCACTTCTATCGCTCGGACCAGTGGGTGAAATATTGGGGATTTGGTGAAAAAAAAACACATCCAGGAGTTAACACAGAGCTGGGGTTGACATCAGGGATATTAAAGAACAAGAACTATGTTTCAAATGAACAAAGTTGTCAAATTTCAAATGTCAAATTTCACTATTTAGAGGCTTGTGAGAGCATGAAACCAACTGATTCATCGCAATGGATGAACTATTTTGTTTGTTTACAGGTGTTCTCCAATCACCAACCACATTCCGGACATCTGGCTACTGCGACCTCGGACAAACACAACACATTCATTAACAACCTGATTGGTGCAGTGAGCAAGGCGAAGCCGGAAGCTTGGATTGGCCTGAATGACAGATGCCAGGTACATTTAACGATGACCCGTTAGCTTACAGGTCATCATGACACTGGCCAGACCTGCACTTGTTGTCCTTCCCTGACATTCCACAGCCCTATTCAGAGGGCAGGTTATACTCAACACATTGATGGATCTCTGGTGTCACATCGTTGTTCAGAGATAGAGTTACACATGACGCCCTGCAGAGAAACAGGGTGCAATTAAGTTACTCTGTGATGCCCTGATGATCCAGGCACACGAGTTTGAATCCCATCCTAGACACCAGGGAATTTGGATCCAAGTAAATAAACTGCAATCACTCTGGAGAAACAAGTTACCATCAGTAATGGGGACTGAAACTACCGGACTGTTGTAAACACTCCTCTGATTCACTGTTGTTCTTCAGGGTTAGAAATCTGCCCTCCTTCACCAGTCTGGCCTCACCACGACTCCAGAGATCCATCAATGTGTTGACTCTTACCTGTCGTCTGAAATGGTTAGAGAATGATCAGGGAAGGATAATAAATGCAGGTCCAGCTGTTAATTCCTGTTCTTTTACCCTCCCCAGTCTGGGTCAGTAAAACACTGGAGTCCAAACCCTTTATTCACCTATTCACCGAGGGGCCAGTTTCGGATCCACTCACTTGAGCCTCGGGCAAACAGAACAAGTGAAAGACAACCGACACGTCCCAACGAACCGATCCCCTATTTATACAGATATGCAGTGGCTGAAACTAACGATGGGAAAGTACAAAAGGAGGCAACCCTTTAGCCCAATCACTGAAACCGGCGGGAAAATACAGTGGGAGGCAACCCCTTTAGCCCAATCACATATACTGAACATGCGTCAGTACATTGAAACAAAACAGAAACTTCTTCATGGGTCCAGACTTGGTGGCGACAGTGGATCACATGATTTACAGGAATTGGGCCTCCAGCCTGTGATGTCACTACCAGTGAAGCCCAGTCTTTAACAGTACATGCCATTTCCCAAAGCACCCCAATCCCTGCATATTTACACGACCACTGTCACCATGTCCTGTGAACAAATAAAATCCCACTTGTTCATGGGTCTGTTTCTGCTCCACATCAGTCTCCTCTCACCTTCCTTCATCTCACTCCATCACTAGGACTTTCCTTTCCCCTTGTCAGCTCATGCAATCAGCATTATATAGGGGTCAATACTGTATCAATGTATAAATATAAAATATGCACTGACCAACACATGAAAATGGGGCAGGAGTAGGCCACTCGGCCCCTCAAGCTTGCCCCGCCAGTCAATACGATCATGCCTGACCAGTGCCGGCCTCAACATTTCCCTTCATTCTGCCCGATCCTCTCTGCAGTTGGCTTCCAGTTAATCCTTCTACTGAAACTGAATTATTTTTGTTCCCGCTATACGGAAAGGACACGAGGCAAGCTGGTGTGCAGAGGGATGTCACAGAGCAGATGTGAAGGAATCTGACAATGAGAATTTAAAGATTTGGGGATGTGAAATATGAAATAAATCACATGTTCTCTGAAGCTGAAAAGAAGACAGTTGAGGCCAATCCTTACAATTAAATTATCAGTGATCTTTTTAATCAATACTTAATGGAACTTGTCCAATTAAAACCTTGATTATGCTTGGCCAAAACAATGGTAGACGTTGTTTAAAGATTTAGTTATACAATATCTTGTAATAGAGAAGTCCATTCAGCCCATCGAGTCTACACCAATCCCATTCATTCAGTTATTTCACACGAAACACTGGAGGTCAGCACATTCATCGTAAGTGTAACACTGACAGAAATGTTACTCTCGTGTCAGTTAATTTCAGACACAGTATTGATAACAACTGGAGGTCGTTGTCTTTCTTCCTACTTTGTATTTGGTTTCAATGACAATATTTTCCACATTTTCTGAGTTACCATTCCTTCTCCTCAGAGATGCTACCTTTCCTGCTGATTTACTCCAGCATTTGTGTCTATCATCTGAATTACCATTACTCCTCTTCTCTGACATTTCCTCTCAGATCCTGTCACTTTCATCCCAAGGATTCTGTTACTTCCATGAGATTCCCCCAACCTGCCAGTCCATAGTTTGTCCCAGCTGCTCGTATTCTGCTCTCACTCCGGCTCAGGTACAGCTCCTCCCTGTACTTTTAAGTGGCAGCTTACTCAGCATTCCAACAGCAATGACTATTGTTTATACCCACAGGAAGGGACTTTCACATGGATCAATGGATCTTCATGGAGTTACCAACACTGGCTTCGGGGTGTAACTAATAACAGAGGATGCAACAAAGATAGTGGGGAGACTAACTTATGTTGTAAGTGTAACAGTGACAGAAATGTTATTTTGTTGGAAGTTAATTTGAGATACAGTATTGAGCAGGAGGTTACATCAACAGACCTGCTGTTACACAAAGGGAGTGAACCAACTCCATTGGTCCTGTGCTCTGCAGAACTGGACTGAACTGACTGAACTGTCCATATGTTGAAAGAATGGAGCGACTGGGTTTGGAAACACTGGAATTTAGAAGGATGAGAGGGGATCTTATTGAAACATATAAGATTATTAAGGATTGGACATGCTAGAGGCAAGAAACATGTTTCCCGATGTTGGGGGAGTCCAGAACCAAGGGCCACAGTTTAAGAATAAAGGGTAGGTCATTTAGAACGGAGATGAGGAAAAAGTTTTTCATCCAGAGAGTTATGAATCTGTGGAATTCTCTGCCTCAGAAGGCAGTGGAGGCTAATTCTCTGGATGCTTTCAAGAGAGAGTTAGACAGAGCTCTTAAAGATAGCGGAATCAAGGGTTATGGGGAGAAGGCAGGAACAGGGTAATGATTGTGGATGATCAGCCCTGATCACAATGAATGGCAGTACTGGCTCTTAGGTCCAAATGCCCGACTCCTGCACCAATTGTCCATTGTCTATTGTCTATTGACTGTCCAGCAGTGAGAGGAGGATATATGGGATGTAATGCAGGAGTCAGGGGAACAGACACCGAGTGTAACTGTGCAGGAGGAATGTACATAGAAACATAGAAACATAGAAAATAGGTGCAGGAGTAGGCCATTCGGCCCTTCGAGCCTGCACCACCATTCAATATGATCATGGCTGATCATCCAACTCAGTATCCTGTACCTGCCTTCTCTCCATACCCCCTGATCCCTTTAGGCACAAGGGCCACATCTAACTCACTCTTAAATATAGCCAATGAACTGGCCTCAACTACCTTCTGTGGCAGATAATTCCAGAGACTCACCACTCTCTGTGTGAAATATGTTTTCCTCATCTTGGTCCTAAAGGAATTCCCCCTAATCCTTAGACTGTGACCCCTTGTTCTGGACCTCCCCAACATCGGGAACAATCTTCCTGCATCTCGCCTGTTCAACCCCTTAAGAATTTTGTAATTTTCTATTAGATCCCCCATCAATCTTCTAAATTCTAGCGAGTACAAGCCAAGTCTATCCAGTCTTTCCTCATATGAAAGTCCTGACATCCCAGGAATCAGTCTGGTGAACCTTCTCTGTACCCCCTCCATGGCAAGAATGTATTTCCTCAGATTTGGAGACCAAAACTGTACGCAATACTCCAGGTGTGGTCTCACCAAAACCCTGTACAACTGCAGTAGAACCTCCCTGCTCCTATACTCAAATCCTTTCGCTTTGAATGCTAACATACCATTTGCTTTCTTCACTGCCTGCTGCACCTGCATGCCTACTTTCAATGACTGGTGTACCATGACACCCAGGTCTCATTGCATCTCCCCTTTTCCTAATCTGCCACCATTCAGATAATAGTCTACCCTCCTGTTTTTGCCACCAAAGTGGATAACCTCACATTTATCCACATTATACTGCATCTGCCAAGCATTTGCCCACTCACCCAGCCTATCCAAGTCACCTTGCAGCCTCCTAGCATCCTCCTCACACCTAACACTACCCCCCAGCTTAGTGTAATCCGCAAATTTGGAGATGTTGCATTCAATTCCCCCGACCAAATCATTAATATATATTGTAAATAGCTGGGGTCCCAGCACTGAGCCTTGCGTTACCCCACTAGTCACTGCCTGCCATTCTAAAAAGGACCCGTTTCCTCCTACCCTTTGCTTCCTGTCTGCCAGCCAGTTCTCTATCCAAATCAATACTGAACCCCCAATACCGTGTGCTTTAAGTTTGTATACTAATCTCTTATGTGGGACCTTGTCGAAAGTTTTCTGAAAGTCTAGATATAACACATCCACTGGTTCTCCCTTATCCACTCTACTAGTTACATCCTCGAAAAATTCTATAAGATTCATCAGACATGATTTACCTTTCGTAAATCCATGCTGACTTTGTCCAATGATTTCACCACTTTCCAAATGTGCTGCTATCCCATCTTTAAAAACTGACTCTAGCAGTTTCCCCACTACCGATGTTAGACTAACTGGTCTGTAATTCGGGGGTAATACTGGAGTTAGAGGAAGGTACAGAGTAACACGGCACATAAGGAAAGAACTGAACACAGACAGAAAAGTGAAAGGAATATCCTGAGATTCATTTCAAACAAATTAAACACAGAAACATTACTTCTGTATTACCCTGTTTAGATTGGACATGCTGTACTGTTTACCGAAGATAGACACAAAATGCTGGAGTAGCTCAGCAGGTTAGGAAGCATTTCTGGAGAAAAGGAAGTGACATTCCAGTTTGAGACCCTTCATAAGACTAAGTGTCATCTGAGGGGTATCTTTTTCACACAAATGGTGGTGGATGCATGGAACAAGCTGCCAGATGAGGTAGTTAAGGCAGGGACTATCACGACATTTATGAAACAGTTGGACAGGTATATGGATGGGACAGGTTTGGAGGGACATGGACCAAATGCGGGCAGGTGGGATATGTTGGCCGGTGTGGGTAATGTAGCTGGGACATATTAGCAGGTGTGGGCAAGTTGGGCCAAAGGGCCTATTTCCATACTGTATCACTCTATGACTATATGCCGGTGCTCGGCAACCTACGATCCACATGCCGGATCCGGCCCGTAACCCAAAATCATCCGGCCCACAGGCTTATATTTTTTCCAATTTGTTTTCGTGACCTGGGAACTTCCGCCAGTCCTGGGGACTTGAGGTGATCTGGGAACTGCAGCTTGTTCCGGGGCAAGCAGGCTACTTGGGCTCTACAGTCAGTCCCGGGGCAGGCGAGCAAACCTGGGAGCTGAAGCCAGTCCCGAGGCACGCAAGGAACCTTGTAACTGCATAAAACTAATTGAAAACTATGTGAAAACTAATGCGAAAAACAACACCAAGTGTCACACTATGGCGATAGATGTGGTCCACCATCCGCTCACGGACATGGGTCCTGGCCCTTATACAGAACAAGGTTGCCAACCTCTGCTCTAAGCTGTAGGAATTTTGTAAAAGCACAACTTTTCAGTGAAGCTCCTTTCGATGTCACCTGCTGGTCATCGCTGCTCTGGCCTCTGTGTGACTCTAAACTCTCACCAAAATGTTTGTCCCTTTATCAAATGTCCTCAGTGGTTACCGAGAAAGGCACAATAAAATCTCAAAACTTTGCACCTGCCCATCTCCCAGCAACAGGTTTTGGCAGCAAATCCCAATGTTAACAACCATGCTCATATTACTGGATGGAAATGACCACAGCTCGGTGTTTGAGAGAAAAACATCATCTCTGCTCTCAGAAGAGAGTTACACTGAAACGAGATATGCAAATCCCCTTCCTTCAACAATCTGAGATCTAGCTTGGTTTTATTAAACAAATTCAGCTCCGGAAGAGTGCTACTGTTTTCAGAAATTTTCTGCAATGGAACAGTGTTGTAAAAGTAGTAAAAGTAAAACACGGCAAATGTGTATCTGACCGTGATCTGGCACAACCCGCAAGAATAATTTCTTACACAAATAATGCTCCCTTTTCTTCACCTGTCAGGCCTACCTGACCAACCCGTCCTGGGTCCTACCGTGCTCCTAGAGCCTCCGGACAACCCGACTATTGGAGCTGCCGGTACCACGAGTTGCCCTCCGGGCCCAAATAAAAACAGGCCCCAACCCCCAGGCAGCAGAAAGTTTCACCGCTCAACCTCGATGACACACGGACGGCAAACCCGACCTACTGGACCTCCCAAAGGCAGATCCCAGCAGCGGAGCCTGACCAGGCCTGACCTCTGTAAGCCATGCTGCACCAACATGACCAAGCAACCGAGCAACTGGGGCCAGCTGGCCTGAGGCCCAATTGCCTCCCGGACCCACCATCGACGACGCCAGGCCAGAGACCTGACCCTCGGAAGTGCCCGCCACCCCCGTCCAATGCAGTCACTCAGATCTAAGACTGTCACCGGCCCACGGAGCATAGGCAGACCCAGGTCCCGAGCTTCGTGACCGAGTCAGATCTGAGGCCCAATGCAAGGCTGCTTCAAGGCCGATGCAATAGATAAGGTTTGTAAAAGTGCATGTGAACCTCGGCCTCACATAGAAAGGTTCTTGAGGATGAAGGAACTACAGATGCTGGTTTAAACCAATGATAGATGCAAAAAGCTGGAGTAGCTCAGCGGGACAGGCAGCATCACTGGAGAGAAGGAATGGGTGACGTTTCGGACCAAAACCCTTCTTCAGACTGACTTCAGGGGGGAGGGTGATACATAGATAAGGATGTATGACACAACAGCCTCGTCAACAGATAGTCTCGTCCCTTACCTGTTTTGTTGATTATAGTATGTTTTTACTTGTATGTTTTACACTACTTTTAGTTTTGTATTATGTGAGGGTTCGGGGGGGTGGTTGGGGGAAACTTTTTTTATCTCTTCCCTTGATGGAGATGCAACTATTTCCATATCATATCTCTGTCTGCTCTGCGGCCTTTACATTGTGGAGCTGGCAGTCCCTTTGTTAGGGATCGACTTTGGGAGCTCCAACCGCAGGAACTTTGACGGCCCTGATCGTAGGAGTCTTAATCGCCCCGATGGGGGAGCCTTGATCGCCCCGATGCGGGGGTTTCGACCCCTCAAGAAAGTGAGAAGGTTATTCAGGGTTATTCAGTCATGAGAGATCATGATGGTCACAACTGCAAGGCAGGTTATTCACAATGAAGAAGTGAAGTGGTACAGGCAAGTACAATTACAATGTTTCAAAGACATTTGGACAGGTACATGGAAAGTAAAGTATGAGACGATATGGGCCAAATGCAGACAAACAAGACTCACTCAGGTGAACCCTTTGGTCGGCGAGTTGGTTTAAACCTGATTTCTCATTAACGGACAGGATCGACCGATTTCTTGGGACTGGAGGAGACACAGCAACACCTTAAAAAAAGCAAAATATACAAAGACCAGCGTGATAAAAATTGGTTTAATTTTCCTTCCTTAAAAAACTGTTCCTGTTTTCTTTCTGTCAAAAGGACATGGAAGGTGCTGAGGTAAGTCCCTGAAATCAGTGGTTGCTCTGGGATGCGTGGGGAACATTGCTCTCTGCTGGTTCATTCCCACAAACTCACAACACAGCCTCTCGTTGAATTGCCTGCGATGAGTCCCTGTGTTCCAAGTTGCGGCTTCACTTCTATCGCTCGGACCAGTGGGTGAAATATTGGGGATTTGGTGAAAAAAAACACATCCAGGAGTTAACACAGAGCTGGGGTTGACATCAGGGATATTAAAGAACAAGAACTATGTTTCAAATGAACAAAGTTGTCAAATTTCAAATGTCAAATTTCACTATTTAGAGGCTTGTGAGAGCATGAAACCAACTGATTCATCGCAATGGATGAACTATTTTGTTTGTTTACAGGTGTTCTCCAATCACCAACCACATTCCGGACATCTGGCTACTGCGACCTCGGACAAACACAACACATTCATTAACAACCTGATTGGTGCAGTGAGCAAGGCGAAGCCGGAAGCTTGGATTGGCCTGAATGACAGATGCCAGGTACATTTAACGATGACCCGTTAGCTTACAGGTCATCATGACACTGGCCAGACCTGCACTTGTTGTCCTTCCCTGACATTCCACAGCCCTATTCAGAGGGCAGGTTATACTCAACACATTGATGGATCTCTGGTGTCACATCGTTGTTCAGAGATAGAGTTACACATGACGCCCTGCAGAGAAACAGGGTGCAATTAAGTTACTCTGTGATGCCCTGATGATCCAGGCACACGAGTTTGAATCCCATCCTAGACACCAGGGAATTTGGATCCAAGTAAATAAACTGCAATCACTCTGGAGAAACAAGTTACCATCAGTAATGGGGACTGAAACTACCGGACTGTTGTAAACACTCCTCTGATTCACTGTTGTTCTTCAGGGTTAGAAATCTGCCCTCCTTCACCAGTCTGGCCTCACCACGACTCCAGAGATCCATCAATGTGTTGACTCTTACCTGTCGTCTGAAATGGTTAGAGAATGATCAGGGAAGGATAATAAATGCAGGTCCAGCTGTTAATTCCTGTTCTTTTACCCTCCCCAGTCTGGGTCAGTAAAACACTGGAGTCCAAACCCTTTATTCACCTATTCACCGAGGGGCCAGTTTCGGATCCACTCACTTGAGCCTCGGGCAAACAGAACAAGTGAAAGACAACCGACACGTCCCAACGAACCGATCCCCTATTTATACAGATATGCAGTGGCTGAAACTAACGATGGGAAAGTACAAAAGGAGGCAACCCTTTAGCCCAATCACTGAAACCGGCGGGAAAATACAGTGGGAGGCAACCCCTTTAGCCCAATCACATATACTGAACATGCGTCAGTACATTGAAACAAAACAGAAACTTCTTCATGGGTCCAGACTTGGTGGCGACAGTGGATCACATGATTTACAGGAATTGGGCCTCCAGCCTGTGATGTCACTACCAGTGAAGCCCAGTCTTTAACAGTACATGCCATTTCCCAAAGCACCCCAATCCCTGCATATTTACACGACCACTGTCACCATGTCCTGTGAACAAATAAAATCCCACTTGTTCATGGGTCTGTTTCTGCTCCACATCAGTCTCCTCTCACCTTCCTTCATCTCACTCCATCACTAGGACTTTCCTTTCCCCTTGTCAGCTCATGCAATCAGCATTATATAGGGGTCAATACTGTATCAATGTATAAATATAAAATATGCACTGACCAACACATGAAAATGGGGCAGGAGTAGGCCACTCGGCCCCTCAAGCTTGCCCCGCCAGTCAATACGATCATGCCTGACCAGTGCCGGCCTCAACATTTCCCTTCATTCTGCCCGATCCTCTCTGCAGTTGGCTTCCAGTTAATCCTTCTACTGAAACTGAATTATTTTTGTTCCCGCTATACGGAAAGGACACGAGGCAAGCTGGTGTGCAGAGGGATGTCACAGAGCAGATGTGAAGGAATCTGACAATGAGAATTTAAAGATTTGGGGATGTGAAATATGAAATAAATCACATGTTCTCTGAAGCTGAAAAGAAGACAGTTGAGGCCAATCCTTACAATTAAATTATCAGTGATCTTTTTAATCAATACTTAATGGAACTTGTCCAATTAAAACCTTGATTATGCTTGGCCAAAACAATGGTAGACGTTGTTTAAAGATTTAGTTATACAATATCTTGTAATAGAGAAGTCCATTCAGCCCATCGAGTCTACACCAATCCCATTCATTCAGTTATTTCACACGAAACACTGGAGGTCAGCACATTCATCGTAAGTGTAACACTGACAGAAATGTTACTCTCGTGTCAGTTAATTTCAGACACAGTATTGATAACACTGGAGGTCGTTGTCTTTCTTCCTACTTTGTATTTGGTTTCAATGACAATATTTTCCACATTTTCTGAGTTACCATTCCTTCTCCTCAGAGATGCTACCTTTCCTGCTGATTTACTCCAGCATTTGTGTCTATCATCTGAATTACCATTACTCCTCTTCTCTGACATTTCCTCTCAGATCCTGTCACTTTCATCCCAAGGATTCTGTTACTTCCATGAGATTCCCCCAACCTGCCAGTCCATAGTTTGTCCCAGCTGCTCGTATTCTGCTCTCACTCCGGCTCAGGTACAGCTCCTCCCTGTACTTTTAAGTGGCAGCTTACTCAGCATTCCAACAGCAATGACTATTGTTTATACCCACAGGAAGGGACTTTCACATGGATCAATGGATCTTCATGGAGTTACCAACACTGGCTTCGGGGTGTAACTAATAACAGAGGATGCAACAAAGATAGTGGGGAGACTAACTTATGTTGTAAGTGTAACAGTGACAGAAATGTTATTTTGTTGGAAGTTAATTTGAGATACAGTATTGAGCAGGAGGTTACATCAACAGACCTGCTGTTACACAAAGGGAGTGAACCAACTCCATTGGTCCTGTGCTCTGCAGAACTGGACTGAACTGACTGAACTGTCATATGTTGAAAGAATGGAGCGACTGGGTTTGGAAACACTGGAATTTAGAAGGATGAGAGGGGATCTTATTGAAACATATAAGATTATTAAGGATTGGACATGCTAGAGGCAAGAAACATGTTTCCCGATGTTGGGGGAGTCCAGAACCAAGGGCCACAGTTTAAGAATAAAGGGTAGGTCATTTAGAACGGAGATGAGGAAAAAGTTTTTCATCCAGAGAGTTATGAATCTGTGGAATTCTCTGCCTCAGAAGGCAGTGGAGGCTAATTCTCTGGATGCTTTCAAGAGAGAGTTAGACAGAGCTCTTAAAGATAGCGGAATCAAGGGTTATGGGGAGAAGGCAGGAACAGGGTAATGATTGTGGATGATCAGCCCTGATCACAATGAATGGCAGTACTGGCTCTTAGGTCCAAATGCCCGACTCCTGCACCAATTGTCCATTGTCTATTGTCTATTGACTGTCCAGCAGTGAGAGGAGGATATATGGGATGTAATGCAGGAGTCAGGGGAACAGACACCGAGTGTAACTGTGCAGGAGGAATGTACATAGAAACATAGAAACATAGAAAATAGGTGCAGGAGTAGGCCATTCGGCCCTTCGAGCCTGCACCACCATTCAATATGATCATGGCTGATCATCCAACTCAGTATCCTGTACCTGCCTTCTCTCCATACCCCCTGATCCCTTTAGGCACAAGGGCCACATCTAACTCACTCTTAAATATAGCCAATGAACTGGCCTCAACTACCTTCTGTGGCAGATAATTCCAGAGACTCACCACTCTCTGTGTGAAATATGTTTTCCTCATCTTGGTCCTAAAGGAATTCCCCTAATCCTTAGACTGTGACCCCTTGTTCTGGACCTCCCCAACATCGGGAACAATCTTCCTGCATCTCGCCTGTTCAACCCCTTAAGAATTTTGTAATTTTCTATTAGATCCCCCATCAATCTTCTAAATTCTAGCGAGTACAAGCCAAGTCTATCCAGTCTTTCCTCATATGAAAGTCCTGACATCCCAGGAATCAGTCTGGTGAACCTTCTCTGTACCCCCTCCATGGCAAGAATGTATTTCCTCAGATTTGGAGACCAAAACTGTACGCAATACTCCAGGTGTGGTCTCACCAAAACCCTGTACAACTGCAGTAGAACCTCCCTGCTCCTATACTCAAATCCTTTCGCTTTGAATGCTAACATACCATTTGCTTTCTTCACTGCCTGCTGCACCTGCATGCCTACTTTCAATGACTGGTGTACCATGACACCCAGGTCTCATTGCATCTCCCCTTTTCCTAATCTGCCACCATTCAGATAATAGTCTACCCTCCTGTTTTTGCCACCAAAGTGGATAACCTCACATTTATCCACATTATACTGCATCTGCCAAGCATTTGCCCACTCACCCAGCCTATCCAAGTCACCTTGCAGCCTCCTAGCATCCTCCTCACACCTAACACTACCCCCCAGCTTAGTGTAATCCGCAAATTTGGAGATGTTGCATTCAATTCCCCCGACCAAATCATTAATATATATTGTAAATAGCTGGGGTCCCAGCACTGAGCCTTGCGTTACCCCACTAGTCACTGCCTGCCATTCTAAAAAGGACCCGTTTACTCCTACCCTTTGCTTCCTGTCTGCCAGCCAGTTCTCTATCCAAATCAATACTGAACCCCCAATACCGTGTGCTTTAAGTTTGTATACTAATCTCTTATGTGGGACCTTGTCGAAAGTTTTCTGAAAGTCTAGATATAACACATCCACTGGTTCTCCCTTATCCACTCTACTAGTTACATCCTCGAAAAATTCTATAAGATTCATCAGACATGATTTACCTTTCGTAAATCCATGCTGACTTTGTCCAATGATTTCACCACTTTCCAAATGTGCTGCTATCCCATCTTTAAAAACTGACTCTAGCAGTTTCCCCACTACCGATGTTAGACTAACTGGTCTGTAATTCGGGGGTAATACTGGAGTTAGAGGAAGGTACAGAGTAACACGGCACATAAGGAAAGAACTGAACACAGACAGAAAAGTGAAAGGAATATCCTGAGATTCATTTCAAACAAATTAAACACAGAAACATTACTTCTGTATTACCCTGTTTAGATTGGACATGCTGTACTGTTTACCGAAGATAGACACAAAATGCTGGAGTAGCTCAGCAGGTTAGGAAGCATTTCTGGAGAAAAGGAAGTGACATTCCAGTTTGAGACCCTTCATAAGACTAAGTGTCATCTGAGGGGTATCTTTTTCACACAAATGGTGGTGGATGCATGGAACAAGCTGCCAGATGAGGTAGTTAAGGCAGGGACTATCACGACATTTATGAAACAGTTGGACAGGTATATGGATGGGACAGGTTTGGAGGGACATGGACCAAATGCGGGCAGGTGGGATATGTTGGCCGGTGTGGGTAATGTAGCTGGGACATATTAGCAGGTGTGGGCAAGTTGGGCCAAAGGGCCTATTTCCATACTGTATCACTCTATGACTATATGCCGGTGCTCGGCAACCTACGATCCACATGCCGGATCCGGCCCGTAACCCAAAATCATCCGGCCCACAGGCTTATATTTTTTTCCAATTTGTTTTCGTGACCTGGGAACTTCCGCCAGTCCTGGGGACTTGAGGTGATCTGGGAACTGCAGCTTGTTCCGGGGCAAGCAGGCTACTTGGGCTCTACAGTCAGTCCCGGGGCAGGCGAGCAAACCTGGGAGCTGAAGCCAGTCCCGAGGCACGCAAGGAACCTTGTAACTGCATAAAACTAATTGAAAACTATGTGAAAACTAATGCGAAAAACAACACCAAGTGTCACACTATGGCGATAGATGTGGTCCACCATCCGCTCACGGACATGGGTCCTGGCCCTTATACAGAACAAGGTTGCCAACCTCTGCTCTAAGCTGTAGGAATTTTGTAAAAGCACAACTTTTCAGTGAAGCTCCTTTCGATGTCACCTGCTGGTCATCGCTGCTCTGGCCTCTGTGTGACTCTAAACTCTCACCAAAATGTTTGTCCCTTTATCAAATGTCCTCAGTGGTTACCGAGAAAGGCACAATAAAATCTCAAAACTTTGCACCTGCCCATCTCCCAGCAACAGGTTTTGGCAACAAATCCCAATGTTAACAACCATGCTCATATTACTGGATGGAAATGACCACAGCTCGGTGTTTGAGAGAAAAACATCATCTCTGCTCTCAGAAGAGAGTTACACTGAAACGAGATATGCAAATCCCCTTCCTTCAACAATCTGAGATCTAGCTTGGTTTTATTAAACAAATTCAGCTCCGGAAGAGTGCTACTGTTTTCAGAAATTTTCTGCAATGGAACAGTGTTGTAAAAGTAGTAAAAGTAAAACACGGCAAATGTGTATCTGACCGTGATCTGGCACAACCCGCAAGAATAATTTCTTACACAAATAATGCTCCCTTTCTTCACCTGTCAGGCCTACCTGACCAACCCGTCCTGGGTCCTACCGTGCTCCTAGAGCCTCCGGACAACCCGACTATTGGAGCTGCCGGTACCACGAGTTGCCCTCCGGGCCCAAATAAAAACAGGCCCCAACCCCCAGGCAGCAGAAAGTTTCACCGCTCAACCTCGATGACACACGGACGGCAAACCCGACCTACTGGACCTCCCAAAGGCAGATCCCAGCAGCGGAGCCTGACCAGGCCTGACCTCTGTAGCCATGCTGCACCAACATGACCAAGCAACCGAGCAACTGGGGCCAGCTGGCCTGAGGCCCAATTGCCTCCCGGACCCACCATCGACGACGCCAGGCCAGAGACCTGACCCTCGGAAGTGCCCGCCACCCCCGTCCAATGCAGTCACTCAGATCTAAGACTGTCACCGGCCCACGGAGCATAGGCAGACCCAGGTCCCGAGCTTCGTGACCGAGTCAGATCTGAGGCCCAATGCAAGGCTGCTTCAAGGCCGATGCAATAGATAAGGTTTGTAAAAGTGCATGTGAACCTCGGCCTCACATAGAAAGGTTCTTGAGGATGAAGGAACTACAGATGCTGGTTTAAACCAATGATAGATGCAAAAAGCTGGAGTAGCTCAGCGGGACAGGCAGCATCACTGGAGAGAAGGAATGGGTGACGTTTCGGACCAAAACCCTTCTTCAGACTGACTTCAGGGGGAGGGGTGATACATAGATAAGGATGTATGACACAACAGCCTCGTCAACAGATAGTCTCGTCCCTTACCTGTTTTGTTGATTATAGTATGTTTTTACTTGTATGTTTTACACTACTTTTAGTTTTGTATTATGTGAGGGTTCGGGGGGGTGGTTGGGGGAAACTTTTTTTATCTCTTCCCTTGATGGAGATGCAACTATTTCCATATCATATCTCTGTCTGCTCTGCGGCCTTTACATTGTGGAGCTGGCAGTCCCTTTGTTAGGGATCGACTTTGGGAGCTCCAACCGCAGGAACTTTGACGGCCCTGATCGTAGGAGTCTTAATCGCCCCGATGGGGGAGCCTTGATCGCCCCGATGCGGGGGTTTCGACCCCTCAAGAAAGTGAGAAGGTTATTCAGGGTTATTCAGTCATGAGAGATCATGATGGTCACAACTGCAAGGCAGGTTATTCACAATGAAGAAGTGAAGTGGTACAGGCAAGTACAATTACAATGTTTCAAAGACATTTGGACAGGTACATGGAAAGTAAAGTATGAGACGATATGGGCCAAATGCAGACAAACAAGACTCACTCAGGTGAACCCTTTGGTCGGCGAGTTGGTTTAAACCTGATTTCTCATTAACGGACAGGATCGACCGATTTCTTGGGACTGGAGGAGACACAGCAACACCTTAAAAAAAGCAAAATATACAAAGACCAGCGTGATAAAAATTGGTTTAATTTTCCTTCCTTAAAAAACTGTTCCTGTTTTCTTTCTGTCAAAAGGACATGGAAGGTGCTGAGGTAAGTCCCTGAAATCAGTGGTTGCTCTGGGATGCGTGGGGAACATTGCTCTCTGCTGGTTCATTCCCACAAACTCACAACACAGCCTCTCGTTGAATTGCCTGCGATGAGTCCCTGTGTTCCAAGTTGCGGCTTCACTTCTATCGCTCGGACCAGTGGGTGAAATATTGGGGATTTGGTGAAAAAAAACACATCCAGGAGTTAACACAGAGCTGGGGTTGACATCAGGGATATTAAAGAACAAGAACTATGTTTCAAATGAACAAAGTTGTCAAATTTCAAATGTCAAATTTCACTATTTAGAGGCTTGTGAGAGCATGAAACCAACTGATTCATCGCAATGGATGAACTATTTTGTTTGTTTACAGGTGTTCTCCAATCACCAACCACATTCCGGACATCTGGCTACTGCGACCTCGGACAAACACAACACATTCATTAACAACCTGATTGGTGCAGTGAGCAAGGCGAAGCCGGAAGCTTGGATTGGCCTGAATGACAGATGCCAGGTACATTTAACGATGACCCGTTAGCTTACAGGTCATCATGACACTGGCCAGACCTGCACTTGTTGTCCTTCCCTGACATTCCACAGCCCTATTCAGAGGGCAGGTTATACTCAACACATTGATGGATCTCTGGTGTCACATCGTTGTTCAGAGATAGAGTTACACATGACGCCCTGCAGAGAAACAGGGTGCAATTAAGTTACTCTGTGATGCCCTGATGATCCAGGCACACGAGTTTGAATCCCATCCTAGACACCAGGGAATTTGGATCCAAGTAAATAAACTGCAATCACTCTGGAGAAACAAGTTACCATCAGTAATGGGGACTGAAACTACCGGACTGTTGTAAACACTCCTCTGATTCACTGTTGTTCTTCAGGGTTAGAAATCTGCCCTCCTTCACCAGTCTGGCCTCACCACGACTCCAGAGATCCATCAATGTGTTGACTCTTACCTGTCGTCTGAAATGGTTAGAGAATGATCAGGGAAGGATAATAAATGCAGGTCCAGCTGTTAATTCCTGTTCTTTTACCCTCCCCAGTCTGGGTCAGTAAAACACTGGAGTCCAAACCCTTTATTCACCTATTCACCGAGGGGCCAGTTTCGGATCCACTCACTTGAGCCTCGGGCAAAGAGAACAAGTGAAAGACAACCGACACGTCCCAACGAACCGATCCCCTATTTATACAGATATGCAGTGGCTGAAACTAACGATGGGAAAGTACAAAAGGAGGCAACCCTTTAGCCCAATCACTGAAACCGGCGGGAAAATACAGTGGGAGGCAACCCCTTTAGCCCAATCACATATACTGAACATGCGTCAGTACATTGAAACAAAACAGAAACTTCTTCATGGGTCCAGACTTGGTGGCGACAGTGGATCACATGATTTACAGGAATTGGGCCTCCAGCCTGTGATGTCACTACCAGTGAAGCCCAGTCTTTAACAGTACATGCCATTTCCCAAAGCACCCCAATCCCTGCATATTTACACGACCACTGTCACCATGTCCTGTGAACAAATAAAATCCCACTTGTTCATGGGTCTGTTTCTGCTCCACATCAGTCTCCTCTCACCTTCCTTCATCTCACTCCATCACTAGGACTTTCCTTTCCCCTTGTCAGCTCATGCAATCAGCATTATATAGGGGTCAATACTGTATCAATGTATAAATATAAAATATGCACTGACCAACACATGAAAATGGGGCAGGGAGTAGGCCACTCGGCCCCTCAAGCTTGCCCCGCCAGTCAATACGATCATGCCTGACCAGTGCCGGCCTCAACATTTCCCTTCATTCTGCCCGATCCTCTCTGCAGTTGGCTTCCAGTTAATCCTTCTACTGAAACTGAATTATTTTTGTTCCCGCTATACGGAAAGGACACGAGGCAAGCTGGTGTGCAGAGGGATGTCACAGAGCAGATGTGAAGGAATCTGACAATGAGAATTTAAAGATTTGGGGATGTGAAATATGAAATAAATCACATGTTCTCTGAAGCTGAAAAGAAGACAGTTGAGGCCAATCCTTACAATTAAATTATCAGTGATCTTTTTAATCAATACTTAATGGAACTTGTCCAATTAAAACCTTGATTATGCTTGGCCAAAACAATGCTAGACGTTGTTTAAAGATTTAGTTATACAATATCTTGTAATAGAGAAGTCCATTCAGCCCATCGAGTCTACACCAATCCCATTCATTCAGTTATTTCACACGAAACACTGGAGGTCAGCACATTCATCGTAAGTGTAACACTGACAGAAATGTTACTCTCGTGTCAGTTAATTTCAGACACAGTATTGATAACACTGGAGGTCGTTGTCTTTCTTCCTACTTTGTATTTGGTTTCAATGACAATATTTTCCACATTTTCTGAGTTACCATTCCTTCTCCTCAGAGATGCTACCTTTCCTGCTGATTTACTCCAGCATTTGTGTCTATCATCTGAATTACCATTACTCCTCTTCTCTGACATTTCCTCTCAGATCCTGTCACTTTCATCCCAAGGATTCTGTTACTTCCATGAGATTCCCCCAACCTGCCAGTCCATAGTTTGTCCCAGCTGCTCGTATTCTGCTCTCACTCCGGCTCAGGTACAGCTCCTCCCTGTACTTTTAAGTGGCAGCTTACTCAGCATTCCAACAGCAATGACTATTGTTTATACCCACAGGAAGGGACTTTCACATGGATCAATGGATCTTCATGGAGTTACCAACACTGGCTTCGGGGTGTAACTAATAACAGAGGATGCAACAAAGATAGTGGGGAGACTAACTTATGTTGTAAGTGTAACAGTGACAGAAATGTTATTTTGTTGGAAGTTAATTTGAGATACAGTATTGAGCAGGAGGTTACATCAACAGACCTGCTGTTACACAAAGGGAGTGAACCAACTCCATTGGTCCTGTGCTCTGCAGAACTGGACTGAACTGACTGAACTGTCATATGTTGAAAGAATGGAGCGACTGGGTTTGGAAACACTGGAATTTAGAAGGATGAGAGGGGATCTTATTGAAACATATAAGATTATTAAGGATTGGACATGCTAGAGGCAAGAAACATGTTTCCCGATGTTGGGGGAGTCCAGAACCAAGGGCCACAGTTTAAGAATAAAGGGTAGGTCATTTAGAACGGAGATGAGGAAAAAGTTTTTCATCCAGAGAGTTATGAATCTGTGGAATTCTCTGCCTCAGAAGGCAGTGGAGGCTAATTCTCTGGATGCTTTCAAGAGAGAGTTAGACAGAGCTCTTAAAGATAGCGGAATCAAGGGTTATGGGGAGAAGGCAGGAACAGGGTAATGATTGTGGATGATCAGCCCTGATCACAATGAATGGCAGTACTGGCTCTTAGGTCCAAATGCCCGACTCTCCTGCACCAATTGTCCATTGTCTATTGTCTATTGACTGTCCAGCAGTGAGAGGAGGATATATGGGATGTAATGCAGGAGTCAGGGGAACAGACACCGAGTGTAACTGTGCAGGAGGAATGTACATAGAAACATAGAAACATAGAAAATAGGTGCAGGAGTAGGCCATTCGGCCCTTCGAGCCTGCACCACCATTCAATATGATCATGGCTGATCATCCAACTCAGTATCCTGTACCTGCCTTCTCTCCATACCCCCTGATCCCTTTAGGCACAAGGGCCACATCTAACTCACTCTTAAATATAGCCAATGAACTGGCCTCAACTACCTTCTGTGGCAGATAATTCCAGAGACTCACCACTCTCTGTGTGAAATATGTTTTCCTCATCTTGGTCCTAAAGGAATTCCCCCTAATCCTTAGACTGTGACCCCTTGTTCTGGACCTCCCCAACATCGGGAACAATCTTCCTGCATCTCGCCTGTTCAACCCCTTAAGAATTTTGTAATTTTCTATTAGATCCCCCATCAATCTTCTAAATTCTAGCGAGTACAAGCCAAGTCTATCCAGTCTTTCCTCATATGAAAGTCCTGACATCCCAGGAATCAGTCTGGTGAACCTTCTCTGTACCCCCTCCATGGCAAGAATGTATTTCCTCAGATTTGGAGACCAAAACTGTACGCAATACTCCAGGTGTGGTCTCACCAAAACCCTGTACAACTGCAGTAGAACCTCCCTGCTCCTATACTCAAATCCTTTCGCTTTGAATGCTAACATACCATTTGCTTTCTTCACTGCCTGCTGCACCTGCATGCCTACTTTCAATGACTGGTGTACCATGACACCCAGGTCTCATTGCATCTCCCCTTTTCCTAATCTGCCACCATTCAGATAATAGTCTACCCTCCTGTTTTTGCCACCAAAGTGGATAACCTCACATTTATCCACATTATACTGCATCTGCCAAGCATTTGCCCACTCACCCAGCCTATCCAAGTCACCTTGCAGCCTCCTAGCATCCTCCTCACACCTAACACTACCCCCCAGCTTAGTGTAATCCGCAAATTTGGAGATGTTGCATTCAATTCCCCCGACCAAATCATTAATATATATTGTAAATAGCTGGGGTCCCAGCACTGAGCCTTGCGTTACCCCACTAGTCACTGCCTGCCATTCTAAAAAGGACCCGTTTCCTCCTACCCTTTGCTTCCTGTCTGCCAGCCAGTTCTCTATCCAAATCAATACTGAACCCCCAATACCGTGTGCTTTAAGTTTGTATACTAATCTCTTATGTGGGACCTTGTCGAAAGTTTTTCTGAAAGTCTAGATATAACACATCCACTGGTTCTCCCTTATCCACTCTACTAGTTACATCCTCGAAAAATTCTATAAGATTCATCAGACATGATTTACCTTTCGTAAATCCATGCTGACTTTGTCCAATGATTTCACCACTTTCCAAATGTGCTGCTATCCCATCTTTAAAAAACTGACTCTAGCAGTTTCCCCCACTACCGATGTTAGACTAACTGGTCTGTAATTCGGGGGTAATACTGGAGTTTAGAGGAAGGTACAGAGTAACACGGCACATAAGGAAAGAACTGAACACAGACAGAAAAGTGAAAGGAATATCCTGAGATTCATTTCAAACAAATTAAACACAGAAACATTACTTCTGTATTACCCTGTTTAGATTGGACATGCTGTACTGTTTACCGAAGATAGACACAAAATGCTGGAGTAGCTCAGCAGGTTAGGAAGCATTTCTGGAGAAAAGGAAGTGACATTCCAGTTTGAGACCCTTCATAAGACTAAGTGTCATCTGAGGGGTATCTTTTTCACACAAATGGTGGTGGATGCATGGAACAAGCTGCCAGATGAGGTAGTTAAGGCAGGGACTATCACGACATTTATGAAACAGTTGGACAGGTATATGGATGGGACAGGTTTGGAGGGACATGGACCAAATGCGGGCAGGTGGGATATGTTGGCCGGTGTGGGTAATGTAGCTGGGACATATTAGCAGGTGTGGGCAAGTTGGGCCAAAGGGCCTATTTCCATACTGTATCACTCTATGACTATATGCCGGTGCTCGGCAACCTACGATCCACATGCCGGATCCGGCCCGTAACCCAAAATCATCCGGCCCACAGGCTTATATTTTTTCCAATTTGTTTTCGTGACCTGGGAACTTCCGCCAGTCCTGGGGACTTGAGGTGATCTGGGAACTGCAGCTTGTTCCGGGGCAAGCAGGCTACTTGGGCTCTACAGTCAGTCCCGGGGCAGGCGAGCAAACCTGGGAGCTGAAGCCAGTCCCGAGGCACGCAAGGAACCTTGTAACTGCATAAAACTAATTGAAAACTATGTGAAAACTAATGCGAAAAACAACACCAAGTGTCACACTATGGCGATAGATGTGGTCCACCATCCGCTCACGGACATGGGTCCTGGCCCTTATACAGAACAAGGTTGCCAACCTCTGCTCTAAGCTGTAGGAATTTTGTAAAAGCACAACTTTTCAGTGAAGCTCCTTTCGATGTCACCTGCTGGTCATCGCTGCTCTGGCCTCTGTGTGACTCTAAACTCTCACCAAAATGTTTGTCCCTTTATCAAATGTCCTCAGTGGTTACCGAGAAAGGCACAATAAAATCTCAAAACTTTGCACCTGCCCATCTCCCAGCAACAGGTTTTGGCAACAAATCCCAATGTTAACAACCATGCTCATATTACTGGATGGAAATTACCACAGCTCGGTGTTTGAGAGAAAAACATCATCTCTGCTCTCAGAAGAGAGTTACACTGAAACGAGATATGCAAATCCCCTTCCTTCAACAATCTGAGATCTAGCTTGGTTTTATTAAACAAATTCAGCTCCGGAAGAGTGCTACTGTTTTCAGAAATTTTCTGCAATGGAACAGTGTTGTAAAAGTAGTAAAAGTAAAACACGGCAAATGTGTATCTGACCGTGATCTGGCACAACCCGCAAGAATAATTTCTTACACAAATAATGCTCCCTTTCTTCACCTGTCAGGCCTACCTGACCAACCCGTCCTGGGTCCTACCGTGCTCCTAGAGCCTCCGGACAACCCGACTATTGGAGCTGCCGGTACCACGAGTTGCCCTCCGGGCCCAAATAAAAACAGGCCCCAACCCCCAGGCAGCAGAAAGTTTCACCGCTCAACCTCGATGACACACGGACGGCAAACCCGACCTACTGGACCTCCCAAAGGCAGATCCCAGCAGCGGAGCCTGACCAGGCCTGACCTCTGTAGCCATGCTGCACCAACATGACCAAGCAACCGAGCAACTGGGGCCAGCTGGCCTGAGGCCCAATTGCCTCCCGGACCCACCATCGACGACGCCAGGCCAGAGACCTGACCCTCGGAAGTGCCCGCCACCCCCGTCCAATGCAGTCACTCAGATCTAAGACTGTCACCGGCCCACGGAGCATAGGCAGACCCAGGTCCCGAGCTTCGTGACCGAGTCAGATCTGAGGCCCAATGCAAGGCTGCTTCAAGGCCGATGCAATAGATAAGGTTTGTAAAAGTGCATGTGAACCTCGGCCTCACATAGAAAGGTTCTTGAGGATGAAGGAACTACAGATGCTGGTTTAAACCAATGATAGATGCAAAAAGCTGGAGTAGCTCAGCGGGACAGGCAGCATCACTGGAGAGAAGGAATGGGTGACGTTTCGGACCAAAACCTTCTTCAGACTGACTTCAGGGGGGAGGGTGATACATAGATAAGGATGTATGACACAACAGCCTCGTCAACAGATAGTCTCGTCCCTTACCTGTTTTGTTGATTATAGTATGTTTTTACTTGTATGTTTTACACTACTTTTAGTTTTGTATTATGTGAGGGTTCGGGGGGGGTGGTTGGGGGAAACTTTTTTTATCTCTTCCCTTGATGGAGATGCAACTATTTCCATATCATATCTCTGTCTGCTCTGCGGCCTTTACATTGTGGAGCTGGCAGTCCCTTTGTTAGGGATCGACTTTGGGAGCTCCAACCGCAGGAACTTTGACGGCCCTGATCGTAGGAGTCTTAATCGCCCCGATGGGGGAGCCTTGATCGCCCCGATGCGGGGGTTTCGACCCCTCAAGAAAGTGAGAAGGTTATTCAGGGTTATTCAGTCATGAGAGATCATGATGGTCACAACTGCAAGGCAGGTTATTCACAATGAAGAAGTGAAGTGGTACAGGCAAGTACAATTACAATGTTTCAAAGACATTTGGACAGGTACATGGAAAGTAAAGTATGAGACGATATGGGCCAAATGCAGACAAACAAGACTCACTCAGGTGAACCTTTGGTCGGCGAGTTGGTTTAAACCTGATTTCTCATTAACGGACAGGATCGACCGATTTCTTGGGACTGGAGGAGACACAGCAACACCTTAAAAAAAGCAAAATATACAAAGACCAGCGTGATAAAAATTGGTTTAATTTTCCTTCCTTAAAAAATGTTCCTGTTTTCTTTCTGTCAAAAGGACATGGAAGGTGCTGAGGTAAGTCCCTGAAATCAGTGGTTGCTCTGGGATGCGTGGGGAACATTGCTCTCTGCTGGTTCATTCCCACAAACTCACAACACAGCCTCTCGTTGAATTGCCTGCGATGAGTCCCTGTGTTCCAAGTTGCGGCTTCACTTCTATCGCTCGGACCAGTGGGTGAAATATTGGGGATTTGGTGAAAAAAAACACATCCAGGAGTTAACACAGAGCTGGGGTTGACATCAGGGATATTAAAGAACAAGAACTATGTTTCAAATGAACAAAGTTGTCAAATTTCAAATGTCAAATTTCACTATTTAGAGGCTTGTGAGAGCATGAAACCAACTGATTCATCGCAATGGATGAACTATTTTGTTTGTTTACAGGTGTTCTCCAATCACCAACCACATTCCGGACATCTGGCTACTGCGACCTCGGACAAACACAACACATTCATTAACAACCTGATTGGTGCAGTGAGCAAGGCGAAGCCGGAAGCTTGGATTGGCCTGAATGACAGATGCCAGGTACATTTAACGATGACCCGTTAGCTTACAGGTCATCATGACACTGGCCAGACCTGCACTTGTTGTCCTTCCCTGACATTCCACAGCCCTATTCAGAGGGCAGGTTATACTCAACACATTGATGGATCTCTGGTGTCACATCGTTGTTCAGAGATAGAGTTACACATGACGCCCTGCAGAGAAACAGGGTGCAATTAAGTTACTCTGTGATGCCCTGATGATCCAGGCACACGAGTTTGAATCCCATCCTAGACACCAGGGAATTTGGATCCAAGTAAATAAACTGCAATCACTCTGGAGAAACAAGTTACCATCAGTAATGGGGACTGAAACTACCGGACTGTTGTAAACACTCCTCTGATTCACTGTTGTTCTTCAGGGTTAGAAATCTGCCCTCCTTCACCAGTCTGGCCTCACCACGACTCCAGAGATCCATCAATGTGTTGACTCTTACCTGTCGTCTGAAATGGTCAGAGAATGATCAGGGAAGGATAATAAATGCAGGTCCAGCTGTTAATTCCTGTTCTTTTACCCTCCCCAGTCTGGGTCAGTAAAACACTGGAGTCCAAACCCTTTATTCACCTATTCACCGAGGGGCCAGTTTCGGATCCACTCACTTGAGCCTCGGGCAAACAGAACAAGTGAAAGACAACCGACACGTCCCAACGAACCGATCCCCTATTTATACAGATATGCAGTGGCTGAAACTAACGATGGGAAAGTACAAAAGGAGGCAACCCTTTAGCCCAATCACTGAAACCGGCGGGAAAATACAGTGGGAGGCAACCCCTTTAGCCCAATCACATATACTGAACATGCGTCAGTACATTGAAACAAAACAGAAACTTCTTCATGGGTCCAGACTTGGTGGCGACAGTGGATCACATGATTTACAGGAATTGGGCCTCCAGCCTGTGATGTCACTACCAGTGAAGCCCAGTCTTTAACAGTACATGCCATTTCCCAAAGCACCCCAATCCCTGCATATTTACACGACCACTGTCACCATGTCCTGTGAACAAATAAAATCCCACTTGTTCATGGGTCTGTTTTCTGCTCCACATCAGTCTCCTCTCACCTTCCTTCATCTCACTCCATCACTAGGACTTTCCTTTCCCCTTGTCAGCTCATGCAATCAGCATTATATAGGGGTCAATACTGTATCAATGTATAAATATAAAATATGCACTGACCAACACATGAAAATGGGGCAGGAGTAGGCCACTCGGCCCCTCAAGCTTGCCCCGCCAGTCAATACGATCATGCCTGACCAGTGCCGGCCTCAACATTTCCCTTCATTCTGCCCGATCCTCTCTGCAGTTGGCTTCCAGTTAATCCTTCTACTGAAACTGAATTATTTTTGTTCCCGCTATACGGAAAGGACACGAGGCAAGCTGGTGTGCAGAGGGATGTCACAGAGCAGATGTGAAGGAATCTGACAATGAGAATTTAAAGATTTGGGGATGGGAAATATGAAATAAATCACATGTTCTCTGAAGCTGAAAAGAAGACAGTTTGAGGCCAATCCTTACAATTAAATTATCAGTGATCTTTTTAATCAATACTTAATGGAACTTGTCCAATTAAAACCTTGATTATGCTTGGCCAAAACAATGGTAGACGTTGTTTAAAGATTTTAGTTATACAATATCTTGTAATAGAGAAGTCCATTCAGCCCATCGAGTCTACACCAATCCCATTCATTCAGTTATTTCACACGAAACACTGGAGGTCAGCACATTCATCGTAAGTGTAACACTGACAGAAATGTTACTCTCGTGTCAGTTAATTTCAGACACAGTATTGATAACACTGGAGGTCGTTGTCTTTCTTCCTACTTTGTATTTGGTTTTCAATGACAATATTTTCCACATTTTCTGAGTTACCATGAGAAGCTTACCATTTGCATTGTGTCTATCTCTGAATTACCATCTCTCTCTTCTCTGACATTTCCTCTCAGATCCTGATGGAGATTTCTACCTTTCCTGCTCGATTTACTCCAGCAATTTGTATGGTCTATCATCTGAATGACTACCATATGGCATCTGCACTTGACCCAGCAGTGAGAGGAGGATTATGGGCTTCTCACAATGACATTGGTCCTACAGATCCTGTCATGCACAACATCATGAAGGAGTCATCCCAAGGATTGTTACTTATGAGATTAACTGCCAGATAGTCCATTGTCCCAGAGAAGTCTCACTCGTTATTTGCTCTCATTCTCGGCTTCAGGTACATACTCTCTGTACTTTTGTGGCAGCTTACTCAGCATTCCAACAGCAATGACTATTGTTTATACCCACAGGAAGGGACTTTCACATGGATCAATGGATCTTCATGGAGTTACCAACACTGGCTTCGGGGAGTAACTAATAACAGAGGATGCAACAAAGATAGTGGGGAGACTAACTTATGTTGTAGTGTAACAGTGACAGAAATGTTATTTTGTTGGAAGTTAATTTGAGATACAGTATTGAGCAGGAGGTTACATCAACAGACCTGCTGTTACACAAAGGGAGTGAACCAACTCCATTGGTCCTGTGCTCTGCTGAACTGGACTGAACTGACTGAACTGTCATATGTTGAAAGAATGGAGCGACTGGGTTTGGAAACACTGGAATTTAGAAGGATGAGAGGGGATCTTATTGAAACATATAAGATTATTAAGGATTGGACATGCTAGAGGCAAGAAACATGTTTCCCGATGTTGGGGGGAGTCCCAGAACCAAGGGCCACAGTTTAAGAATAAAGGGTAGGTCATTAGAACGGAGATGAGGAAAAAGTTTTTCATCCAGAGAGTTATGAATCTGTGGAATTCTCTGCCTCAGAAGGCAGTGGAGGCTAATTCTCTGGATGCTTTCAAGAGAGAGTTAGACAGAGCTCTTAAAGATAGCGGAATCAAGGTTATGGGGAGAAGGCAGGAACAGGGTAATGATTGTGGATGATCAGCCTGATCACAATGAATGGCAGTACTGTCTCTTAGGTCCAAATGCCCGACTCCTGCACCAATTGTCCATTGTCTATTGTCTATTGACTGTCCAGCAGTGAGAGAGAGGATATATGGGATGTAATGCAGGAGTCAGGGGAACAGACACCGAGTGTAACTGTGGCAGGAGGAATGTACATAGAAACATAGAAACATAGAAAATAGGTGCAGGAGTAGGCCATTCGGCCCTTCGAGCCTGCACCACCATTCAATATGATCATGGCTGATCATCCAACTCAGTATCCTGTTACCTGCCTTCTCTCCATACCCCCTGATCCCTTTAGGCACAAGGGGCCACATCTAACTCACTCTTAAATATAGCCAATGAACTGGCCTCAACTACCTTCTGTGGCAGATAATTCCAGAGACTCACCACTCTCTGTGTGAAATATGTTTTCCTCATCTTGTTCCTAAAGGAATTCCCCCTAATCCTTAGACTGTGACCCCTTGTTCTGGACCTCCCCAACATCGGGAACAATCTTCCTGCATCTCGCCTGTTCAACCCCTTAAGAATTTTGTAATTTTCTATTAGATCCCCCATCAATCTTCTAAATTCTAGCGAGTACAAGCCAAGTCTATCCAGTCTTTCCTCATATGAAAGTCCTGACATCCCAGGAATCAGTCTGGTGAACCTTCTCTGTACCCCCTCCATGGCAAGAATGTCTTTCCTCAGATTTGGAGACCAAAAAACTGTACGCAATACTCCAGGTGTGGTCTCACCAAAACCCTGTACAACTGCAGTAGAACCTCCCTGCTCCTATACTCAAATCCTTTCGCTTTGAATGCTAACATACCATTTGCTTTCTTCACTGCCTGCTGCACCTGCATGCCTACTTTCAATGACTGGTGTACCATGACACCCAGGTCTCATTGCATCTCCCCTTTTCCTAATCTGGCCACCATTCAGATAATAGTCTACCCTCCTGTTTTTGCCACCAAAGTGGATAACCTCACATTTATCCACATTATACTGCATCTGCCAAGCATTTGCCCACTCACCCAGCCTATCCAAGTCACCTTGCAGCCTCCTAGCATCCTCCTCACACCTAACACTACCCCCCAGCTTAGTGTAATCCGCAAATTTGGAGATGTTGCATTCAATTCCCCCGACCAAATCATTAATATATATTGTAAATAGCTGGGGTCCCAGCACTGAGCCTTGCGTTACCCCACTAGTCACTGCCTGCCATTCTAAAAATAACCCGTTTACTCATACCCTTTGCTCCCTGTCTGCCAGCCAGTTCTCTATCCAAATCAATACTGAACCGCCAATACCGTGTGCTTTACGTTTGTATACTAATCTCTTATGTGGGACCTTGTCGAAAGTTTTCTGAAAGTCTAGATATAACACATCCACTGGTTCTCCCTTATCCACTCTACTAGTTACATCCTCGAAAAATTCTATAAGATTCGTCAGACATGATTTACCTTTCGTAAATCCATGCTGACTTTGTCCAATGATTTCACCACTTTCCAAATGTGCTGCTATCCCATCTTTAAAAACTGACTCTAGCAGTTTCCCCACTACCGATGTTAGACTAACTGGTCTGTAATTCGGGGGTAATACTGGAGTTAGAGGAAGGTACAGGGTAACACGGCACATAAGGAAAGAACTGAACACAGACAGAAAAGTGAAAGGAATATCCTGAGATTCATTTCAAACAAATTAAACACAGAAACATTACTTCTGTATTACCTGTTTAGATTGGACATGCTGTACTGTTTACCGAAGATAGACACAAAATGCTGGAGTAGCTCAGCAGGTTAGGAAGCATTTCTGGAGAAAAGGAAGTGACATTCAGTTTTGAGACCCTTCATAAGACTAAGTGTCATCTGAGGGGTATCTTTTTCACACAAATGGTGGTGGATGCATGGAACAAGCTGCCAGATGAGGTAGTTGAGGCAGGGACTATCACGACATTTATGAAACAGTTAGACAGGTATATAGATGGGACAGGTTTGAGGGACATGGACCAAATGCGGGCAGGTGGGATATGTTGGCCGGTGTGGGTAATGTAGCTGGGACATGTTAGCCGGTGTGGGCAAGTTGGGCCAAAGGGCCTATTTCCATACTGTATCACTCTATGACTATATGCCGGTGCTCGGCAACCTACGATCCACATGCCGGATCCGGCCCGTAACCCAAAATCATCCGGCCCACAGGCTTATATTTTTTCCAATTTGTTTTCGTGACCTGGGAACTTCCGCCAGTCCTGGGGACTTGAGGTGATCTGGGAACTGCAGCTTGTTCCGGGGCAAGCTGGCGACCTGGTCATTACAGCCAGTCCCAGGGCAGGTGAGCTGATCTGGGAACTGCAGCTGGTCCCGGGGCAAGCAGGCTACTTGGGCTCTACAGTCAGTCCCGGGGCAGGCGAGCAAACCTGGGAGCTGAAGCCAGTCCCGAGGCACGCGAGGAACTTTGTAACTGCATAAAACTAATTGAAAACTATGTGAAAACTAATGCGAAAAACAACACCAAGTGTCACACTATGGCGATAGATGTGGTCCACCATCCGCTCACGGACATGGGTCCTGGCCCTTATACAGAACAAGGTTGCCAACCTCTGCTCTAAGCTGTAGGAATTTTGTAAAAGAACAACTTTTCAGTGAAGCTCCTTTCGATGTCACCTGCTGGTCATCGCTGCTCTGGCCTCTGTGTGACTCTAAACTCTCACCAAAATGTTTGTCCCTTTATCAAATGTCCTCAGTGGTTACCGAGAAAGGCACAATAAAATCTCAAAACTTTGCACCTGCCCAATTCCCAGCAACAGGTTTTGGCAACAAATCCCAACGTTAACAACCATGCTCATATTACTGGATGGAAATGACCACAGGTCGGTGTTTGAGAGAAAAACATCATCTCTGCTCTCAGAAGAGAGTTACACTGAAACGAGATATGCAAATCCCCTTCCTTCAACAATCTGAGATGTAGCTTGGTTTTATTAAACAAATTCAGCTCCGGAAGAGTGCTACTGTTTTCAGAAATTTTCTGCAATGGAACAGTGTTGTAAAAGTAGTAAAAGTAAAACACGGCAAATGTGTATCTGACCGTGATCTGGCACAACCCGCAAGAATAATTTCTTACACAAATAATGCTCCCTTTCTTCACCTGTCAGGCCTACCTGACCAACCCGTCCTGGGTCCTACCGTGCTCCTAGAGCCTCCGGACAACCCGACTATTGGAGCTGCCGGTACCACGAGTCGCCCTCCGGGCCCAACTGAAAACAGGCTCCAACCCCCAGGCAGCAGAAAGTTTCACCGCTCAACCTCGTTGACACACAGACGGCAAACACGACCTACTGGACCTCCCAAAGGCAAATCCCAGCAGCGGAGCCTGACCAGGCCTGACCTCTGAAGCCATGCTGCACCAACATGACCAAGCAACCGAGCAACTGGGGCCAGCTGGCCTGAGGCCCGATTGCCTCCCGGACCCACCATCGACGATGCCAGGCCAGAGACCTGACCCTCGGAAGTGCCCACCACCCCGTCTAGCGCAGCCACTCACATCTAAGACTGTCACCGGCCCACGGAGCATAGGCAGGCCCGGGGCCCGAGCTCCGTGACCGAGCCAGATCTGAGGCCCAATGCAAGGCTGCTTCAAGGCCGATGCAATAGATAAGGTTTGTAAAAGTGCATGTGAACCTCGGCCTCACCTAGAAAGGTTAGTAAGGATGAAGGAACTACAGATGCTGGTTTAAACCAATGATAGAAGCAAAATGCTGGAGTAGCTCAGTGGGACAGGCAGCATCACTGGAGAGAAGGATTGGGTGATGTTTCGGACCAAAACCCTTCTTCAGACTGACTTCAGGGGGGAGGGTGATACATAGATAAGGAAGTGTGAAGGTGTAAAAACAGGGTTGATGTGGACAATGGATTGAAGGGAGAGAAGAGGTGTAGGGACATGTGTTACATCTCCTGCGGTTGCAACAGCTCCTGGGTTGGTAAGATGGTAAAAGGTAACTTTAAACTCGTGATGACATATTGTTAATGCACCTGTCAAAGTTACATTATTTCTGGAGACTGTTATTGTGTTCATTTATTTTCTGCAATGCAACAGTGTAGAATCCAAGGTGTTGGAGTACCTGAGCGAGACAGGCAACATCTCTGGAGAACAGGAACAGGTGATGTTTCAGATCATGACCCATCTTTCTTGGTAGGGGGAAGATGATGTCGGGAAAGACGTACTCTGGCAAATGACAGGAGGATACAGGTGAGGAGGGTTTTAGTTGGCAGATAGTTGGACAAAGGCCCAGAGATGAAAAGATAAAAGGTGTGATTTTAAGGATAGAAAATAGATGAAAAGTGCAGCCACAGAAAGGAATAAAGGGGTAAGGGGGAAAGATGATTGATGGTGTTTGCAAGTAAGTTCCCTAAAATTGGAGAATTTAATGTTCATCCCGTTGGGCGAAAAGATACCTGCAGAATATAAGGTGTTGTTCTGCACTCTGGTAATAGAGGAAGTCCAGGATAGAAAAATCAGTATAGGAATGGGAAAGGGAGTTAAAATGGTTAGCACCGCGAGATCCAGCAGGCCTTGGTGGAATAAACACATGTTTTCATTGTTTCAGTGAGAGCACATTTGGAGTTTAGGGTGTGTTTTGGTCTCCGTACCTAAGGCAGGAATTATTTGCCTTGGAGTCAGTGCAGCATTGATTCAACAGATGGAATTTTGGAATGAACAAAGTGTCCGATTGATGAGTTTCAGATAAAAGTGGACTAAATCTACTATAATTTAGAAACATTGTTATTGTGTTTTCAGAGAGGGAATGAGGGGTGGATAATGAGAGGCTGTTTTCTCAATATGGAGAGAGTAGAACTGGGGTGGGGTCAACATGGGATCAACATTCAGGATTCGTAAAAAAAAGAGACATTTCCTTGTTTAGAGGGTTGGGAATATTCTAAATGTTCTACCTCAGAGGTCTGTGGAGCTCAGAATGCACAGACTGTCATTATTATATTGTGGGAGTGTCTCAGTAAATGAAGCTGTCAGATTGTTGTATAACCCAACTCTTCAGTGAAGCTCCTTTGGATGGAACTCGCTGTTCCTGGTCATCGCTGCTCTGACCATACTGTGACTCTAAACTCTCCCCAAAATGCTTGTCCCCTTATCAAATGTCCTCAGAGGTTACCTGGAAACACACAGGAATATCTCAAAACTTTGCACCTGCACATTTCCAGGCAACAGGTATTGGCAACAAACCCTAGTTTTATCATCGATGCTCATATCACTACTTGGAAATTACCACATCTCAGGTGTTAGAGAGAAAAACAATCATATTTGGTCTCATAAATGAGTTTCATCAAAAAATATTATGCAAATCCCTGTACATTGAACAATCTGAGATCCGCCTTGGTTTTATTAAACCATTTCAGCTTCCTGTTACTGTAAGATTGCTACTGTTTTCAAATAATGTCTACAATGGAACAGTGTTGTAAAGATACCAATAGCAAATAAAGACTGGAAATAATTAGCTTAAACTCATTACCATCACCTCAATTTTATGGGTCTCTCCTGCTCTCCAACTAACATTTTTTACAATCAAAGATTTGAATATTTATCTCTCATATAAAGTCTGTCAGTCCACCTGGTGCTGTTGTGGGGACTGTTGTGTTTTCCCCCCCAAAAATGTCTACATTTCTAGCTGAAATGTTTTCCTTACTTGTTTTTCAACTCCTTCAGTGATGTCCTGGGGCCGGGATGTTGAACCACAGCCATCATACTTTTGTGGGGAATTATTCCAACCATGTCTTCTGGATGTTACCAATGACCTTCCTTCCCTCAGAAGGTCAGAAGTGGGAACGTTCCCTGGTGATTGCACAATGTTCAGTTCCATTCACAACTCTTCACAAACTGACGCAGTTCATCCAGCAAAAACATTCCGTCCTGGGCCATTAAATGGCCAGTAGCATTTACACCACATGATTGTCAAGCAATGACCACCTCTAAAAGTGAGCAACTACCCGTAACAACCAATGGCATTAATGTCACCAGTTCCCCCACCATTTACAGCTTGGGTGTCACCATTGACCTGAAAAACTGCTGGACCAACCGCATTGAGTTCTTAGATAATTGGCAAATGAATCGGCGGTGACAGGAGAAATCAATTTTGCTCAGGATGATGTAATTATCAGAAACTCATGGACTGAAAGGCTGGTGGAAGCAGAGTCAACAATTACTTTCAAAGGATTTGGATAAATGTGTGAAGAAACAATTTCCAGTAGTTTGGGGAAAGAGCAGGAGAATTGTGCTAAATGGATCACACGATCAAAGAGTTGGCACAGATAGGATGGGGCAAATGGCCTCCTTCTGTGCAGTATCATTGTATCATTCTATGATTCTACCAGGGGTTAACAACGAAACTGAGAGTACAATTGGTCCGAGACCACTTTGCCTCTAGAGTGTGAAGTGATTGGGGAACAAGAGAAAATCCAGCGAAAGAAAGGTCCATTTGGCCCATCAGCCACAGGAGATCATGTGGATTCCTTCCCACATAATTTTCCTGCAGCAATCTCCGTCAGCAGTGCATGGAAATGCAACAAGCATCAAGCAGTCCATTATCACCCCATCCTTCCATGGTCCTTCTGACCAGACTTCACTCCAGCTCCTTGCTGAAAAGTGGCCAAGATGCTAAATTGAACCAGTTCTTACAAATGGATTACAATCTTTCCCGAGCCAGTGACGGAGGGGGACCTTCCACCATTATGGAAAATGGGGAGGGAACAGACCACAGTGAGTAGAGGTGTTCGACGTAAATAATGTTGTTTTTGAGATATATTAAACCTTACATCTTAATTGTTCCTGTTTATAATATTCATTAGACCTAATACCATAAAAAGATAATTCGACCATAAAGTATTCAGATACAGTGCCACATTCTACGGTCACACCTGGAGCTCACAAGACATTTCTGTGGCTTCCTGTTCATCTTGTTCTAATCTGTCAGTCAGTGATTGGTCAGCAGGAGTTTTACATAGATTGCTGCAGCCAATTGAGTTTGATTCCAATGGTTCCAAAAGCCTCCAAAATGCCAGAACAACACGTATATAAGGATGCAATAGCATTGGAAACCTCATTGACACAGAGAGCTGGGAGAGAGAGAGGTGGGAACAGCAGCAGGATATGCCCACCTTCACTGCGAAACTTGACATTTATGATGAATTGTTTTCTTGTGTTTCAGGTCCGAGGAAGGAAACATGATGCTGGTGTGGGTTTTGGTGCTGACTGCACTGCTTGCCAGTGATGTGGCAGGTAAGGTCCATTGATTCCAGAAGCTTTAGAAATATATTGGTGTGAGGAATGAATGCACAGACACTGTATTGGGACTGTGGAACGTGGGAATTTGTGGACATTGGGACTGGTCGAGATGTGGTAGGAAATGTCTTTTGTCTGGGATACTCATCTCAGAGCTGCTGAGTTGGAAGGTGAGTTGGAGACTCTCCTCTACATCAGGAGACAGAGATATCTCCACGGTGACCCTTCATAGTTGTTGGAAATATTAAAATATGATTCAATTTTTGTTTGTTTTGGTGAGTTAATAACTTTATATGTTTATAGGTTATCGGAGCAGAATTAGGCCATTCAGCCACATCAAGTCTACTCTATCATTGAATCATGCTTGATGTATGTTTCCCTCTCAACACAATTATCCTGCCTTTTCCCATAATCCCTGACACCTGTAGTAATCAATATTCTTTCAATCTCTATCTTAAAAATATCCATTGACCGCCTCCACAAATTTCTGCAGCAATTAATTCGACAGATTCACCACCATCTGACAAATGAAATTCCTCCTCATCTCCTTTCTAAAGTTATATTGTTTTATTCTGATGCTATGGCATCTGGTTCTAAACTCTCCCACAAGTGGAAACATCCTCTCCAGCACCATCCAGGCCTTTCACTATTTGGTAAGTTTTAAAGAGGTTTTCTCACATCCTTCTAAACTCCAGTGTGTACAGGCCCAGTGCTGTCAAACACTCATTATATGTTAACCTAATCATCCCTTGGATCATTCTCGTAAACCTCCTCTGGACCATCTACAATGCCAGCACATCCTTCCACAGATATGGAGCCCAAAACTGTTCACGATATTTTAAATGTGGGCTGGCCAGTGCCTTATAAAAACTTATAAAATATATTTATTTGGTCCTCAAAATAAACTTAGTCCTCGCCACATTGCATTTGCCTTCCATCCTATCAATTTGACTTGTAAATTAACCTTTTGTGAATCCTGCACCAGCACTCCCAAATCCCTTTGCACCTCCGTTTACTGAAATCTCTTTCCATTTTGAAAAAAACAGTAGTCTACGCCTTTATTCCTACTAACAAAATGTATTTTGCTACATTGTATTCCATTGCAACATCTTCGTCCACACTCCCAACCTGTCCACGTCCTTCTGCAGAGTCCCTGCTCTCTCTATACTACCTGCCCCTTCAACTGTCTTCGTATCAACTGCAAACTTGGCCACAATATTTTCAATTCCATCATCCAAATCATTGATATACAATGTGGAGTGGCGGCCCCAGCACCAACCTCAGCAGAACTCCTCTAGTCACTGGAAGCCAAACAGGAAAACTCCCCATTATTGCTACTTTTTGCCTTCTGCCATCCAGCCAACCTGCTATCCATGCTTGTAGCTGCCCTTTGACAAACATGGGGTCTCATCTTCTTTAGCAGCCTCACGTGTGGCACCTTATCAAAGGCCTTCTGAAATTCCAGGTAAACAACATCCACTGACTCTCTTTTTCTAACTTGCTATTTACTTTCTCAAATAATTCCAAAAGGTTCATCAGGCAAGATCTCCCTATCGTAAAACATGCTAACTTTGGCCTATTTTATCATTAGCTTCTAAATACTCATCCTTTGTAATGGACTCTAAATTCTTACCAACCACTGAATTCAGCGAACGACCTATAGTTTCCACTCTTCTGCTTCATTCCCTTCTTGAACAGCAGAATAATATTTGCAATTTTCCAATCATCTGGATCCACTCCTGACTCTAGTGATTCTTGAACGATCACTACGGATGCCTCCACAATCTCTAAAGCCACCTCATTCAGAACTCTAAGGTGCAGTCCATCCAGTCCAGGAGACTTATCCACCTTCAGATCTTTCAGCTTCCCAAGCACCTTCTCCTTAGCAATAGCCACTTCACTAGCTTCAACCCCATGACTCTCCTGAATTTCAAGCACGTTGCTAGTGTATTCCACTGTGAAGACTGATGCAAAAAACGTATTCAGTTCCTCTGCCATTTCTTTATTCTCCATTATCACTTCTCCAGCATCAGTTTCCAGTGGTCCAATGTCAACTCTTGCCTCTTTCTTACTCTTTATATATTTGAAGAATGCGATAGCCTCATTCTGATAAATGAATAACCACATTGGTTCAAAGTTGTTTGTCTGCAGCTCCATGTTAATCTGTAGAATAACGTTCAGTCTTACATGTGCAAGTACGTCCATGTGCCTTTGAATACCAAAAGTTTCCATTCTCTTGCCATTTAAAAAATATTTTATTTTTATATTCTTCATTTCAAACTTGATAACTTAACAGATTTTGATTCCATATTCTATCTTCACATGCACTCATTCTGTTTAAATCCCCATGAGGTTTCTTTGCATCTTCCTCACAATTCCCTCTGCCACCAGCTTTGTGTCAGCAGCAGTCTTGATGCACGTCTCTCAGTCCCTTCATCCAAATCACTGATATTGTTTGTCAACAGATAGGTCTGATCGCTGTGGCATACTCCAGTGTATCTGTTATCTTCATGGTCACACCATGGGGTGCAGGCCATCAGTTTCTGAGGATTTATTGTCATTCAGCACCATTATTTGCCCAATTACAGTTCAGCTCATTTCTTTCAAGAGTTAAGAGTCAAGAGAGTTTTATTGTCATGTGTCCCAGATAGGACAATGGAATTCTTGCTTGCTGCAGCACAACAGAATATGTAAACATAATACAGAACAGGAGATAAAAGTTCAGTGTGTCTATATAACCATAGACCATATACAGGTATGTATACAATAGACTGTTATTGTTCAGAGCTTGTTTGATGTATTATTTAGTAGCCAGATGGCTGTGGGGAAGAAGCTGTTCTTGAACCTGGATTTTCCAGATTTCAAGCTCCTGTACCTTCTTCCTGATGGCAACGGAGAAATGAGTGTGTGGATCATTGATGATGCTGGCTGCCTTTTTGAGGCAGCGACTGCAATAGATCTCTCTGATGGTGGGGAGGTTAGAGCTGATGATGGACTGGGCAGTGGTCACAACTTTCTACATTCTTTTCCGCTCCTGGACATTCAAGTTGCCGAACCAAGCCACAATGCAGCCAGTCAGAATGCTCTCTACTGTGAATCTGTAGAAATTCAAGAGAGCTCCATGACATATAGACTCTCGTAAGCTAGAGGCGCTGATGTGCCTTCTTTATAAATGCATCAGTGTGCTGGGACCAGGAAAGATCTTTGGAAATATGCTCGCCCAGGAATTTGAAGTTCTTGACACTTTCCACCAATAAACGGGATTGTGGGTCCCCATTCTATCCCTTCCAAAGTCTACAATTAGTTCCTTGGTTATGGCAGTATCTCTTGTCCTCTATTTATGTGAATTTTTAAGTGATTTTTGTTTCAGGAAGGTTTAGTTTAATTTAGTTTATTTTATAGATACTAAGATACTTAAGGTATTTTTAAAAAAAGTTAATCTCTTCATGTTGACTGTAAATTGCTTATTACCCTGTATAGTTATCCCTGCCTTGATCTGAAAGTGATGCACATGGGTATTGATCATCTTTTATTAACTTTCTGCAGAAATAATTTGTCACGTATTGATATTCCCACAATATGACTCTCAAATTCTATGTTACTTTAATTTTTCATATATTTGGTTTATTTTTGGAGATTTGTTTTTATTTGGTGATGTTATTGAAAAGCTCTTACAATTGTTTCCGATTCCCCAGTTTGCTGCTCTTTTGGGAACAATACAAGCCTTTTCTTCTGAACTTTATTTTTTAACAAGTTTGGTGGTTAACCAGGTTTGTTGGCTTGGTAAGTTTAAACAATGTCCCAATTTTATGTAGGATAATGTTAATTTGCGGGGAGCGCTAGTCAGCATGGAGCTGGTGGGTCGAAGGGCCTGTTTCCACGCTGTATCTCTAAAGTGAGCTGAACAATGTCCATGGTTGCACCACTTTTTCTTCTAAATTTTTTAAATCTTAATGGCTCTTTATCTGTTTTGTGTTATCGGTTAATTCTTTAATTGCATAGAAAACATATTCTCCCAATCAATCTGACCTATCAAAGCTAACATGTGCCAAACAGCTTTGTAGCTTGCTCATCCTAATTGTAAGGTATTGGTCTTAATTTGAAGAATTTTAGTGGGAATTTTAACATAAAGTTCTGCTGCATTATGATCGATCTACCTGAAAGGTCCATTAATTTACCAGAGGGACAGCTAATCAAGGAAAATGGTCACAGTATTGGGAAGTCTTAAGGATAGCGAAGTTAAGGGATATGGAGAGAAGGCAGGAACGGTTACTGATTGTGGATGATCAGCCATGATCACATGGAATGGCGGTGCTGGCCCGAAGGGCCAAATGGCCTACTCGTGCACCTATTGTCTATTGTCAAAAATTAGAGGGCATGTTATTTACGATGGAGACACCAGTGCCAGAGATGGTAGAGGCAGGAAGAATTACATTTCAAAGTTACTTGGAAAGGTACAAGGATAGGAAACAATGATAGGATATGGGCCACAGGAAGGCTCGTTTGTTGGTGACGTGGTTTAAATCCAAATTATTTTTCACTGACAGGGATGACCGATTCCTTGGGACTGGAGGAGACACAGCAGGACATAGAAGAGCATGGTAGTGGCAAAGGACGCTGTCATGAAAACTGGTTATATTTTTGTTCCTCTTGTTACCGATTTTTCAGTGATGAAATGACATGGTCAGATGCTGAGGTAAGTCCCTGAAACCAGTGGTTGCTCTGGGACGCCTGGGGAACATTGCTCTCTGCTGGTTCATTCCCATGAACTCACAGCACAGCCTCTCATTAAATTGCCTGCGATGAGTCCCTGTGTTCCAGGGTGCGCTTCACTGCAGCCGTTGGCTCCGGTTTCTATTGCTCGGACCAGTGGGTGAAATATTAGGGATTTGGGGAAAACTCCACATACTGGGAATAATATTCCCCAATATTCAACGTCATCAGTTGATTTATTTAGAGGCTTGTGAGTGGATGAAACACACAGATTCACAGGAACAGATAAACTATTTTGTTTGTTTATAGGCGTTCTGCAATGACCAACCATATTATGGACATCTGGCTACTGTGACCTCGAGCAAACACAACGCATTCATTACCCGCGTGATTGGTGCAGTGAGCAAAGAGAATCCAGAAACTTGGATTGGCCTAAACGACAAATGCCAGGTACAGTTAACATTGAAACGTTAGCTTACAGGTCGTCACAACATTGGCCAGACCTGCAAATGTTGTCCTTCCCTGATCAGTCACTGCCTTTTTAAAGGACAGGTTACAGTCAACACATAGAGTCATAGAGTGATACAGTGTGGAAATAAGCACTTTGGCCCAACTTGCCCACACCGACCAACCTGCCTGCATTTGGTTCATATCCCTCCAATATTTGGTCCAAACCTGTCCAATCTATATACCTCTCTAATTGCTTCTTAAATGTTGTCTAATACATGCATCAACTACCTCCTCCAGCAGCTTGGTCCATACATCTACCACCCTTTGTGTAAGGAAGTTACCCCTCAGATTCCCACAAATTCATTTCCCCTTCAACTTAAACCAATGTCTTCTGTTGGGGAAGTCCAGGACAAGGGGTCACAGCTTAAGGATAAGGGGGAAATCCTTTAAGACCGAGATGAGAAAGACTTTCTTCACACACAGAGTGGTGAGTCTCTGGAACTCTCTGCCACAGAGGGTAGTTGAGGCCAGTTCATTGGCTATATTTAAGAGTGAGTTGGATGTGGCCCTTGTGGCTAAGGGGATCAGAGGGTATGGAGAGAAGGCAGGTACGGGATACTGAGTTGGATGATCAGCCATGATCATATTGAATGGCGGTGCAGGCTCGAAGGGCTGAATGGCCTACTCCTGCACCTAATTTCTATGTTTCTATGTTTCTGGTCATCAATTAAACTACTCTGGGCAAGGGGCTCTGTGCATCTTCCTGATCTACTCCTTGCATGGTTTTATACATGTATATAAGATCCCTCTCATCCTCCTGCTCTCCTAGGAATAGTCGCAGCCTACACAATTCTGCCTAGATCTCAGACCCTCTCGTCCTGGCAACAACCTTGTCCACCTGATCTACCTGCCACCTCACCTTCAGGGAGCTATGCACTCCTAGATCCACTGCTCTACAACACTACCCAGGGCCCTACCATTCACTGTGTGAGTACTGCCCATGTTAGACTTCCCAAAATGCAACACCTCACATTATTCTGCATTAAATTCCCTCAACCATTCCTCAGCCCACTTGGCCATTTGATCAAGATCTTGCTGCAATTATTCTCAACCATCATCAGTAACCACCCACTTTCCTATCATCAGCAAACTTGCTAATCTTGCCCTATATGTCCCCATTGATATAGTTGACAAACAGTAGTGGCCCCAGCACCGAACCCTAAAGCACACCAGCAGTCACAATGCTCTAGACCATGAAGCCAATTTTCTATCTATTCAGCCATCTCTCCGTGGATCCCATGTGATCTAACCTTCCAGAGCAACCTACCATGCTGAATCTTGTCACATGCTTTACTGAAGTCCATGTGTACAATATCTACAGCTCAGCCTTCATCGACCTTTTTGATCGTCTTCAAAAAACTCAATCAGATTTGTGAGACACGATCTCCCACCTACAACAAAATGCTGACTATCTCTAATCAGTCCATGTCCGTCTAAATGCCTGCTTATTCTATCTATCAGAATACCCTCTAATAACTTTCCAACTACAGATGTTAAGCTCACTGGCCTAGAGTTCCCAGCAATTTCCCTGCAGCCCTTATTGAATAAAGGCACAACATTTGCCACCCTGCAGTCTTCTGGCACCTCTCCTGGATTTAAAGACCTCATAAATTTTGACATTGATGGATCTCTGGTGTCACATCATTGTTCAGAGATGGAGTTACACATGACGCCCTGCAGAGTAACAGTGTAATGGTTAAGTTACTCTGTGATATCCCGGTAATCCAGGCACACGAGTTTGAATCCCATCCCAGACACCAGTGAATGATCAGATGATCAGGGAAGGACAATAAATAAAGGTCCGGCCACTGTCACCACGTCATGTGAACAAATAAAACCCCATGTTCATACTCATCATATGTTTCTCATGAACATGAGTCTATTTTATCACGTTTGTCGCGAAACTCAGAAACCACTTCCTTAATAATGGACTCTCAAATCATACCAATGGTTGATGGAATTTAATACAGATAAATGTGAGGTGTTGCATTTTGGGAAATCTAACATGGGCAGGGCCTGCACAGTGAAAGGTAGGGCTCTGGGTAGTGTTGTAGAGATCTGGGAGTGCAGGTGCATGGTTCCTTGAAGAGCGAGTCACAGGTAGATAAGGTGGTCACAAAGGCATTTGGCACAAGGGCCTTCAACAATCAGAGTATTGAGTACAGATGTTCGGAGGCCTTGTTTCAGTTGTATAAGACATTGGTGAGACTACATTTAGAGTATTGTATTCAGTTCTGGGCACCATGTTATAGGAAAGATACTGTCAAGCTGGAAAGAGTGCAGATAAAATTTATGAGTATGTTGTCAGGACTAGAGTGCCTGAGCTATAGGGAGAGGTTGAGTAGACTGGGACACAGGAGGATGAGGGGTGATCTTATAAAGGTGTATAAAATCATGAGAGGAATAGATCGCGTAGATGCACTGTCTCTTGCCCAGAGTAGTTGAATCGAGGACCAGAGGACATAGGTTTAACGTGAAGGGGAAAAGATTTAATAGGAATCTGAGTGGTCACTTTTTCACACAAAAGGTGGTGGGTGTATGGAACAATCTGCCCACTGAACCCCCACCGGTGTGTTGCCCCTGGACACCGCTGGGGGTCTAGCCAGCCTGTTGTGGAACAATCCCATTGAAGTTGATAACAGTGGTTACCCAGACCTCGTTGCTGGTTGCGAAGGGGCCCACATAACAGTTCAGGCTTCAGGGCCCCAAAAATATAGGCCCGCCACTGGACACAGGGCAAGGCTGGTGTGTAGAGCAATGTAACAGAGCAGCTGTGAAAGAATCTGACAATGAGAATTTCGTGATTTGTGGATATGAAATTGAAACCTATCACATGAGTTCTCTAAAGGGCCTGTCCCACTTAGGCCACTTTTTAGGCAAGTGCAGGAGACTCTGCGCTCGCCTCATGATCGCCATATGGTCGCCACATGTTCGCTGGTGGTCTCTGATGTGTCTCCTTCATGGTCGAGAGGAGTTCCCGCATTCTGGAAACTAGTCGCGGCCTCAGTATGGTCGCAGCAAAGCTTTCAACATGTTGAAACTTTTCTGCGACAAAACATTGGTCGCCATGGAGAAAATCGATACTTTTGTAGTCGTATGTGCAGTGGTAGTCGGGTCGCCATATCGTGGTAGGTAGTCGAGGTAGCCGTAGCTTGTTTTAATTGATCTCCTTTGGCTGACCAGGCATTTGCGTTGGCTCATGGGGGGAGAAAAAACGTAAGTACGAGTTTTCAGAACCAAGGAAAACCGACCGGTAATGTTAGATGCCCGCTAAACTGCACAGCTGTGTTTCTCTGGCTTATTAAAAGTTGTCTGGCTTCTTAAAAGTGTCTCCACACCGCCCCCTCCTCCCTTCTCACCTCTCCCCCTCCACCCCTCCCCCACCCCCCCCGCTCTTTTAAAGGATTTACTGTACACAGCGCTAGCCATTTTACTCTTCCAGTTCATTGCGGTGTGTGTCTGTATCATCTTGGCTTTGCGCCTTGTGAATTTCAGACAGCGCACTCCCGCTATCCCTGGCCCCCGCCTTTGCGATGTGTTTGTATGTGTGTATTCCACTCTGATGGTCGCCGTTCCAGTACGTGGTTTTTCAGGCAGTCCACTGAAAAGTCACCGAAATGGGACAGGCTCTTAAAGCTGAACGGAAGACAGTTAAGGCCAATCCTACCAGTTAAATTATCAAAGATTTTTCAATCAAAACTTAATAGAATCTATCCAATCAATACATTGAAAATATTTTGCCCAAACAATGATAGCAATGGCAGACTTTGTTGACTGAAATCCATTCGGCTCATCGAGTCCACGTGAACTCCCAGTACTATCCCATCAACCCCATCCATTCATTCATTTCATTGTAGCCTACTTCCTCTCACATAAACCGGAGCACTAGGTCATAAACTCATCGTAAATGTAGCAGTGAGAGAAGGGTTATTTTGCTGGATGTAATTTCAGAAAGATACAGCATTGAACAGGAGGTTCCTTCAACAGTCCAGCAGTTACACTGAGGGAGTGAACCAACCCCATGGGTCCTGTGCTCTGCACAACTGCACTGACTGCCCAGCAGTGAGAGGGGGATACATGGGATGTAATGCAGGCGTCAGGTGAACAGACACCGAGTGTAACTGTGTAGGAGGAATATACAAGGGGGTAACATTGGAGTTAGAGGAGGGTACAGGGTAACACGGCACAGGAACGGCATGGCATAGCACACGGCACAGCCAGGAAAGTGAAAGGAATGTCCTGAGATTCATTTCAAAATTAATTAAAATTAACCAGAGAAATATTACGCGCAACCTCTGTCATTCTCTGAGAGATCCTACTTTGTATTTGTGTTCAATGATCATCTTTTCCTCATTTTCTGAGTTACCATTACTCCTCTCATCTGACCTTTACTCTCAGAGCCTGTCTCTTTCGTTCAAAGGATTCCTCCACCCTGCCAGTCCATAGTTTAAACTCCCATCCACTGCCTTACTTGTCCCGGCCACGTGTATTCTGTCTCACTCCGGCTCAGGTACAGCTCCTGTTGGGTACTGGTGAGGTACTGGTTAAGTGGCAGCTTACTCGGCATTCCAACAGGAATGACCATTGATTTATACCCACAGGAAGGGACTTACACATGGATCGATGGATCTTCATGGGGTTACCAATACTGGGATTGCAATCAACCCGACAATTACAACGGCAATGAGGACTGTGTGCATATTAATCATCACCGTAAGTATAACTGTGACAGAAATGTATAAACAAAGTATTGCAGATGCTGGTGAATACTGAAAAAGATGGAAACACTCAGCAGGACAGGCAGCATCTGTGGGGAGAGGAACAGAGATAATTTATCCCATAACAACCCACCTGGCTCCTCTCCTCAAATGCCACCTGACCTGAATATTTGAAGCATTTATTTCAGATTTCCATCATCTGTAGCATTTTACTTGTGGATTAACATTTAAATGCTTTTCTCTTGTCATGCTTCTAGGAGAAGGAGTTTGGAATGATAGACCCTGTAATGAAAAACATGGTTTTGTTTGTTCCTACGCACTGCACTGCGATTAGAAGACTCCAGAATCATCCACTCATCCTTTCCTGCAGTGGATCAGTGCTTTGATTTATTTGTATCCGCTCTCACTGTCTGTGGTGACTGTACTCACTTAGCTTCTCAGCCAATAATAAAGAGAACTGCATCATGAGTTTGTGTGTTTGGTGCTGTGTGAGTCCAGTTTCTCGCAGCCTTCCTGTCCCACTGTAGCTTCCTCCCCACCTCTGCACTGTGCTGCGCTGAGGAGAAGGTGGTACAGACTTTGCAAAATGAACTCTTGTCCTTCGGCCGCACCTGGTGTGTCGAGTCCCGGACACCGGACCTGGGAGAGAAATAAAGGTTGTGGAGAGGATACGTGGGGAGTTAGTGGAATAGTTGCAGGGAGAGAACTTTCACAGTCCTGTGGGTGGGCTGCAGAAGATGAACTGGGTGAGGGAGATGGTGAGAGTAACTCAACATTACTCCACTCTCACCCACTTGATATTTTCACACCTCTCATTCTCAGTTCCTAATTTCATCACATTTTAGACCTGTATTAAAAGCAAGGGGTAACTAAGTAAAAAGTATTTCCTAACTGATATGAAGGGGGAGCTTTAGGGGAAAATGCATCTCCTTCAGGTGCTCTCTCAGCCGATCAGTACACAGAGCACTGGTGAAGTGTCAGAGACTCACCTCCTCAGACTGGGAGCTGGAACATTTCAGTGCAGCCCCCCGTGCATCAACTGTGGTTCTACACGTTGCTGGGGGAGTGTGCAGGGCAGGGGGGTTACTCTTGGATTGTTCTCAAGGGCTGGCACATGCACAGAGGGTTGACTGACCTCCTCCTGCACTACCCGCTTCTATGGTTCAACAGCAGGTCCAGGAAAGACCCAGTTTGGGGAGATACACACTCACCCCTATTTTATGTTAAACACGTGAGAGCCACAACTCCTGGTGTATCCCTCACTACACCAGAGGACATGTCCCAGCTGAACCACTCCCAGCAATTTAGAAACATAGAAACATAGAAATTAGGTGCAGGAGCAGGCCATTCGGCCCTTCGAGCCTGCACCGCCATTCAATATGATCATGGCTGATCATCCAACTCAGTATCCTGTACCTGCCTTCTCTCCATACCCCATGATCCCTTCAGCCACAAGGGCCACATCCAACTCTTAAATATGGCCAACGAACTGGCCTCAACTACCTTCTGTGGCAGAGAATTCCACAGATTCACCACTCTCTGTGTGAAAAACGATTTTCTCATCTCGGTCCTAAAGGATTTCCCCCTTATCCTTAAGCTGTGACCCCTTGTCCTGGACTTCCCCAACATCGGGAACAATCTTCCTGCATCTAGCCTGTCCAACCCCTTAAGTACAAGAGCAGGGAGGTTCTACTGCAGTTGTACAGGGTCTTGGTGAGGCCACACCTGGAGTATTGCGTACAGTTTTGGTCTCCAAATCTGAGGAAAGACATTCTTGCATTGAGGGAGTACAGAGAAGGTTCACCAGACTGATTCCTGGGATGGCACGACTTCCATATGAAGAAAGACTGGATAGACTTGGCTTGTACTCGCTGGAATTTAGAAGATTGAGGGGTGATCTCATAGAGACTTACAAAATTCTTAAGGGGTTGGACAGGCTAAATGCAGGAAGATTGTTCCCGATGTTGGGGAAGTCCAGGACAAGGGGTCACAGCTTAAGGATAAGGGGGAAATCCTTTAAGACCGAGATGAGAAAGACTTTTTTCACACAGAGAGTGGTGAGTCTCTGGAACTCTCTGCCACAGAGGGTAGTTGAGGCCAGTTCATTGGCTATATTTAAGAGTGAGTTGGATGTGGCCCTTGTGGCTAAGGGGATCAGAGGGTATGGAGAGAAAGGTACGGGATACTGAGTTGGATGATCAGCCATGATCATATTGAATGGCGGTGCAGGCTCGAAGGGCTGAATGGCCTACTCCTGCACCTAATTTCTATGTATCTATGTGTACTCAAATCCTTTTGCTATGAATGCCAACATACCATTCGCTTTCTTCACAGCCTTCTGCACCTGCATGCCTACTTTCAATGACTGGTGTACCATGACACCCAGGTCTCGCTGCATCTCCCCTTTTCCTAATCGGTCACCATTCAAATAATGGTCTGCTTTCCTGTTTTTGCCACCAAAGTGGATAACCTCACATTTATCCACATTATACTGCATCTGCCATGCATTTGCCCACTCACCCAGTCTATCCAAGTCATCCTGCAGCCTCCTAGCATCCTCCTCACCGCTAACACTGCCCCCCAGCTTCGTGTCATCCGCAAACTTCGAGATGTTGCATTTAATTCCCTCGTCCAAATCATTAATGTATATTGTAAATAGCTGGCGTCACAGCACTGAGCCTTGCGGTACCCCACTAGTCACTGTCTGCCATCCTGAAAAGGACCCGTTCACTCCTACTCTTTGCTTCCTGTCTGCCAGCCAGTTCTCTATCCACATCAATACTGAACCACCAATACCATGTGCTTTAAGTTTGTATACCAATCTCTTGTGTGGGACCTTGTTGAAAGCCTTCTGAAAGTCCAGATACAACACATCCACTGCTGCTCCCTTATCCACTCTACTAGTTACATCCTCAAAAATTCAATAAGATTCGTCAGACATGATTTACCCTTCGTAAATCCATGCTGACTTTGTCCAATGATTTCACCACTTTCCAAATGCGCTGCTATCCCATCTTTAATAATTGACACTAGCAGTTTCCCCACTTCTGAAAGATTATTGTAACAGTGTCCTCCAAGACTGAGACTGAAAATAGACAATAGACAATAGGTGCCGGAGTATCCCATTCGGCCCTTCAAGCCAACACCACCATTCACTGTGATCATGGCTGATGATCCACACTCAGTACCCCATTCCTGCCTTCTCCTCATATCTATTGACTGATATTGCCCAGGTATAGAACTCGTTGGCAGGTGCACCGCGGGCTACCATTAACCCCACAGAATGGGACTGATATCTTTGACAGATCTATAGTGGATACTGTTTAATCCACCGAGTCTGTCAGTCTTCAGGTACTAGCAGTTAAGCTGTTCTTCATCCACACAATCACTCGCTATCTTCTTGAACCTTATCCACCCCCATTGCAATAAAACCCTCCCCAAAGTATCCCCTTGATCTCAACCGTGTCCAACTTATTCATCTCAATGATCATCTCTCCTTCAATTCACGCACTGAGCTCCCTTTATTGCCAGATTAATCAGAATGGTAATGTAAAGGGCCTGTCCCACTGTATGAGGTAATTCAAGAGTTCTCCCGAGTTCCCCTGATTCGAACTCGGAGTATTACGGTAATAGCCGCTCGTAGGTACTCGGGGCTCTTGTGGACATTTTTCAACATGTTGAACAATCTTCACAAGCTTACTGTGTTTCCCGAGTACCTGCTCGAATCAGGGGAACTGCAGTTAGTGTTACGAGCCACTAAGAGATGTCCCGAGCTCCGAAGTACCCTACGTACATTCTGTATTCTTACCATGAGTTCGATTTTTTTTTAAACTTGGGAGAGCTCTTCGGTAAACTCGTATAATGGGACAGGCCCTTAAGGAGAAAGACGACAGTGCAATGTTGTTTCAGGGGAAGCTGTCTAATCATATTTGAAGTTAATACAAGTTGTATACAAGGCTTTCCTCCACATCAGGAGACAGAGATATCTCCACGATGACCCTTCATAGTTGTTGGAAATATTAAAATATGATTCCATTTTTGTTTTAGTGAGTTAATAACTTCATATGTTTAAAAGTTATCGAAGCAAAATTAGGCCATTCAGCCCCATCAAGTCTACCCTATCATAGAAACAGAGAAAATAGGTGCAGGAGTAGGCCAATCGGCCCTTCGAGCCTGCACCGCCATTTAATATGATCATGGCTGATCATCCAACTCAGTATCCCGTACCTGCCTGCTCTCCATACCCCCTGATCACCTTAGCCACAAGGGCCACATCTAACTCCCTCTTAACTATAGCCAATTTTTCTCATCTCGGTCCTAAAAGACTTCACCTTTATCTTTAAACTGTGACCCCTTGTTCTGGACTTCCCCAACATCAGGAACAATCTTCCTGCATCTAGCCTGTCCAACCCCTTAAGAATTGTGTAAGTTTCTATAAGATCCCCCCTCAATCTACTAAATTCTAGCAAGTACATGCCGAGTCTATCTAGTCTTTCTTCATATGAGTCCTGACATCCCAGGAATCAGACTGGTGAACATTCTCTGTACACCCTCTATGGCAAGAATGTCTTTCCTCAGATTAGGAGACCAAAACTGTATGCAATACTCCAGGTGTGGTCTCACCAAGACCCTGTACAACTGCAGTAGAACCTCCCTGCTCCTATACTCAAATCCTTTTGCTATGAATGCTAACATACCAGGGTGACCAAGGCTGGGAGCTGAACATCCAGGGATATAAAATATTCAGGAGGGATAGACGGAAAGGAAAAGGAGGTGAGGTAGCGTGCTGGTGAGAGAGGAGATTAATGCGATAGAAAGGAAAGACATTAGCATGGAGGATGTGGAATCGATATGGGTAGAGCTGCAAAACTCTAAGGGGCAGAAAACGTTAGTGGGAGTTGTGTACAGGCCACCTAACAGTAGTATTGGAGTTGGGGATGGCATCAAACAGGAAATTAGAAGTCTGTGCAACAAGGGTAACACAGTTATAATGGGTGACTTCAATCTGCATATAGATTGGGTGAATCAAATTAGCAGGGGTGCCAAGGGAAGACGATTTCTTGGAATGTATGCGGGATAGTTTTCTAAACCAGCATGTGGAGGAACCAATGAAAGAGCAGGCTATTCTAGACTGGGTATTGAGTAATGAGGAAGGGTTAGTTAGCAGTCTTGTTGTGCGTGGCCCCTTGGGCAAGAGTGACCATAATATGATTGAGTTCTTCATTAGGATGGAGAGTGACATAATTAAGTCAGAAACAAGGGTTCTAAACTTAAACAAAGGTAACTTTGAAGGTATGAGCCATGAATTGGCCAAGATAGACTGGCAGGTGAGTCTTAAAGGATTGACAGTGGATGTGCAATGGAAGGTATTTAATGACTGCATGGATGAAGTACAAAAATTGTTCATACCAGTTTAGCAAAAGAATAAATCAGGGAAGGTGGTGCATCCGTGGATAACGAGGGAAATCAGGGATAGTATAAAAAATAAAGATGAGGCATACAAATTGGCCAAAAAAAGGGAGAAATTCAGAATCCAGCAGAGGAGGACAAAGGACTTAATTAGGAAAGTGAAAATAGACTACGAAAGGAAACTGGCAGGGAACATAAAAACTGACTGCAAAAGTTTTTATAGATATGTGAAGAGAAAGAGACCAGTTAGAACAAATGTTGGTCCCTTGTAGTCAGAAACAGGTGAATTGATCCTGGGGAGCAAGGACATGGCAGACCAATTGAATAACTACTTTGGTTCTGTCTTCACTAAGGAAGACATAAATAATCTGCCAAAAATAGCAGTGGACCGGAGGTCAAATAAGATGGCGGAACTGAGTGAAATCCAGGTTAGCCGGGAAGTGGTGTTGGGTAAATTGAACGGATTAAAGGCCGATAAATTCCCAGGGCCAGATGTTCTGCATCCCAGAGTGCTCAAGGAGGCAGCCACGGAAATAGTGGATGCATTAGTGATAATTATTCAAAACTCCTTAGATTTTGGAGTAGTTCCTGAGGATTGGAGGATAGCTAATGTAACCCCACTTTTTAAAAAGGAAGGAGAGAGAAAGCGGGGAATTACAGACCAGTTAGTCTAACATCGGTAGTGGGGAAACTGCCAGAGTCAGTTATTAAAGATGGGATAGCAGCGCATTTAGAAAGTGGTGAAATCATTGGACAAAGTCAGCATGGATTTACAAAAGTTAAATCATGTCTGACGAATCTTATAGAATTTTTCGAGGATGTAACTAGTAGAGTGGATAAGGGAGGACCAGTGGATGTGTTATATCTGGACTTTTTGAAGGCTTTCGACAAGGTCCAACATAAGAGATTAATATATAAACTTAAAGCACATGGTATTGGTGGTTCAATAATGATGTGGATAGAGAACTGGCTGGCAGACAGGAAGCAAAAGGTAGGAGTAAACGGGTCCTTTTCAGAATGGCAGGCAGTGACTAGCGCAAGGTTCAGTGCTGGGACCCCAGCTATTTACAATATACATTAATGATTTGGACAAGGGAATTGAATGCAACTTCTCCAAATTTGCAGATGACACCAAGCTGGGGGGTATAGTTAGGTGTGAGGAGGATGCTAGGAGGCTGCATGGTGATTTGGATAGGCTGAGTGAATGGGCAGATGCCTGGTAGATGCAGTATAATGTGAATAAATGTGAGGTTATCCACTTTGGTGGCAAAAACATGAGGGTAGACTATTATCTGAATGGTGGCAGATTAGGAAAAGGGAAGATGCAACAAGACCTGGGTGTCATGGTACACCAGTCATTGGAAGTAGGCATGCAGGTGCAGCAGGCAGTGAAGAAAGCAAATGGTATGTTAGCATTCATAGCGAAAGGATTTGACTATAGGAGCAGGGAGGTTCTACTGCAGTTGTACAGGGTTTTGGTGAGACCACACCTGGAGTATTGAGTACAGTTTTGGTCTCCAAATCAGAGGAAAGACATTCTTGCCATAGAGGGGGTTCAGAGAAGGTTCACCAGACTGAGTCCTGGGATGTCGGGACTTTCATATGAAGAAAGACTGGATAGACTCGGCTTGTACTCACCGGAATTTAGAAGATTGAGGGGGGATCTTATAGAAACTTACAAAATTCTTAAGGGGTTGGACAAGCTAGATGCAGGAAGATTGTTCCCAATGTTGGGGGAGTCCAGAACAAGGGGTCACAGTCTAAGGATAAGGGAAAATTCCTTTAAGACCGGGATGAGGAAAACATTCTTTACACAGAGAGTGGTGAGTCTCTGGAATTCTCTGCCACAGAAGGTTGTTGAGGCCAGTTCATTGGCTATATTCAAGAGGGAGTTGGATGTGGCTCTTGTGGCTAAAGGGATCAGGGGGTATGGAGAGAAGGCAGATACGGGATACTGAGTTGGATGATCAGCCATGATCATATTGAATGGCGGTGCAGTCTCAAAGGGCCGAATGGCCTACTCCTGCACCTATTTTTCTATGTTTCTATGTTCTATGTTTCTATACCATTCACTTTCTTCACTGCCTGCTGCACCAGCATGCCTACTTTCAATGACTGGTGTACCATGACACCCAGGTCTCGTTGCATCTCCCCTTTTCCTAATCGGTCACCATTCAAATAATGGTTTGCTTTCCTGTTTTTGCCACCAAAGTGGATAACCTCACATTTATCCACATTATACTGAATCTGCCAAGCATTTGCCCACTCACCCAACCAATCCAAGTCACCTTGCAGCCTCCTATCATCCTCCGCACAGCTGACACTGCCCCCCAGCTTCGTGTCATCCGCAAACTTGGAGATGTTGCATTCAATTCCCTTGCCAAATCATTAATATATATTGTAAATAGCTGGGGTCCAAGCACCAAGCCTTGCGGTACTCCACTAGTCACTGCCTCCCACTCTGAAAAAGACCCGTTTACTCCTACTCTTTGCTTCCTGCCAGCCAGTTCTCTATCCACATCAATACTGAACCCCCAATACCGTGTGCTTTAAGTTTGCATACTAATCTCTTATGTGGGACCTTGTCGAAAGCCTTCTGAAAGTCCAGATATAACACATCCACTGGTTCTCCCTGAACCACTCTACTATTTACATCCTCGAAAAATTCTATAAGATTCGTCAGACATGATTTACCTTTCATAAATCCATGCTGACTTTGTCCAATGATTTCACCGCTTTCCAAATGTGCTGCTATTCCATCTTTAATAACTGACTCTAGCAGTTTCCCCACTACCGATGTTAGACTAACTGGTCTGGAATTCCCCGTTTTCTCTCCCTCCCTTTTTAAAAAGTGGGGTTACATTAGCTACCCTCCAATCCTCATGAATTTACCAGAGGGACAGCTAAACAAGGAAGATGGTCACAGTGTTGGGAAGTCAAAAATTGGAGGGCATGTTATTCACAATGGAGATGCCAGTGCCAGAGATGATAGAGGCAGGAGCAATTACATATCAAATTTACTTGGAAAGGTACAAGGAAAGGAAATGATGAGGGGATATAAGCCAAATGTCGACAAATGGGACTCATTCATGAAGTTCCGTTGTTGGTGACTTGGTTTAAATCCAAATTATTTTTCACACTGACAGGGACGACCGATTCCTTGGGACTGGAGGAGACTCAGCAAGACCTAGAAGAGCATGGCATAGTCAAAGGATACTGTCATGAAAACTGGTTTTATTTTTGTTCCTTAATCTCTTGCTACCGCTTTTCTTCTGATGAAAAGATATGGTCAGATGCTGAGGTAAGTCCCTGAAACCAGTGGTTGTTCTGGGAGGCCTGGGGAACATTGCTCTCTGCTGGTTCATTCCCATGAACTCACAGCACAGCCTCTCGTTGAATCGCCTGCGATGAGTTCCTGTGTTCCAGGGTGCGCTTCACTGCAGCCGTAGGCTCCGGTTTCTATCGATCGGGTGAAATATTGGGATTTGGGGAAAACTCCACATCCATGGAATAATATTCCCCAATATTCAATGTCACCAGATGATTTATTTGGAGGCTTGTGAGTGGATGAAACACACAGATTCACAGCAACAGATGAACTATTCTGTTTGTTTACAGGTGTTCTGCAATCACCAACCACATTACGGACATCTGGCTACTGTGACCTCGAGATATCACAACACATTCATTACCAACGTGATTGGTGCAGTGAGCAAAGAGAATCCAGAAACTTGGATTGTCCTAAACGACGGATGCCAGGTACAGTGAACGATGACATGTTAGCTTACAGGTCGTCACGACACTGGCCAGACCTGCAAATGTTATCCTTCCCTGATCATCCACTGTCTTTTCAAGAGGACAGGTTGCAGTCAACACATTAGAGTCATAGAGTGATACAGTGTGTAAATAGGCCTTCGGCCAAACTTGCCCACACCGGCCAACATGTCCCAGCTACACTTATCCCACCTGCCAGCATTTGATGCACGTCCCTCCCAACCTGTCATATCCATGTACCTGTCAAATTGCTTCTTAAATGTTGTCTACTCTATGCCTTAACTACCTCCTCTAGCAACTTGTTCCTTATATCTGCCACCTGTTTCTTACATCTCTAAGAAAGCTACCACTCAGATTCCCATGAAATAATTTCCCCCTCACCTTAAACCAATGTCTTCTGGTCCTCGATTCAAGTAGTCTGGGCAAGGGGCTCTGTGCATCTTCCCGATCTATTCCTCTCATGATCTTATACACCTATATAAGATCACCCCTCATCCTCCTGCGCTCCATGGAATAGAGTCCCAGCATACCTGCCTATATCTCAGACCCTCTAGTCCTGGCAACATCCTCGTAAATCTTCTTTGTACCCTTTCCAGCTTGACAACATCCTTCCTACAACATGGTGCGCCAAAATGAACACAATACTCTAAATGTGGCCTCACCAACGTTTGATACAATTGCAACATGACCTCCAGCTTCTGTACTCAATATTCTGGCTGATGAAGACCAATGTGCCTAAAGGCTTTTTGACCACCTGCAACTTCACCTTCAGGGTGCTATGCACCTGCACTCTTAGACCCACTGCTGTACAACACTACCCAGAGTCCTACCATTCACTGTGTAAGTCATGCCCATGTTAGACTTCCGAAAATACAACACCTCACATTATTCTGCATTAAATTCCCTCAACCATTCCTCAGCCCACTTGGCCATTTGATCAAGATCCTGCTGCAATTATTCACAACCATCATCACTAACCGCCAACTTTAATATCATCAGCAAATTTGCTAATGTTGTCCTATATGTTCTTATCCAAATCATTGATATAGACGACAAACATTGGTGGGCCCAGCACCGAACCCTGAAGCACACCAGTAGTCACAGGCCTCCAGTCCAAGAAGCAACCTTCCATCATCACCCTCTGTTTCCTTCCATGAAGCCAATTTTCTATCTATGCAGCTACCTCTCCTTGGATCCCATGTAATCTAACCTTCCAGAGCAGCCAACCATGCTGAATCTTGTTGCATGTTTTACTAAAGTCCATGTATACATTATCTACAGCTCTGCCCCCATCGATCTTTTTGGCCGTGTCTTCAAAAAACTCAATCAGATTTGTGAGACACGACCTCCCACATACAACAGAATGCTGACTATCCCTAATCAGCCCTTGTCCGTCAAAATGCTTGCGTATTCTTTGCATTAGAATACCTTCTAATAACTTTCCAACTACAGATGTTAAGCTCACTGGCCTAGAGTTCCCAGCATTTTCCCAGCAGCCCTTATTGAATAAAGGCACAACATTTGCCACCCTCCAATCTTCCGGCACCTCTCCTGGATTTAAAGACGACTCATAAATGTTGATATTGATGGATCTCCAGTGTCACATCGTTGTTCAGAGATAGTAAGACATGATGCCCTGCAGAGTAACAGGGTGCGGCAGTGTAATGTTTAAGTAAAGAGCCTGTCCCACTTAGGTGACTTTTTGGGCAAGTGCAGGAGACTACGCTCGCCTCATCATCGCCACATGGTCGCCATATGTTCCCGCATTCTGGGAACCAGTCGCGGCCTCAGTATGGTCACCGCAAATTTTTCAACATTGGGAAAGATTTTCTGCGACCAAAAATTGGTCGCAATGGTGAAAATCGATAATCCTGTAGTCGTAGGTGCAGTTGCAGTGGGGTCACCATGTAGTTATACATAGTCGAAGTTGTCATAGGTAGTTGTAATTAATTGCCTTTGCTGACCGGTCATTTTGTTATGTTAAATGCCCGCCAAACTTCACAGCTGTGCATCTCTGGCTTATTAAAAGTTGTCTGGCTTCTTAAAAGTGTCTCCACTCCTTCTTCCCTCCTTCACCCCCTTCTCTCTTCCCCCCTCTTTAAAGCACTTACCGTACACAGTGCTAGCTGTCTTAAACTTCCTGTTCATTGCGGTGTGTGTCTGTATCACCTTGGCTTTGCACCGTGTGAATTTCAGGTCCCTCGCTTTCCCTGGCCCCCACCTTTTCGATGTGTTTTTGTGTGTGTGTTCCACTCTGACAGTCGTCGTTTCAGTTCCTGGTTTTTCAGGCGAGTGTCGTGAACTTGACAGTCGCCGGTAGTCCGCTGAAAAATCAACTAAGTGTGACAGGCCCTTAATTCTGTGATATTCAGGCACACGAGTTTGAATCCCATCCCAGACACCAATGAATGATCAGATGATCAGGGAAGGACAACAAATGCAGGTCCGGTCACTGTCACCACCTCTTGTGAACAAATGAAATTCCACATTTTCATGTTTATCATGTGCTTCTCATGTACACAAGCCTATTTTATCAAGTACTTCTCAGAACTCAGAAACCTCATCCTTAATAATGGACTCTCAAACGAATGGTTGATGGAATTTAATACCGATAAACATGAGGTGTTGCACTTTGGGATGTCTAACATGGGCAGGACCAACACAGTGAATAGTAGGGCTCTGGGGAGTGTTGTAGACTAGAGAGATCTGGGAGTGCAGATGTATGATTCCTTGAATGCCGATTCATAGGTAGATAAGGTGGTCAAAAAGGCTTTTGGCACAAGGGCCTTCAACAGTCAGAGTATTGAGTATAGATGTTGGGTCATGTTTCAGTTGTATAAGACATTGGTGAGACCGTATTTAGAGTATTGTGTTCAGTTCTTGGCGCCATGTTATAGGAAAGATGTTGTCAAGCTGGAAAGAGTACAGAAAAGATTTACGAGTATGTTGTCAGGACTAGAGGGTCTGGGCTATAGGGAGAGGTTGAGTAGACTGGGACTCTATTCCCTGGATTGCTGGAGGATGAGGGGTGATCTTATAGAGGAGTATAAAATCATGAGAGGAATAGATCGGGTCGATGTACAGTCTTTTGCCCAGAGTGGGTGAATCAAGGTCCAGAGGACATAGATTTAACGTGAAGGGGAAAAGATTTAATAGGAATCTGAGGGATCACTTTTTCACACAGAGGGTGGTGGGTGTATGGAACATGCTTCCAGAAGAGGTAGTTGAGGATGGGATTATCCCAACGTTTAAGAAACAGTTAGACAGGTAGAGTGATAGGACGGATATGGACTAAGCACAGACAGGTGGGACTAGTGTCGCTGGGATATGTTGGCCGGTGTGGGCAAGTTGGGCTAAAGGACCTGTTGCCATACTGTATCACTCTATCACTAACCACTCTATCGCTAAGCCGCCTGTAGTTTCCACTCTTCTAACTCGCTCCCTTCTTAAACTGCAGAGTAACATTTGCAATTTTCCAGTTCTCTTGTTCCCGACGTTCCCGACAGGGGAGTCCAGAACCAGGGGCCACAGTTTAAGAATAAGGGGGTTTCCATTTAGAACAGAGATGAAGAAAATATTTTTCACCCAGAGAGTTATGAATCTGTGGAATTCTCTGCCTCAGAAGCCAGTGGAGGCCAATTCTCTGGATGCTTTCAAGAGAGATTTAGATAGAGCTCTTAAAGATAGCGGAGTCAAGGGATATGGGGAGAAGTTGGAACGGGGACTGATTGTGGATGATCAGCCATGATCACAGTAAATGGTGGTGGTGGCTCGAAGGATCAAATGGCCTACTGCATCTATTGTCTATTCTGTCTGTTACTGCTCCACATGAGCCTCTTCTCACCCTCCTTCATCTCACACTGGGACTTTCCTTTCTCCTCATCAGCTCATGGCATCAGCATTATAAAGGGGTCAATGCTGTAACAATATATTAAAATAAAATACACACTGACACAACACTAGAAAATGGGAGCAGGAGTAGTCCATTCGACCCCTAAAGTCTGCCCCACCCTTCAATACGATCATGCCTGACCAGTGCCGGCCTCAACATTTCCCTTCATTCTGCCCGATCCTCCCTGCAGTCACGTTCCAGTAAATCCTTCTCCTGAAACTGAATTGTTTTTATTCCCAAAATGTGGAAAGGACACGGGGCAAGGCTGGTGTGCAGAGCGATGTCACAGAGCAGCTGTGAAGGAATCTAACAATGAGAATTTAAAGATTTGGGGATATGAAATTGAAATCAATCACATGTTCTCTAAAGCTGAACAGAAGACAGTTAAGGCCAATCCTTACAATTAAATTATCACAGATCTTTTCAATCAAAACTTAATAGAATTTATCCAATCAATACATTGTAAATATTTTGCCCAATAATAGGAATGGCAGACTTTGTTCGATGTTTCATAGTTTCTTACAACAGAGAAGTCCGTTCAGCCCATCGAATCTACACGAACCCCCAGTATAATCTCATCAACCCCATCCATTCAGTCATTACATTGTAGCCTACTTCCTCTCACATAAACTGGAGCACTTGCTGGAACACCACGAGTGTAATGCGGGCATCAGGAGAACAGACACCGAGTGTAACTGTGTAGGAGGAATGTACAATGGGGTAGCACTGGAGTTAGATGAAGGTACAGTGTCGCATGGCACATATATAGAAATAACTAAACACAGCCAGGAAAGTGAATGTCCTGAGATTAACTTCAAAATTATTTAAAATTAACCAGAGAAATATTACGCTCAACTTGTCATTCTCTGAGAGATCCTACTTTGTATTTGTGTTCATTTTTTCCTCATTTTCTGAGTTACCATTACTCCCCTCCTCTGACCTTTACTGTAAGATCCTATCTCTTTCCTTCCAAGGATTCTGTTATTTCGTTCAAAGGATTCCTCCACCCTGCCAGTCCATAGTTTAAACTCCCATCCACTGCCTTACTTGTCCCGGCTGCTCATATTCTGCTCTCACTCCGGCTCAGGTACAGCTCCTGTTAGGTACTGGTCAGGTACTGGTTAAGTGGCAGTTTACTCGGCATTCCAACAGGAATGACCATTGATTTATACCCCCAGGAAGGGACTTACACATTGATTGATGGATCTTCATGGGGTTACCAATACTGGGATGGCAATCAACCCGACAATTACAAAGGCAATGAGTACTGTGTGCATATTAATCATCACCGTAAGTATAACTGTGACAGAAATGTATAAACAAAGTATTGCAGATGCTGGTGAATACTGAAAAAGATGGAAACACTCAGCAGGACAGGTAGCATCTGTGGGGAGAGGAACAGAGATAATGTATCCCATAACAACCCACCTGGCTCCTCTCCTCAAATGCCACCTGACCTGTTGAGTATTTGAAGCATTTATTTCAGATTATCAGAATTTGTAGCAATTTACTTGTGGATTAACATTTAAATGCTTTTCTCTTGTCATGCTTCTAGGTGAAGGAGCTTGGAATGATAGACCCTGTGATGAAAAACATGGGTTTGTTTGTTCCTACGCACTGCACTGCGATTAGAAGACTCCAGAATCATCCACATATCATTTCCAGCAGTGGATCAGTGCTTTGATTTCTTTGTAGCCGCTCTCACTGTCTGTGGTGACTGTACTCACTTAGCTTCTCAGCCAATAATAAAGAGAACTGCATCATGAGCTGTGTGTTTGGTGCTGTGTGAGTCCAGTTTCTCGCAGCCTTCCTGTCCCACTGTTGCTTCCTCCCCACCTCTGCACTCAGTGCTGAGCTGAGGAGAAGGCGGTACAGACTTTATAAAATGGACTCTTGTCCTTCGGCCGCACCTGGTGTGTCGGGTCCCGGACACTGCACCTGGGAGAGAAATAAAGGCTGTGGAGAGGATACATGGGGAGTTAGTGGAATAGTTGCAGGGAGAGAGCTTTCACAGTCCTGTGGGTAGGCTTGTACGTTGTTGGGGCAAATCCTCCAAAATTATGGAAGAACTCGGGGACAAGGACATAGACATTTTTGAAAACAGACTTGCTGGCTGCAAAGGAATAACCCCCAATCCACAAAGGAAGAACCAGTTTAAAACCTGTCTGTGGGCATGGGCATTACACGACTATGCGAATGGTATGGACAGGAAAGGCTGGGAGGAGATAACAAGATTATCTTGGAGAGACAAAGGAAGGTACCAAGCCTCAGCAGATGGTGGTAAACAGCCCAGCAGCATACCAATCACCATCGTGGATGACCCATCCATCGAGACAATGGGAGCCCATCGAGGCGATGGGATAATGATCAGGCTGAGGTATCATGACATCAGCAAACCAGATTATCATCGAAAGCCTATTGTTCATGCCAGATCGAAACTGGGAAGCATCGAAAGACCCTTTTGTCCAGAGGACCACCTGGGAGGTTTCAAAGGAGAAACTCGGGTATTAAGGCAGGAGCCAAGCAAGGACTCGCTCTCTTTTCTGCTCTGCAGGACTGCTCCGGACTCTGCATCAACTCTAAGTTGTAAGTACCCCAAGCGACCTGGTGAAGTTCCCGAAATCAGATAGAGGTTGAGAGAAGATGGGGAAAGGGGGTGTACTGTAAGTAAAATTGTGTAAAGTAAGTTTTTACGATATGCCCGATAGTTTTCTTTCCATAGTCTTAGTTTAAAGCATAAATTTAGCCACGTATTATGTAGTGTTGGTGAGATTCGATTTCTTATTGTTTAATAAAGCCTGTAAATTTTAGACTTGCGTTGAGTCCGTCTTGGTTTCTGTTTTCTCTCATCAGCACGCTCTGGTCAAGTCAACCTTTTATCATATTCCACCATAATTCCGAGGTCTAGAACCCGGGGGAATCCTTTTTGTTGTAATCTCTCTTGGGAACCGCTTGAGTGGAGCGGTGGCCGATTGACCCACCAACAAGGGAGAGAATAACTCGGGCAATTGGGCTCGAAGTGGAGTAAAGGGAACCAAAACCCCCACAGGCTGCTGAAGATGAACTGGGCGAGGGAGAAGGTGAGAGTAACTCAACATTACTCCACTCTCACCCACTTGATATTTTCACACCTCTCATTCTCAGTTCCTAATTTAATCACATTTTAGACATGTATTAAAAGCAAGGGGTAACTAATGGCCCTGTCTCACTGTGCGAGTTGACCCACGAGGTACCCCGAGTGACAGACTCGTGGCTGTGCACGAGACTGCAAGTTTATGATCAAGTGTGTAATACGAGTTCCCACGGGTATGTCATTGCTGCGATGTTCCTAGTTCCTCTCCCGAGTTAGCAAGTTCCTCTCCCGTTACTCTTGAGCCAACCGTGAATGAAGGTATGTTTTAATAAAGCAACAATGTTAAAATACATCTCCATCCTGTGGTTTTGAGTTATTTCAGCGCGGCGGCATCTATTGATATGACCTACAATGGGAAAATGCGCATCCTCCAGTAACCAAGCATTTCTTGTTGTTTTATGTTTTTAAATACTTTTTTGCAATGGATCTCTATTTTAAATAATTTTAAAAAAGGAAGCAGCCCGGGTGACTGACATTGAGCGGCCGCCGGGACCCGACAGCAGACACACACACACACACACACACACACACACACACACACACACACACACACACACACACACACACACACACACACACACACACACACACACAGAGATACACACAGACAGCAGCTGGCCACCACTTCAGAGGAATGAAGCAGCTCGGGTGACTTTGAGCGGCCACCGGGACCCGACAGCAGACACACACACAGATACACACAGATAGACAGAGAGGGAGAGAGAGAGACACACACACACACACATAGAGAGAGAGAGATACACACAGACAGCAGCTGGCCACCACTTCAGAGGAATGAAGCAGCTCGGGTGACTTTGAGCGGCCGCCGGGACCCGACAGTACACACACACACACACACACACAGATACACACAGATAGACAGAGAGGGAGAGACACACACACACACACACACACACACACACACACACACACAGATACACACAGACAGCAGCTGGCCACCACTTCAGAGGAATGAAGCAGCTCGGGTGACTTTGAGCGGCCACCGGGACCCGACAGCAGACACACACACAGATACACACAGATAGACAGAGAGGGAGAGAGAGACACACACACACACACACATACACACACACACACACATAGAGAGAGAGATACACACAGACAGCAGCTGGCCACCACTTCAGAGGAATGAAGCAGCTCGGGTGACTTTGAGCGGCCACCGGGACCCGACAGCAGACACACACACAGATACACACAGATAGACAGAGAGGGAGAGAGAGAGACACACACACACACACACACACACACACACACATAGAGAGAAAGATACACACAGACAGCAGCTGGCCACCACTTCAGAGGAATGAAGCAGCTCGGGTGACTTTGAGCGGCCACCGGGACCCGACATCAGACACACACACAGATACAAACAGATAGACAGAGAGGGAGAGAGACACACACACACAACTCAGCGGACCAGGCAGCATCTCTGGAGAGAAGGAATAGAGTCGAGACCCTTCTTCAGACTTACCCGAAATGCCACCCATTCCTTCGCTCCAGAGATGCAGCCTGTCCCGCCGAGTTACTCCAGCATTGTGTGTGTCTATCTCCGGTGTGAACCAGCATCTGCAGTTCCTTCCCAATCCCACACTCTCGGCCCCGGGGGGGTGGATGGAGCATCACACGTGGACACATCCCACCCACCACCCCAGACTTGCCCCTTCGGCAGGTCTTTAAGCCGTTCATTGAGACAGAGTGAAGCCACGGGGCAGGCGCCTCAGTAATAAAGGACAAGTGGCAGAAAGGCCGAAGATAGACACAAAATGCTGGAGTAACTCGGCGGGACAGGCTGCATCTCTGGAGCGAAGGAATGGGTGGCATTTCGGGTAAGTCTGAAGAAGGGTCTCGACTCTATTCCTTCTCTCCAGAGATGCTGCCTGGTCCGCTGAGTTACTCCAGCATTTTGTGTCTATCTTTGGTTCAGTCTTTACTCGAGCAAAAGAACAGATTATTAAAGTTCCCACGGTAGACTCACGAGACACTAAGATAAACGCACGGGGCCACTACGTTATTACAACGAGTTTAAATGTTACCATTTTTAACTTGAACAGTTAATTTGACTCGTGGAAAAAATCAAACATGTTTGATTTTTTTCACGAGTTAACAAGTTTCCCGAGTACCTGCCGTTAGCGCCACGAGTCGATAAGTTGCTTGTGCGAGTTCCGACGTTCCCGCTACGTGATCACCACGAGTGAAAACTCGGGGTCACTCGTGGGCCAACTCGCACAGTGAGACAGGGGTTTAAGTAAAAAGTATTTCCTAATTGATATAAAGAGGGAGCTTTAGTGGAACATGCATCTCCTTCATGTGCCCTCTCACCCGATCAGTACACAAACACTGGTGAAGTGTCAGAGACTCACCTCCTCAGACTGGGAGCTGGAACATTTCAGTGCAGCCCCCAGTGTACCATTTGTGGTCTTACACAGTGCTGGGATAATGTACAGGGCAGGGGAGTCACTCTTGGATTGTTCACAAGGGCTGGCACAGGCACAGAGGGGTGACTGACCACCTCCTGCACTACCCACTTGTACCGTTGCACAGCAGGTCCAGGAAAGGCCCAGTGTGGGGAGATACACACTCACCCTACTTAATGTTCAACACATGAGAGCCACAACTCCTGGTGTATCCCTCACTATGCCAGAGGAAATGTTCCAGCTGAACCACTCCCAACAATTTCTGAATGAAGAGTGTATCAGTGTCCTCCAAGACTGAGACTGACAATAGACAATAGACAATAGGTGCCGGAGTAGGCCATTCGGCCATTCAAGCCAACACTACCATTCACTGTGATCATGGCTGATTATCCACAATCATTACCTGCCTTCTCCCCATATCTCTTGACTGATATTGCCCAGGCATAGAACTCTTTGGCAGGTGCACCGCAGGCTACCATTAACCCCACAGAATGGGGCTGATATCTTTGGCAGATCTATAATGGATGCTGTTTAATCCACTGAGTCTGCCAGTCTTCAGGTACTAGCAGTTAAGCTGTTCTTCATCCACACAATCACTTGCCAACTTCTTGAACCTGGGAGAGATATAAAGGCTGTGGAGAGGATACATGGGGAGTTAGTGGAATAGTTGCAGGGAGAGAGCTTTCACAGTCCTATGGGTGGGCTGCAGAATATGAACTGGGCGAGGGAGATGGTACGAGTAACTCAACATTACACTACCCCCACCCACTTGATATTTTTACACCTCTCATTCTCAGTTCCTAATTTCATCACATTTTAGACATGCATTAAAAGCAAGGGGTAACTAAGGAGAAAGTATGTCCAAACAGGTATAAAGGGGGAGCTTACTGCTTGGAATCGGAAGATTTAGCTGAAGTACTAAATTAGTACTTTGCACCTGTATTCACAAAGGAGAAGGACGTAGAGATCAGTGTGTGATCTACTGATATGCTGGGGCGGGTTGATAGCAAGAAGGAGGTGAGGTTGGGTCACTTGAAGAACATTCAGTACATTAAATCCCGAGGGCCTGTTGAGGTTTATGCCTGGTTATTGAGACAAGAGATGAGATTATAAGGGCCCATGCTGAAGATCTTTATATCTTCTCCATCTGGAGCCAAGGGTCTCGGTGAATTGGAATATAGCCAGTGTTGATCTTTCTTTTATGAAGGGAAGTAGAGATAATCCAGGTACCTGTATTTCCTGGCAATGAAGACACTATTTTTTACCTAAAATAAGGCCCAAAAATGTACCTGTGTCTTGGAGACCGAAGTTAGTATGTTAGCCAAGATAGACTTGGCTATCCCTCAGTACTGCGGCTGTAGAAGGACAGCATCACTGGGGGGGGGGTAGTTCCTTCCATAGCGTGTGGGGAGTCTGGCCTGCGTTAGCACGGCTGGGCCGTCGGGGTAAAGTTACGGGAAGGGCAGGAGCTTTGAGAAGGAGGGGGTCGGAGCTCATGCCAGCAGCTCACTCAGTAGGTCAGGTGGCTGCGAGCGGCCGCCGGGTCCGGACAGCGGAACTGCAGCTAGGCCCGTGACTCGCAGGTGACCTGGGAACTGCAGCTCGATCGGGGCTCGCAGGCGACTTGAGAAGTGAAGCTAGTCCCGGGGATCACAGTTGACCTGGGCACTACAGCCAGTCCCGGGGCAGGTGACCTGGGAACTGCAGCTAGTCCCAAGGCTCGTAGGCAACCTGGGCGATACAGCCAATCCAGGGCAGCGACTTGGGCGCTACAGCTGGTCCCGGGGACACGAGGGATCTGGGAACCAAAGATCCTATAGCGGAGATCCACTATAGGATCTTTGATCGGATCTTTATGCAGGACTTCTCTACTTAGACTCCACCCCTCTCACAGTAAAGGGCAACATCCCATCAGCTTCACATTACTTGTTGTAACTGCACGCTAACTCAGTGTTTCAGGTCCTCCACTCTCTGATCCCTTTGTCACACAACATTCAGTTCTCTCACTCTGTTTAAGTGATATTTTGCTTTTTCAATCTTGCTTCAAAAATGGATAAGCTCACATTGTCCCACGTTAGACTTCATCTGCCACCTCCTTATCCATTCACCATATCCCTCTGCAGACTGTGTCCCCCCACAACTTTGTCTCAAGATCCTCACACATTTCAGTGCCGCCCCTAGTGCACCAACTGTGGTTCTGTGAAACTAATGAAGCTGAAGCTTTGGGGGCCCCTAATCCCGAGGGGCCCAGGAACCGACTTGACATATTCTTTTTTTGTTTGCCTAGAAATTAATCTGCTTTTTCACCTCGACTAAACCCCTCTCGCTTTGAGTAAACCATCCAACTCACACATAATCCCCACCTGGACTAACCACTGCCTCTCTCCCGCTCCTGCGGGGAGGGGCTCGGGCTAGACGTCAACACGTGTGCGCCCCTCCCCTCCGTTCTCTCAGGCAATGCCCCTACGCCGCGCTCAACAAAGATACTAGAGGAACTCTGGTATCTTTGCTCAACACCGCCCCCCTGGTTGGAGTCAAAGATCCCATAGCGGAACTAGATAGACCACTCCTGCTAAATGCAATGGGCTGACGTCTAGTACGCAATGCAACGCAATGCAACGGAGCGGAACGTGGGCCTATTTTTCATCCATTTCAGTAACGCAACCCGATCCGCAGTGTAATCAACGTTGCAGAGGAACAGTTTGTGTTAATAAATTATAATTCTGAAAATGAAGAGAAGATTTTTAACAAATAACTTTTATTTTTTCGAGGATGTTTCCATAACCGGCTTCTGTCTCCGCAATATCTTTGCTCTGCTATAGGATCTTAGGTTGGAGCCGTTCCACTCACGTGAGGCACCGTCAACAGCGGGGGGGCTATAAATAATGGGAGCGGGAGAGAGGTGGCGATTAGTCGAGGCGCGGATTAGGTGTGAGTTGGAGTTTAGTTAAATTGAGGTGTGAGGTGAGGTTTATTTGAGGGGCGAGGCATAGTGAGGTACGGATTTGTCGAGGCGAGGTTTAGGTGTGTGGAGACATTTCGTAGTGAGGTATCATTGAAGCGAGGTGTTACGTGAGGCGAGGAGATGTCGAGGTGTCAGTGTGTAGGTGAGGAGAAGTGAGCATGGGTGAGATGAGGAGAAGTGGGTGTCTGAACTCAGGAAGGGAGAACGAGGTGCTGCTGAAGGAGACGAGACCACTGCCTTCTGTGGCAGAGAATTCCACAAATTCACAACTCTGGATTAAAAAGATTTTTCTCATCTCAGTACTAGGCAAAGAGACACTTCAGGTAACATATATTTTGTAAATATTTTTTTAGCTGTATGAGGTAATTTGTTGAAACAAGATTATTAAGAGTTTGGACATGCTAAAGGGAAGAAACATTTTTCCAATGCTGGGAGATTCCAGAACCAGGGGCCACAATTTAAGAATAAAGGGTAGGCCATTTAGAACGGAGACGAGGAAATGCTTTTTAACACAGAGAGTTGTGAATCTGTGGAACTCTCTGCCTCAGAATGCAGTGAAGGCCAATTATCTGGAGGGTTTCAAGAGAGCGAGAGAGATAGAGTTCTTAAAGATAGCAGAAGATTCCTGCCTTCTTCCCATATCTCTTGACTCCGCTATCTTTAAGAGCTCTATCTAACAGTACCAGAGACTGATACTGCCCAGGCTTAGAACTCCTTGGCAGGTGAACTGTGAGGTGCCATTAACCCCTCAGAATGGGACTGATATTGTCGTGGTTTTAAGACTCAAATTTGGATAATATGACACAGACACAGAGAATTCTTCAAGAAGACGAAAGCCTTTATTTGGAAATATCAGCTTGGAACATTCAGAGACGACACCACCTGTCCGTTCTCTAATTGCTCTCTGAATCCCAGAAACAAGCAGCTTTTTATTACAGTTTCTAGCCCTATCTCTGCGCAATTATCTTGCATGCTGTACTCCTTTCGCATCAATCTTTCTTCAATTCTAATTATCTCTATCTCGCCACCATTACATTACGACCTTGGCTCAATTTTATTACATTTCCCCTCGTATGTCTCCTTCACTCGCAACCCTTAAATTCCAAACTATTGCTTTTTAATCTCCCAGCCATGTTTTAGCTAAAGTCATTTTATACTGTTACACACACCATTTTAGTTTATGTTTAATACAAGGATATAAATGCATTTATTAAGAATACAAAAGTAAAAATAAGTAACTTGTTTATAACTTAAAGTAACTTGTTTATAACTTCCATATAACTCCCTCCTCTGAGACTCCAACGAGTCTCAAAAGACAAAGAAAACCACACACATATCCCCCAGGTCAAATCACCCATAGAGCCCTAAAATGCAGGCTCTTCGAATTAAGTTAGTGTAATGCTGTGCAGTGTTCTTTCTGAGACTGAGAAACTGAGCCAAAAACCCACCCCCATTACGTGAGGCTGGAAAAAAATCCAGTTTCCCTTACAGACTTTGTTTAACATTTTCCTAACACTTCTTCTCCATTGTAGTAGTATTCTATTGCCGAGGTCCACTTTCCTTGAGGGCCGGATTCGTCTTCATCCGTTATCATTGGCAGTTGTTTCACCGTAGCTTTCACCAGGAGAGACTTAATACAGGGGAAAACACAGCATAACATGATTGCCACTGCAAGTAATACGACCCCAATGGTCAAACCAATTTTAATAGTAAGATTAAACAAGAACTTACCAATTTGAAGTTTGATCTTTATTTTATGAGGAGTCGAGTTGAGGGACTACGTGAATAGAAACCCGTACAGCGTCAATCTTCAAAGCAGCGGAATGAATTCACAGTTAACAATGACTGAAGTATAATGGTAAGATGATAAAACTAGAACTACCAGATGAGATCTATGAGGGTGGGAGCGGAGGGCACGTAGTCCCTCAACTCGACCCCTCATAAAATAAAGATCAAACTTCAAACTGGTAAGTTCTCGTTTAATCTTACTATTTTACTTCGGAGTCACGTGAGTGACTACGTGAAGACTTCAAAGCACTGTGAATTCACGCCGCAGGCCTAAATCCGACGTTCACACTGCCTGGATTGACTCAAAAGTCGTTAACAATCAATCATGCATCAGTAACAACATTTGTTAAATGAATAACAATTTATTTACAAACAAATCATAACAAACCCCTCTAACTCAGGGGGAAACTGTAACAGTACTCAAAACAGAATCAGCAAACACCCCGAGCCTTGAAATCGGCTTGTGATAAAACCTCTGAAAAGTTAGCTCACTAGACCATCCTGCGGCCGCGAGGATATGGTCTATTGGCATGTCCATCGCCCTTGCCGCGGAAGTTGATGCCGCCCTGGTGGAATGAGATTTGAATTTATCAGTATCAATTCCAGCACTTGCCAGGACCTGCTTTAGCCACCTTGAAATTGTTTGCACTGACACCTTACTGTGTGTTTTTTTTTTGTTTTTTTTTTGTGACTAATAAACAAATCCGACTCTGTTCCTCTCAGAGGTTTAGTAATCTCAATGTAACGAGATAAATGTGAGACTACACACAAGCGATCATCTGCGGGGTATGCTGAAAACACAATCTTACATCCCGTCATGCCTCTTCTATTATGTTAAAGCAAATCATAGACATAAAATATAATGGCATCTGCCGACACATGCATTCTATCTAGCCATAGCTTTTGCAACATTTGTACACGTTGAGCTGAAACCAATGCCATAAGCATGACCACCTTAATAGTTAATTTGGCTATAGATAGGCTTGTAACCGGAGCCCACTGGCGAAGAACCATAAGAACCTCACTCACATTTCAAATACCGGCATACCTGGGTTTAGGAGGATTAGAATTGAAAACTCCCTTCATGAATCGTGAAACTAACGGATGTGTCCCTACTGTATGTAATTCTGCATTCATAGGTAAATAAGAAGACAGAGCACTTCTGGCTGAATTGATCGCACTGTAACTTAATTTTTGGTTGAAATAAAGAGTTGACAAAAACTCCAATACGTCCGTGATCCCTGCAGTGTGATATACAATATTCTGCTGTAGGCAGAATTGCTCCCACTTCCTTATATAGGTGATATATTGCTGCTGTGTACTATCCCTGCAGGCCGACGTGAGAACATCCACAGTCCGATGAGACAGTCCTCTCCCCAGGTATGGCCTCATTAAAATCTGCAAATTAACAGATCAATATGATCATGTAAAGGATGTTGATCCCCAGTGACTGGATTTACCAGTAGATTTTTATTCTTGGGAATAATCATGTAAGGCTCCCTAGCCATTTGTAATACAATGGGAAGCCATGCTTGTGTAGGCCAATCTGGCACTACCAATACCCCTGAAGCAGAGTCCTCCTTGATCTTTTGCAAACATCTGCTGATGAGACAGAATGGAGGAAATACATACACAAACATTCCTCCCCAATGCAGCGAAAACGCATCCACTGCTACTGCCCCAAGATCTGGTTCCCATGAAACATATCTAGGTAACTGATGATTTAATCGAGATGCAAACAAGTCAATACCTGGCAATTATTACTGAACAATCATTTGGTTAAATACATCCTGATTTAACATCCATTCAATGTTGTCATTAAACTGACGTGACCTAGTGTCAGCTACAGTGTTGAATCTTCCTGGCAAATAAAGTGCTGAAAGCCAGATATTTTGGTCAATACACCAGCTCCAAATCTGGTTAGCCAGTCTATCACAAGACTGTGACTTAACTCCACCCATGTGGTTTACATATGCCACTGCTGTGGTGTTGTCAATCTGATCCTGCACATGCAAGTCTCTTCTTGTAGAACAATAAGCTTTGAGCCCATACCAGGTGCCCAACAACTCTAAATAATTAATCCCTCTTAATTGAAGAAGCGATGTCTCATCCACATTCCATCTGCCTCCACAACTAGAAGACATATCTGTTGCACTCCAACCCAGTGCACTTACATCAGTCTGTAATATCAGTGACGGTGGTTCCACCAAAACCTTCCTAAAACTTTTTGAAACATGTACTATCCACCATTGTATGTCAGCAATCGCCCTTGCTGACAACTGCATAGGCCTATCAAAATGGCCCCTTTGTACTCTCAGTGCCTGTTCCTTTGATCATTGTAAGTGTTGATAATGCAGAGGACCATACTGCACAGCTGGAAATGCTGCAACAAACTTCCCAATTAACCTGGCTACTTGTCTAATCGAAGGCCGTTGTTCTCCAACAAGATTAACACAATCCTCAATTAACTGATTCAATTTATCCCTGGGCAAAGTTACCAACATGTGATTGGAATTAATGGTAAATCCCAGATAATCAATAATTTGGACTGGTGATAATTTAGATTTATCTGGGTGAATAACAAATCCCATTTGTTCAAAAGTGATTTTAACAACTGAAACTGATGATTGAGTTTCAGCATGAGTCTTTCCAACAATCAGAATATCATCTAAGTAGGCCATTACCACCTTTTGGACACTAGATGTTTGGCCGTGGTAAAGGTTTCCATTTTGAAATGCCTATAACAAACAAATTTGTTCAAACTCGATAAATCCAGAATAATTCTACACCCCCCAGTCTTTTTAGATCTGGGAAATATACTTGACACGAATTGTTGACTTTGATAGAGAAGGCTCAATTACCCCTTTCTTATGTAACGACTGAATCTCTGCTTGAATAAGCACATTTTCTTCATCTGAAAAAATAAGTTTACGACTAGGAAAATGTTGATTAGGTAGACTGTCCTTAGAGTAAAATTCAATTTTCACCCCTTCAATACTACTAAGTATGAACAAATCTGATGTCAACTGCTGCCATTGTTTGAGAAACAATTTTAACCTTCCCCCAATTTGAACAGGAACATCAGTTAATTCATCATCTGTCAATGTTATATTCCTTACCTGCATCTTTCCTTGTGGACCTTGTTGTCCTCGACCTCTTGTAGAGAAAGGCACCTTCCCCTTCATGCTGGCAGCCTGCCAGTTCCGAAATTGAAAACCTGAACGGCTCGTTCCTTCTCCTGCATCCACATTAGTGCCTTTCCAATACGGATAAAACCTTTTGCCTTGCTTACCAGCCAGCTTAATGAGGGCCATAGTTTTAACATCGTCATGACAGTCTTTGACCCTTTTTGCAAGGTTACCTCCAAACAACAGATTTTGTGGTGGTACACTGGTCGGTTTGCACAAACTCGTCAAATTCGGATTAAGCACTGGCCTAATAGCGGCCCTCCTGATATTATTGATTTCAAAAAATGCATTACAAAGGAATCCCAGTCCGTCCTGGTGTGCTTCAACCATATTGCTTGAATCAATAACTTTCACCACAGCAGTAATTCCTGCTGACAACAGTTTAAGCACTTTTTGAAACTTCATCTTCTGGGCCCTAGCAGGCATACCCATCTGTGACCAAATTTGGTGATTAACCACTGGTACCACTGCTGCTTCATCCATAGCTAGCTCCTGTAACTGGTGGGAGAGCATATACTGAATGGCTTCAGCCAATTCTACATCAATCGCCTCTCCTGCCTCTCTAGGCTCAGCAAACTTCCCAGCAATGTTCGGAATTACCTCCAATCGAACTTCTTTACTGCTCTCCCCCAGCATAGAATCAGTGTCAGCAAACTGCACTGATGGAACATCCTCCTCACAGGCAGGATAGTTCTGCAGCCCTGAAACAGGTGATGCTAGCACAAGCTCTCCATCAGCCTGGCTTGGGCACCACTCCTCCTCACGGAGCTGGTCACTGTCGAGCATTCTTTGTAATAAAATCTCGACCTGGGAGAGCCGTGAGCAAACAGACTCTCCTATGGAGGGTATAACCTCCAGGCCCGACTCATCTACGGGCCTAACAGACTTGCCAGTGGCCTTCCGCCCTACTGGCAAGCCTCCATTGCCCCAGGCAGTGGGTCCGCAACCACTGGCTGTGTAGCCAGCACCGGACCAGGTGTACCAGACGGGCCTCCATCCACAACACTCTCCTGGTCACTTTCCTTTCTACCTCCGGAGCGCCTCGCCGACACCTTCTTCACTTTCTGCAACATATCTCCAAGAACTCCAAACCGTCGCTGAAAATGACCTGTGGTAAAAAAAATTTTAAAACCTTACCTCCGTTTTTAAACTTACCGCTTGGAGGAGCGCTGCTGCTCCAACCGGCCGACTGCACCAACGTCTGACGTCATGACGCACCAACGGCTGTACGGGCTTCTATTCACGTAATCACTCACGTGACTCCGAAAAAATCCGCCATGCTCCCCAACTGTGCAACATGCTCTCCAGTCATCCAAACAATTGATGTCTGAACCCTATGTTTCTTTTAACCTCACTCCTTTGGTTTTTTAACATCCATGACTTTAGTGAAAGACCCCTCCGGGATAGTATTATTACGTATGAAGGTGAAACATTGTTCCCAAACAAGACACATACACCCCCTCATTCTGACCTTATTTACACCAGTCTCATAGTCACTAATGTCTTTAGAAGCCTCACATTATCTTAACCATATAACAATTGCAGCACAGAAACAGGCCATCTCGGCCCTTCTAGTCTGTGCCTAACACTTATTCTCCCCGAGTCCCATCAATCTACATTCAGACCATAACCCTCCATTCCTTTCCCGTCCATATACCTATCCAATTTATTTTTAAATTATAAAATCGAACCTGCCTCCACTACTTCCACTGGAGGCTCATTCCACACACCTACCACTCTCTGAGTAAAGAAGTTCCCCCTCATGTTACCCCTAAATTTCTGTCCCTTAATTCTGAAATCATGTCCTCTTGTTTGAATCTTCCCTACTCTCAATGGAAAATGCTTATCCACGTCAACTCTGTGTATCCCTCTCATCATAACCTTCTGCGCTCCAAAGAACAAAGACCTAACTTGTTCAACCTTTCTCTGTAACTTAGTTGCTGAAACCCAGACAACATTCTAGTAAATCTCCTCTGTACTCTCTCTATTTTGTTGAGATCTTTCCTATAATTTGGTGACCAAAATTGTACACCATACTCCATAATTGTCCTCACCAATGCCTTGTACAATTTTAACATTACATCCCAACTTCTATACTCAATGCTCTGATTTATGAAGGCCAGCACACCAAAAGCTTTTTTTACCACCCTAGCTACATGAAATTTCGCCCTCAGGGAACTTTGCACAGTTATTCCTAGATCCCTCTGTTCAACTGCATTCCTCAATTCGCTACCATTTACCATGTACGTCCTATTTTGATTTGTCCTGCAAAAGTAAAAATAAGTAACTTGTTTATAACTTAAAGTAACTTGTTTATAACTTCCATAATATCTTAGGCAGATCTATAGTGGATGCTGTTTAATCCACTGAGTCTGCCAGTCTTCAGGTACTGGCAGTTAAGCTGTTCTTCATCCGCACAATCACTTGCCAACTTCTTGAACCTGGGAGAGAAATAAAGGCTGTGGAGGGGATACATGGGGAGTGTAACTGAGGAGAAAGAGGACAGTTCAATGTTGTTTCAGGGGAAACTGTCTAATCATATTCGCTGCTGATACAAGTTGACCATTTGAACAACTATATTCCAAATATAGATGCATTCTGCTGCTAAACCCTTGTTTAATAAAATATTGAAAATTAGTTTGATGACAGGGTGGCGGTGGAGGTGTATTATTCTAACTGGAGTACTGTGACCAGTGGTGTTCTGCAGGAATCGGTGTGGACATCTGTTTATGTGAATTACATAAACAATGTAGATTGGTCGATTAGTACGTTTGCAGATAGGATGAAAATTTGTGGTTGTGGAGATTGTAACGCATGCAGCAGGATAGAGATCAGTTGGAAATATGACTGGAGAAATGGTAGATGAAGATTTCTCTTCCCCAGTCCATCTGACTGATGAACGGAGCAGGCCCATAACGTTGTTGGTCCATCTCCTCCACAGATGCTGCCTGACCTGCTGAGTTACTCCAGCACTTGGTGTATTGCTCAGGATTCCATCAACTGCACTCTCTTTTATATCTAAATAATTCCCTGTATAGGTTGAATTAATTTGCTCAGGAGTGGGGTAATGTTATCTTCTGTGTTGACGAGTGGTTATAAACTGCTCCAGTTAAGGGAAGTTTAACACAAAGGGGAGAGGTGTTGTTTATTGAGCGGAGCTGGGTTACTAGCAGGTAGCCAGCAGGAGGTGGCTGGTGGAGGTTTCACTCATGGACAGCTCACGTGTCTGTCTCCAGCTCTGTGTTGTTCCAGCTGAACCACTCCCGGAATTTTCCGGATGAAGAGTGTATCAGTGTCCTCCAGGACTGAGACTGACACTGCCCAGGTGAGAACTCCTTGGCAGATGAACAGTGAAGTACCATTAACCACACAGAATGGAGCTGATTAAGAGGCCACAGGGCAGAAGGGAATGTGTTGGCAAGGGGAAAGAAATGGCTAACTGATGGAAAATGGAGTCGGGATAAATGGAACCATTTTGGAATGACATTTAGTGACTTGTGCAATGCCACAGGGAGCAATGCTGGGACTCAACTATTTATAATCTACAGTTCTGACTGGGATGAAAGGTCTGAATTGAGAGACTTGACACAAATTTGTTGATGACATATAGATAAGTGGGTTGGCAAGTTGAGGGGCACATCATTGAGGAGGATCAGTATAACTACAAATACTCTCTGAAACATCGACAGGTGTACATTAGGCATGGGGCAGCACGGTGGTGCTGTGGTAGAGTTGCTGCCTTACAGCGCTTGCAGTGCCTGTGACACAGGTTCGATCACAACTACAGGTGCTAGGCTGTATGGAGATTGTACGTCCTCCTCATGACTGTTTCATTTTCTGGACCATTTCTGACACTTCCCTACCATTTCTTTTTTTTTTTTTTTTTTTCATTTTTGTTAGAAGTAAGTACAGTAGTCTGGTACTTAAGTACCTAATACATAAATACATATTTTCATTCTTGTACAACTTCATACATTTGGTTCAATAATAAAAGAACAGTGAGAGAAAAAATAAATAAAGAGTGTCGGAATAGATAGACAAGCGAGTAGAAACAGAAAACAAAAGAAATAAAGGACAGAGGTGAGAAGTTAAAAGATTGAAATAAAAGGAAAAAGTTAAAAAAAAAAAGAGGGATTAGGAGAGATCTACCTATCTCATATTTTTGCCCATCCGTCACCCAGTTCTAAACCATTTAATTTCTAAGGTTATGTTATGTTGCACCATATGCTTGTAAAAAGTTGATAAAAGGAGACCAAATCTTTAAGAATTGGTCTACTTTGCCTAGTAAGAGGAATCTCATTTCTTCAAGATGTAGCGTTTCAGACATGTTTGAGATCCACATTTTGAATGTTGGCATAGGTGCGTTTTTCCAAAATTTAAGTATAAGTTTTTTCGCTGTTATTAGACCATAATTAAGAAAAGCTTCTTGGAATATAGTTAGTTTACTTCCCTCTTCCATTGATCCAAAGATAATCAATTCGGTATTGGGGTTCAATTTTGTGTTAAATAGTTTTGTAAAAATTCCAAAAATTTCATTCCAAAATGTATACAGTTTTGTACAAGAGACAAAGGAATGTGCTATAGTGGCATTTTGAGTTAGACATTTGTCGCAGATGGGGAAACATTTGAAAATATTTTATTCAGTTTTGTTTTCGAATAATATAATCTATGTAAAATATTAAATTGAATTAGGTTATGTCTTACATTAATTGAACATTTGTTTACATATAATAAATTTTTATCCCATCTATCGTTCGGAATTTTTATCAATAACTCTTGTTCCCAGTCTCTTCTAATTGCCTCTGTCGTTGGTGTTTCTATATTTAGAATTATATTATATAAGTAAGATATTAAATTGCTTGATTCTGCCTTTCTATTCATTCCTTCCGCCAATAGATCTGGGGTTAAAGTTTGATATCCTTGTATATACTTTTTCAAATAATCTTGTATTTGAAAGTATTTGAAATATTGATTACTTTTCAAATTATATTTTAGTTATAATTGTTGGAATGATAAAAGTTTTCCCATTTCATACATATCTCCCACCGTTTTAATTCCTATTCTTTCCCAATGGATAAACGTTTTATCAATAATAGATGGTTTGAATAAGGGATTATTAGCTATTGGAGAAAGAAGCGATAATTTTCATAATTTTAAAGTTAATTTTATTTGTTTCCAAATTCGTATTATACTATGAATAATTGGATTCTTCTTGTATATTACATTGTTCAGTGTTATCGGGGAAAGAAGGATCGCTCCTATATTATAAGGGGAACAATCCTCTTTCTCCATTCTTATCCAATCTACCTGTTGGGCAGAACTGTCCAACCAGTAGATTATATTTTTAATATTCACTGCCCAATAATAATACAATAAGTTAGGGAGTGTCAGTCCCCCTGATTCTTTAGATTTACACAAGTGTTTTTTTTTTCATTCTGTGTGATTTATAATCCCATATGAAGTTTATAATATCAGAATCTAATTTTTTGAAGAATTTTTTAGGTAAGTATATTGGTATTGAATGAAATAGGTACAATATTTGTGGTAAGAAGATCATTTTTATCGCGTTTAATCTGCCTATTAAAGACATCGGCAGTGTCTTCCAAAATTTAATCAACCCATTTAATTTAGTTAATAAAGGCATATAGTTTGCGTTGAGTAATGATTTATAGTTCCTAGTAATTTGGATGCCCAAATACTTAAATTTTTCTGTTGTAATTCTAAAAGGGAATTTCAACAGATGTGTCGACTCTTGAGGTTTTATCGTCATAATTTCGCTTTTGTTCCAATTTATTCTATATCCTGAAAAAGAACCAAATTCCTCTATTAAATTTAGTATATTTGGTATGCTAAGTTGCGAATTTGTAATATATAATAATATGTCGTCTGCATATAATGAAATTTTATTATTTGAGTGTTTGGTAAATATACCCATGAATATTCGGTTGGCTTCTTATACTTTCAGCTAAAAGCTCTATCACTAGTGCAAATAGCAGGGGCGATAACGCGCACCCCTGCCTATTGCCCCTTGCTAATTGGAATTTCGGGGATAATATATTATTAGTCAGTATTCTAGCCGTCGGCTTATAATAGGTTTTCCTACCATTTCTTGACCTCAATATCTCCTTCGCAGATGATAGACTTATGACCGACATCTTCTATAAACCCACTGACTATCAGTGGGCTTATGGCTATCTAGGCTACACTTCTTCCCAACCTGCTTCCTGTAAGGACTCCATTCCCTACTTCCAATTCCTCCAACAACGCCGCTTCTGCTCCCAGGATGAGGTGTTCCACACCAGGGCATCGGAGATGTCCTCATTCTTAATGGAACGGGTGTTCCCCTCCCCTACTATAGATAAGGCTCTCACCAGGGTTTCTTCCATACCCCGTAACACTGCTCTCTCTCCCCATCCCCCCCACTCTAATTAGAGTCCCCCTAGTCCTCACCTTCCACCCTATTAGCCGTCACATACAACAAATAATCCTTCGTCATTTTCGCCAACTCCAATGTGACCCCACCAATCGCCACATCTTCCCATCTGCTTTCCGCAAAGACCGCTCTCTCCGAAACTCCCTGGTCAATTCGTCCTTTCCCACCCATACCACCCCCTCCCCGGGCACTTTCCCTCACAACCGCAAGAAATGTTACACTTGTCGCCTTACCTCCCCCCTTGACTCTATACAAGGACCAAAGCAGTCGCTCCACGTGCGACAGAGGTTCATCTGCACCTCCTCCAACCTCATCTGTTGCAGCCACTGCTCTAGATGTCAGCTGATCTACATCGGTGAGACCAAGCATAGGCTTGGTGATCGCTTCGCCGAACACCTATGCTCAGTCTGTAATAACCAACCTGATCTCCCGGTGGTTCAGCACTTCAACTCCCCCTCCCATTCTGAATCCAACCTTTCTGTCCTGGGCCTCCGCCATGGCCAGAGTGAAAATTGGAGGAGTAGCACCTCATATTTCGCTTGGGCAGTTTATACCCTAGCGGCATGAACTTCTCCAATTTCAGGTAGCCCTCACTGTCTCCTCCCTTTTTCAGCTCTCCCTCAGCCCTCCGGCTCTTCCTCTTCCTTTCTTCTTCCCGCCTTTATTCTAAGACTGCGGCCCCTGGTTCTGGATTCGCCCAACATTGGGAACATTTTTCCTGCATCTAGCTTCTCCAGTCCTTTTATAATTTTATATGTTTCTATAAGATCCCCCCTCATCCTTCTAAACTCCAGTGAATACAAGCCTAGTCTTTTCAATCTTTCCTCTTATGACAGTCCCGCCATCCCAGAGATCAATCTTGTGAACCTATGCTGCACTGCCTGAATCGCAAGGATGTCCTTCCTCAAATTAGGAGACCAAAACTGTACACAATACTCCAGATGTGGTCTCACCAGAGCCCTATACAACTGCAGAAAAACCACTCTACTACTGTACTGAAATCCTCTTGTTATGAAGACCAACATTCCATTAGCTTTCTTCAATGCCTACTGTACCTGCACGCCAACTTTCAGTGACCGAGGATTAGCATTACCAAACTTGATGTTTTATTACTGGGCAGTTAATATTAAAAATATGAATTTTTGGTTAGGAGAAATAGACAATAAACCAAATTGGTTAAATATGGAAAAAGAAGATTGTTCTCCATTTGAAATTAGCTCTATAATATTTGCTAATATTAATGTAGCTAAGAAAGTTTATAGTGAAAATCCGATAATAGAAAATGGAATCCGCATATGGAAACAAATAAAGAAAGCATTAAAACTAAAATCTATACCACTAAGTCTTAAGATTGTTAATAATTTTATGTTTAAACCTTCAATTTTGGATAAGGCTTTTTTACAATGGAAAAATAAAGGAATTTCTAAGATGGGTGATCTTTATAAGGAAAACACTTTTCTTTCATTTCAAGAGTTGCAACAAATTTATGGGCTACATAATAAAGAATATTTCAGATATTTACAAATTAGAAACTATGCCTCTGCAAATATATATGAATTTAGAAATAGAAAAATAGAAATTTTAGATGAATGTTTGAATAAACATCCAAATATGGAAAAAATGATATCATATATAAATAATATTTTATTGGAAAATGATACCCCATCAACAGAAATATACAGAGAGTCTTGGGAAAAGGAATTAGGCCAAATAATAAGACCAGAAATATGGGATGAAAGTTTACAACATATACATTATTGTTCATTAAACGCTAAACATTCTCTTATACAGTTTAAAATATTACATAGATTACATTACTCTAAATCTAAATTACATAATATTTTTCCAAAGATATCTCCCATATGTGACAAATGTCAAATTTCAGAAGCAAATTTGACACACTCATTTACTAACTGCATAAAAATTGTAGAATATTGGAAGGAAATATTTAAAATAATTTCGACCGTTATCAATATAAATATAACCCCTGACCCAAAGTTAATTATACTTGGAATAATTGAAACTGACCAATTAATAACAATGAATCAAAGAACTTTCATTGACTATGGTTTAATAATTGGGAAAAAATTAATATTAAAATTTTGGAAAGGCCCTGCATTCCCAACAATCAAAATGTGGAATATAGAAATGTCGGAGACACTCCATTTGGAGAGATTGAGGCTTGTCCTTATGGATAGGTTAGATCTCTTCAGACGGATTTGGTCTCCATATATTGAATATTTACAGGGTCATAATGGTTCGGCGCGAGGACCTGACTGAGGCCTGGATATTTGAATGGATGAAGAAATACATATAATAAATCATGAATATATCTATAAGGACGGATTAATGACGAATATTTTATTCTCCATCAAACCTTTTCTTACTCTTTATTCTTTTTCTTAACTTTTCTATTTTCTTATATCTATATAAAAAACTAAAAAACAATATAGAAACACATTATCTTAATCTCTTAATATTAGTACGAATATAAATATTATTAGATTTATGAGAATATTATTAGTATTATTAGTATTTTTAGTATTTTATATTTTTAATTATATAAAATTATGTACTTTTAATGGTACAATAATTTTAAATTTAAATTTAGCGATAATATAAATATTGTTAACATTAGGAAGAAATAATGGAAATTATATAAGTTTTACTAACTTTTTGTATCAATAATATCATAAAATTTGGCCTTATACCTAAAAAATTAGAGATAAAATGAAAATTACTAATAGTATGAGTATAATGCTAATATTATAAATGTATTATTAGTATTATGTATCTCTAGTTATATAAAATATACAACTTTGAAATTTATAATTAAGGATAATACAGTATAAATAATATTATTAGTATGAATCAATTATTAAGACTATGTATTTTTACTATTGAAATATAATGTACCTGGTTATTATTTTGTTTCTATAATAAATAAAAATAAAAATAAAAAATAAAATAAAAAAAAAACTTTCAGTGACCGGTGTTCAAGGACACCCAGGTCTCGCTGCACCTCCCCCTTACCTAACCTAACCCCATTGAGATAATAATCTGCCCCCTTGTTTTTGCCACCAAAGTGGATAACCTCACATTTATCTATATTATACTGCATCTGCCACGCATCTGCCCACTCACCTGTCCAGGTCACCCTGCAACCTCCTAACATCCTCTTCACAGTTCAAACTGCCACCCAGCTTTATGTCATCCACAAACTTGCTAGTGTTGCTCCTAATTCCCTCTTCCAAATCATTAATATATATGGTAAACAGTTGCGGCCCCAACCCCGAGCCTTGCGGCACTCTGCTCGCCACTGCCTGCAATTCTGAAAAGGACCCGTTCATTCCTATTCATTGCTTCCTGTCTGTCAACCAATTTTCTATCCATGTCAACATCCTACCCCCAATACCATGTGCTCTAATTTTAGTCACAAGTCTCCTGTGCGGGACCTTATCAAAGGCTTTCTAAAAGTCTAGATACACTACATCAACTGGCTCCCCTTCATCCATTTTACTTGTCACATCCTCAAAAAATTCTAGAAGATTAGTCAAGCATGATTTTCCTTTCATATATCCGTGCTGACTTGGACTAATCATTTTACTGCTATCCAAATGCCCCATTATTACCTCTTTAACAATTGACTCCAGCATCTTTCCCACCACCGGTCAGGCTAACTGGTCTGTAATTCCTCGTTTTCTCTCTCACTCCTTTCTTGAAAAGTGGGATAACATTAGCTATCCTCCAATCCACAGGAACTGATCCTGAATCTATCGAACACTGGAAATGATCACCAATGCGTCCACTATTTCTAGAGCCACCTCCCTAAGGACCCTGGGATGAAGTCCATCAGGCCCGGGGATTTATCATCCTTCAGTCCCATTAGCCTACCCAATACTATTTCTCGCCTAATGAAAATGTATTTCAGTTCCTCGATCCCCTTAGATTCTCTGTCCTCCAGTACTTCTCGGAAATTGTTTGTGTCTTCCTTAGTGAAGATCCGAAGTACCTGTTCAACTATTCTGCCATTTCCTTGTTCCCCATAATAATTTCACTGAACTGGGACCCACATTTGACTTTGCAGTTAGGAAGTTGATGAGATGTTGGGCATTATTGTGAGGGGGGTGGTGTGTGTGTGTAGACAATTAAACTTCATCAAGGTGCTGGTCAATGTGTACCTGAAGTCTGTAGACAGATTTTAGTTTTGGAAACGATAATTTTCCTTTATTCATACAAGATACGTGGACTTTGCAGTTTGAGCCAGAAATTAGTTGCCCAACCAAAAGATTTCTGGTCCCAGTTCATCTTCTGCAGCCCAGCCCACAGGACTGTGAAAGCTCTGTCCCTGCAACTATTCCACTAGCTCCCCATGTATCCTCTCCACAGCCTTTATTTCTTTCCCAGATGCAGTGTCCGGGACCCGACTCACCAGGTGCGGCCAAAGGACAAGAGTCCATTTTGTAAAGTCTGTGCCGCCTTCTCCTCAGCGCAGCACAGTGCAGAGGTGGGGAGGAAGCAACAGTGGGACAGGAAGGCTGCGAGAAACTGGACTCACACAGCACCAAACACACAGCTTATGATGCAGTTCTCTTTATTATTGGCTGAGAAGCTAAGTGAGTACAGTCACCACAGACAGTGAGAGCGGCTACAAAGAAATCAAAGCACTGGATCCACTGCAGGAAAGGATGAGTGGACCTTTCAGAAGTCTTCTAATTGGAATAGAGACTATAGGAACAAATAAAACCAAGTTTTATCCTGCAGTTGGAATCATTCCAAGTAATTCCACCTAGAAGAAGTGAAAAATAATTCAGCATTTACTTGTTAGTCCACGAGCAAAATGCTGCAGATGCAGAAAATCTGGAATAAATCTTGAAAATACTTTGGAATATTTGTGGAGAGCAGAATGGGCATGTATTTGTTGGAAATCTGTGCCTGCTCCACAGACTCTGCCTGATCTGCTGAGCGTTTCCAGCATTTTCTGTTTTCTATCTAGTCTAAATGTTTCATCTATTTGAGTAAGAGTCTGTGAGCCATTAATGTCCCCTGACTCTTGATCGGTGAGTTTGCCTTGCAAATAAAGGGAGTCACTTCCTGTGGAGGTGCCACGTGCAGTCAGAGTGTGTGTGTTGCTGAAACCCGAAGCCCCCAATATTTACGGGGGGTTTGGACTGTCCCAGACTGAAGTGTCTGGGCTCACCCTGGGCTGGAACTCCCTGTGTGGGCTGGACAACACGCCTATGCCGTCAGAGATAAACCCAGCCCTCCCCATTCCATGGACCTCACACAATGGGAGCAGAGTCTGGAATCTCTGGAGCTGCAACCGATGTCATGTCTGAATCTGGGGATTTTACACCAGTGCACATTCCAATATCTGTAGCCTTACACCCAGTGTTTGTAGAAATAAGATGTTCCCTGGCCCCATCAACACATCCGTCTCTTCCTTCTCCATCTACCTCTGCCGTAAGTACATCTGTGCTCTCTGCCTCTATTACGTGCTCCTGAGCTCCACCTGTTCTGCACTCAAGGAACAGCGAGCTTCATGACTTCTCTGCTCCTGCCTCTCTGCAGTTTATTCAACAGTCACATGGCTAAGTTTAGTTCTTTCTGTTAATGCCGTGTCACTCTGTACCTTCCTCTAACTCCAGTGTTACCCCATTGTACATTCCTCCTGCACAGTTACACTCAGTGTCTGTTCCCCTGACTCCTGCATTACATCCCATATATACTCCTCTCACTGCTGGGCAGCCAGTCCAGTTCTGCAGAGCACAGGACCCATGGGGTTGGTTCACTCCTTCTGTATAACAGCAGGTCTGTGCTGGTACCCTGTTTAATATTGTGTCTAAAATTAACGTCTGACAGAATACCACTTCTATCACTGTTGCACTTACGGTGATATTGAGTGTACACACAGTCTTCAACATGTCCAGCATTGTTGGGTTGATGTCGTGCCCATTTTTTGTAATGATATGGAGATCCATCGATCCATGCGAAATGACCTTCCTGTGGGTATAAATCAATGGTCATTGCTGTTGGAATGCTGAGTAAGCTGCCACTTAACAGTAGAGGGAGGAGCCGGAGTGAGAGCAGAATATGAGCAGCCGGGACAAGTAGGGGAGTGGATGGGAATTTAAACTATGGACTGGCAAGGTGGGGGAATCACATGGAAGTAACTGAATCTTTTGGATTAAAGTGTCAGTGTCAGAGTGTAAAGGTCAGAGAAGAGGAGTAATGGTAACTCAGAAAATGAGGAAAAAACGATCATTGAACACAAACACAAAGTAGGATCTCCCAGATGAAGATGGTGAACAATGAAGAAAAGAACTGAAGACCCCTGCAGACCAATGTACACAGGATGCCAAACCCAACAGAAGATGGAGACAGTGAGTTGTAGCTCGGAGCCTGTTGTGTGTGTGGAGGAATGAAACACTGGGCACTTCACCCACATCCTCATCCCTCCACCCAACCGACACCAACCCTGTTCCTCCATTCAGTGAGTCTTTGGTGAATTTTACATTTCCTTGCCCTTCAGGGACAAGCCCAGATCAGGAGGACATCTGTTATATTCACTGCCCAGCCCAAGAACTGGAGGGGCTTTGAATGTGCCAGAAGGTTTAGCAGATCCATTCCTCTGGGAAGTGAATACCCCAAACTATTACTGACCTCCAACGGGTTATTTAACTTCAATCATTCACTTCTTAGTTCAGAGAGTGTGGAGAAAGGGTTTGTGAGTGTTACAGGAAATCACATGTCATGGTTAAATCATATATATGTTCAAGAGACAACAGAGTCAATAACTGGAGAGTTCTGACACACATTCACCTTCTTGAGTTATAAAGGTGCTTTGTTTTTACCCAGCTGTTGACATCACCTCGAACTAAATTCTTAAAAGCATAATATTATTATCTTATGTTCAATCGAAAAAGCAAGAGTCATAATAGTCAAAATCAACCACACAATGACACGAGGAAGTAACGCATGAATCATAATCAACAACAGTTCTCTTGGATTTCGCTTGGCCAATGCCACATTTTGGGGCAGACCCAGCCTCAGACAAACTGGCTTCCAGTTACCTGTGGACAACTGATTAGCATTCGCCCTATAATTGCCTGGCCTATTTGCAATCTCACATTTAGGGAGAAGACAGAGAAGCTGATGAGGGGAAAGTAAAGTCCCAGTGATGATGTGTGATGAAGGAGGGTACGAGGAGGGTCATATGAGGCAGAAACAGACACATGAACATGTAGGATTTTATTTGTTCTCAGGACCTGGTGACAGTGGCTGGACCTGCATTTATTGTCATAGAGTCATACGGTATGGAAACAGGTCCTTCGGCCCAACTTACCCACACTGGCCAACATATCCCAGCTACACTAGTCTCACGGCCTATATCCCTCCACACCTGTCTTATCCATGTAACTGTCTAACCTGGGATGTTGTCTGCCTCAACTACCTCTGGCAACTTGTTCCATACATCCACCAGCCTTTGTGTGAAAAAGTTATGTCTCAGATTCCTATTACATCTTTTCTCCTTTACCTTAACCTTTGCCCTCTGGACATCAATTCACCTACTCTGGGCAGGATGCTCTGTGCAACTACAGGATCTATTCCTCTCATGATTTTATATACCTCTTCAAGATCACCTCTCATCTGCCTGCACTCCAAGGAATAGAGTCGCTGCCTGCTCAACCTCTCCCTATAGCTCAGACCTAGTCCTGACAACATCCTCGTAAATCTTCTCTTTTCCCTTTCCAGCTTGACAACATCTTTCCTATAAAATGGTGCCCAGAACGGAATACAATACTCTAAAAGCGGCTGCACCAAAGTATTATACTTCTGCAACATGACCTTGAACGTGTATATTCTATACTCTGACTGATGAAGTCCAATGTGCCAAAAGCCCTTTTGACCACCCTATCTATCCTGCGACTCCACCTTCAAGCAACCATGAACCTGCACTTGCAGATCCCTCTGCCCTACCATTCGCTGTGTAGGTCCTCCCCATGTTACACGTCCCAAAATGCAACACATCACACTTCTCAGTATTAAGTTCCAACATTCATTCCTCAACCCACCTGGCCAACTGATCAAGATCCTTCCCTGATCACCGTCTGACCATTTCAGACAGCAGGTAAGAGTCAACACATTGATGGATCTCTGGAGTCATGGTGAGGCCAGACTGGGGAAGGAGGGCAGATTTTTTACACAGAAGAACAAGTGAACCAGATGAGATTTTATAACAGTCCGGTAGTTTCTGTCCCCAATACTGATGGTAACTTCTTTCTCCAGAGTGATTGCAGTTTATTTACTTTGATCCAAATTTCCTGGCGTCTGGGATGGGATTCAAACTCATGTGCCTGGATCACTGCCGCACCCTGTTACTCTGCAGAGCGTCATGTGCAAAGGGCCTGTCCCACCAGCATGCGACTGCATGCGGCGAGCACGACCTACCGTGGTCGCTTGAGCCGTATGGCCTCACATGGCCGGTCCCACTTCGATCGCCGGAGCCGTATGGAGTTGTGCGGGGCTGGTCCCAACATCGCATGGGGTTCTGAAATACTGACATTGTTCAAAATCCCGCATGGCAATGGCCGGCAGGCCCGCAGCCGCATCGAGGCCATACGCAACGTCTCAACGTCATACACGGCGTGACGACGTCACCGCCCGACGCCGTGCGACGTCCAAATTCACTCGGCCCGCCTCCTGCCCAGCTGATTGGTGAGTATGATGTTGGGACCAGCCCCCGCACAACTCCAGACGCCTCCGCGGTTCGAAGTGGAACCGAACCCGTGAGGGCGTATGCCTCAAGCCACCACATTCGGTTGCGCTCGCCGCATGCAGTCGCATGCTGGTGTGACAGGCCCTACTCTATCTCTGAACAACGATGTGACACCAGAGATCCATCAATGTGTTGACTGTAACCTGCCCTCTGAAAGGGCCAGTGGATGATCAGGGAAGGACAACAAATGCAGGTTTGGCCAGTGTGGTGACGACCTGTAAGCTAATGTGTCAACATTAACTTTACCTGGCATCTGTCATTCAGGCCAATCCAAGTGTGTGGCCTCTGTGTGGTCACGACATTGATCACTCTGTGAAGGAATAGACCGTGTACGTAGGAGGTCACAGTAGTCAGATGTCCATAATGTTGTTGGTGATTGCAGAACTCCTTTAAGCAGAAGAAAAAATTGCCGTGAATCATTGTCCTCCTGCAAGTCCCTCCGTAGATTGTTCAACCACGTACGGGGAATTCAATAACTGTATAATGTTCCCCAGGCCTCCCAAAGCTACCACTGGTTTCAGCAACTTACCTCAGCATCCACCCACGTCCTTTTCTCACAGAAAAAACGGTAACAGGCGTTTAACGAAGGAAAATAATACCAGTTTTCATCACAGGGTCCTTTGGCTATTCTATGATGGTAACGTATCTGCTTTGACACCTCCGGTTCCAAGGAATTGATCGTCTCAGTCACTTAAAGAGAATTAAGAATTAACATGCTAAGCAAAGTACCTTCATGAGTGAGTTCCATTTGTCTGCATTTGGCCGATATCTTTGCATCCTTTGTTATCCATGTACAATACCTGTCTCTGTGTGTTTTAAACATTGTAATGGTACCTGCCAGTATCATGTCTTCTGGCACCTTCATTGTGAAAAACCTCCCATCAAGTCCCTCTGTATCTTTCCCCTCTCACCTTAATGATACACTGGGTGGTGCTGTACACAACAGCCTCGTCAACAGCCTGTCCCGTACCTTTCTTCTTTTGTTGATTATAGTCTGTTTTTACTTGTATGTTTTATTGTACTTTTAGTTTTGTAATATGTGAGGTGTGGGTGGGGGGGGGGGGTGGTTGGGGAAAACAATTTTTATCTCTTCCCTCGAAGGAGAGGCAACATTTTCTGCATCGTATCTCCGTCTGCACTTCGGCCTTAACATTGTGAGGCTGGCACTCCCTTTGTTAGGGATTGACTTTGGGAGCTCCAACCACAGGAGCTTCGACCGCCCCGATCGCAGGAGTCTTGATAGCCCCGATGGGGGAGCGTCGATCGCCCCAATGCAGGGGCTTCTAGCGCCCTGACTGCGGATGTTTCGATTGCCCCGACCGCGGGAGAAAAGGAGGAAAGAAGGTATAAGTTATTTGCCTTCCATCACAGTGAGGAATGTGAGGTTGCAATAAAACAAAATGGACGTGCTGCCTGGTGAGGATTCGGAGGGAGTGCCGTGAGTGCAGTGGTCGCAGTGTTTGCGGGGATATGGCTCCATGAGGATATCCCGCAGTAAGTGTGGATGGCTTTCTGTCTGTTCGGGCGGACAGGGACTACAGAGAGAGTGACAGCGGTCGGTACAACTCCGGTCACAGTACGGTGAAGGAGCATGTGTGTGGCCCGGACATTGAGCTGATGGCTGTGGGTCTCCGCTTATGCTGTGTGCCCGAGGGATTCTCACACACCACTGTGGTGGTTGTTTAAATCTATGTTTAATCTTTATGTAGTTAAGTATCTTGTTGTTTTTTTGTATGAATGTATGGTACACGTGACAATAACGGATCATTGAACCATTAAACCGATGCCCTCTAGTGTTAGTCTTCCCTATGCTGCAAAAATGACTGTGTCTAATCCAGAATTGCTCTTGTCAATCATAATTATACAAAGCTCAGGATGACTAGTGGTCATAGACTCAGAATTACATGACTTTCCTTTAGGAAGGAGATGGGGAGGAATTTCTTTAGTCAGAGGATGGTGAAACTGTAGAATTATTTGCTACAGAAGGATGTGGGGGTCAAGTCGATGGATATTTTTAAGGCAGTGATAGATTCTTGATTTATACGGGTGTCAGAAATTATGGGGAGAAGGCAGGAAAATGGGTTTAGCAGGGAGAGGTCGATCAGCCATGATTGAATGGCTGAGTAGACGATCGGCTAATTGGCCTAATTCTGCTCCTAACACATATGACCTTATGTATGACAGTATGATGACCAGAACAGCACACAATTTCTAGGTGTGATCTTGATGAGGGCTAGAATGCCATATAACCTTCTTCATCATATTCTCCACCAATGTCATCTTTAATAGAACATAGAAGAAGGCAGCATAGGAACAACTTTTCGGTCCATAAAGTTTGCGCCAAACATGATGACAAGTTAAACTAATGTCCTGTGTCTACGCATGAGCCATATCTTCCATTCCCTGCATATCCAACTCCCTATCTAAAATCCTCTTCAATGCCAATCTCATATTTACTTCCACTAACACCACTGGCAGTATGTCCCACCACCCTCTGTGTAAAACCTTGCCCTGCACATCCCCTTTAAACATTTCCCCTTGACAAAGCTATGCCCTCTCGTCATTTACATTTCCACCCGAGAAAAAAGGATCTGACAGTCTACCCTGTCTATGCCTCTCATAAATTTATATATTTTGATCCGGTCTCTATTCAGCTTTCAATGCAGCAGAGAAAACAATCCGAGTTTTTTCAACCTCTCCTTATAGCTAATACCCTGTAATCGAAAGCTAATATCTTTTAATCCTAGGTATTTTCAGGGAGCTGTCTATTTGTTCCCTGAGCTCTCTCTGTTGTACAATAACCAGTGCCCTGTTTCTTCAGTAAAATTACTTTTCCACCTTGGTCACAGACCTCCAATCTGAAAAACTACCCTCCACAGCCACCCTCTGACTTCTTCCGCCAAGCTGATTGTAGCCAATTGGCTAGGTCAGCCTCGATCTCATGTGATCCCACTTTTTGGACTAGCCTATCTCATGTTGGACAAGGTGATGGTGGAGAGAAGGTCCAAGTCAACAAGGTCCGCTGCACACACTAACCATGGAGACAGACCGACACTCATGCACACACACACACATGCACACTCACGCACACGCACACAGAGGATTAGAACACAGAGAATTAGAAATTCAGAGATACAATGTTGAAACAGGTTCTTTGGCCCTCAGAGAAGACACATTAAACTTCAAATAAATGGAGGAGGGCAACAGATGCAGCAAGAAGGAGAAGGTGAAGGAAATGAGCATCAGTTAAACACAACTATTGGAGATATAATGGTGATGAATGGCAATAAATCTTCAGGAACTGATGAGCTGCATACCAAGGTGTGGAGAGTGGTGACCATGAAGATAACAGATACAGTGCAGTGTGTCTCAGGGATCAGACCCATCAGTTTACAAACAACATCAGTGATTTGGATGAAGGGACCGGGAGACGTGCATCAAGACTGCTGCTGACACAAAGCTGGTGGCAGGGGGTGTTCTGAGGAAGATGCAAAGAGACCTTGAACTCATTTAAAGAGACTGAAGGAATGTGAAGATGGAATAATGAAGTCAGTAAAAATATGGAATCACCAAATTTAGAATTAAGAATATAAAATTATATTATATTTTTAAATGGCAAGAGATCGGAAACTTTTGGAATTGAACAGGGATGTCCATGCACATTCAACTGTGAATGTTAATCCGTAGCCTAACATGAAGCTGCAGACAAATAATATGTTCCCCTTTACTGTGTGGAGACTACACCTGGAATATTGGTCACTGGTCTGCACTCCCTGTCTCAGAAAGAATATCCGTGCAATAGAGGGATTGAAATGCTGCTTCACTGATTGATTCCTGAAATGGGGTATTGCTATTTTTTCGGATACATTATGTAAACAGTAGTTATACTCATTAGTTTGTCCTAATGAAGATAGTATGTCACTGAAACAAAAAAAATTATATCCCAATTTTTAAGTTTCCAAAATATGCAGTTTATTTTCCATTTCACAGTAGTGTATCAGTCTAATTATCAAATCTCTCATAACTCCAACCTTTCTCCATCTCTTTCACTCCCCACCCCCAGGAATCAATCCCCCTGTACCATTGCCAGCACTCTGGCCATCCTCCCTCAAGCCTCACCCTCACAGCGGGCAAGTACACTGCACCCGTTGCAATCGACCAGTGCCTGCTGAACCTTCTCCTCTGTATCCTCTGGGTTCCTGACACAGAGTCACATACCCCTCTTCCTGCAATTCTGTTTTCCTGTGAAGTGTCACCGTGGAGAAATCTGTCTCCTGACGTGGACGAGAGTCTCCAACTCACCTACGAACTCAGCAGCTCTGAGATGAGTATCCCAGACAAGAGATCTTTCCTACCACATCCCGACCAGTCCCATTGTCCACAAATTCTCATGTTCCACAGTCCCAACACAGTGCATGTTCATTCCTCACACCAATATATTTCTAAAGCTCATGGAATCAATAGACCTTACCTGCCACATCACTGGCAAGCAGTGCGGTCAGCACCAAAACGCACACCAGCATCATGCTTCCTTCCTCGAACCTGAAACACAAGAAAACCATTCATCATTGGTGTCATGTTTCACAGTGAAGGTGGGCATATCCTGCTGCTGTTCCCACCTCTCTCTCTCCCAGCTCTCTGTGTCGATGAGGTTTCCAATGCTGTTGCATCCTTATATACGTGTAGTTCTCGCATCTTGGAGGCTTTTGGGACCATTGGAATCAAACTCAATTGGCTGCAGCAATCTACATAAAACTCCTGCTGACCAATCACTGACTGACAGATTAGAACAAGATGAACAGGAAGCCACACAAATGTCTTGTGAGCTCCAAGTGTGACGGTAGAATGTGGCACTGTATCTGAACACTTTATGGTCCCATTATTTGTTTATAATATTAAAGTCAAGAGTCAAGAGTGTTTAATTGTCAAATGTCCCAGATAGTTCAGTGAAATTCTTACTTGCAGCAGCACAACAGAATATATTCAGTGAATATTATCAACAGGAACTGTTAAGATGTAAAATTCAGGCAAATATTTAATAAACAACTGATTATTTACATAGACCAATTCACTCACTCCTATGTTCACTTTCTCTATGGCATTATGTTCCACACAATATTATGGGCCTGTTCTTCTGCTGTACTGCTCTATATTCTATGTTTTATGCTCTATGTTCTTCTTCAATCTGCGCCAGACTTTCAGTCTGTGAGTTTCAGATCATGACAACCTCCTAAACAAACCTGATTCCTCCTGTACCCTCTGCCCATTTGCCAATGATCTCAGATCTCCTTCCTCTGGCAGAGAGCTGAGTAACTGGAATTCACAGAGTGATGTGCTGCAGCATTTGTTACATCACCTCATCCAGCTGGGAGACACTCGCTGAGGGAAATCACTTCATCACCTCACCTCTGATTCATTAGACAATCATTTCCACACGTTGAGAAGTCTGTGAAGATCCCAGATTTCCACAACATCGTTCTCCTGTAGTCTCTGTGACCATGGACACTGGAAACAGTTTCTCGTCATTTACTCCACCCAATCCATTTTGTGTGTCATTTGCTCCACACTCCCACCCCATTCCTTCAACTCACCTCTCTTTAGCAGCATCCCAACCCATCTGTCCATTTCCCAGTACAGACACTACCTGACTTGATGAGTTCCTCCACAGCTTTGTTTTTTGCTTCCGGATTCCACTATGTTCCTGATCTCACAACTTGTAGATGATGGGAAGAGTTTGGCATCAATGTTGAATCACTCGCTGAGGTATCCCCAGCCTCTGAGCTGCCCTTACAGACACAGAATCAATGCAGTAAGTCCTGTAGGTTTTCAGATCAATAGTGACCCCCAAGCTGTAAATGGTGGGGGAACTGGTGACATTAACGTCTTTGGCTGTTCCGGGTAGACCCTCACCTTTAGAGGTGGTCATTGCCTGACAATCATGTGCAAATGCTACTGGTCATTTATTGGCCCAGGATGGAATGTTTTTGCTATATGAACTGCTTCATTTTGTGAAGAGTTGTGAATGGAACTGAACATTGTGCAATCATCAGGGAACGTCCCCACTTCTGACCTTCTGATTGAAGGAAGGTCATTGATGAATCAGCTGATGATGGTTGTATCTGAGACACTGCCCTAAGGAACTCCTGCAGTAATGCCCTGGGGCTGGGATGTTGAACCACAGCCATCGTACTTTGTGTGGGGAATGTATCCAACCATTGACGTATTCTCTCCTTGATGATCCTTGTCTCAGAATGACCAGGTCCCCTCGATGCTTCACTCAGTCAAATGCTGCCTTGTTTTCAAGGAGCCTCACTCTGGCCTCACCGCAGGAATGCAGCTCTTTGCTCTGTGTTTGGACCAAGGCTGTGATGTGGTTCAGAGCCGAGTGATCTTGGTGAAACTCACACTGAGTCTGGGCAAGTCGATTATTGGAGGGGAAGTGACCCTTGCCCGCACTGTGGACAACTCCTGATGATTGGGAGCAGCCTGGTTGTCTGGTCAATGGCTGGACTGGATTTGTCCAGCTTTATTGTGGGGTCCAATTTATGGAACAATACCCGGTGAAAACTTTGGAGAGGAAGGGAAGTTAGGAGACAGGGTGGCTGGAAGGAAGGTCAAGAAATTGTTCTTGATTGGAGGGGGACGTTTTTTGCACAAGCTGCTGATTGATGAAAAGGGGAATTGGTCGTGTGTTTCTCCTCTGCAAAAAACTGTGTTTTTTCAGCACTAAAGACTTGAGCACTCACAATGGGGACATGTCTCAGCAATAGCAATGTCCGGGAGAGTTTTTATTGTGAATAAACAAATACTAGCCTATTCATTATTTAATTGGAAAATCTCACATCTGAACGAATACCTAAATTAAATGTTGGATTTACAGCAGGCCAGGGAGCATCTCCAGAAGAAAAAGTGGAGTGTAATTACAGGTAGACATACTTTGGGACTGGGAAAAGATAGAGATGAAACAAGTTTTACATTTGGAAGAAAGTGGGGTGGAGGGAGGAGAGAGTGAGTATGGATGATGGAGAGGGGTGAAAGAGGATGATCGAAGTTCGTGAATGGCTATGATACATCGAGAGGATGGGAAAACAGATATTTATTTTCCCCAACTTCAAGGTGTGTCCCCCTGAAATCACCGACAATCCTTTCAATACTGAGGTGTGAATGGTTCAGGGTAGGAGCCTGTGGAAAGTGGTAAAGGACGGTTGGCAGTCATTGATTATGCAGAAGCTAAGCAGTTGCAGTAAAACCACGGCTGATCTCAGATTGTTGAGGAGAGGAGATTTACATAACATGTTTCTGATTAACACTTCATTCTGCGGGCAGATTCATTATTTTTCTTTGTAATTTTGAAATATGATCAATTTAATCTTGTGATGAATGATTGTTAATAAAGCTGGAAATAACTGCCCAAATCAAATTGCTCAGAAATGCTCATCATGCAATATTTTAAGATATCACTGTGTGTTTAACCCCTGAAGCATTTTACGTGGGAGTAAGGACTTTAATGGCGCCATCTGGTGGCGCCATCGAATGTGGCAGCTTTGCCACCTTTCACCCTTTTTGTTATTTTTAGTGAGTCTAAAATTATGTTTTAATGGTTTCTTTTTCATGTGGATGGTGGGGGGGAATCGTTTCCCAGTCACTTAACTGGACGGAGATGCGTCTTTTCTCTGAGTCGCATCTTTTTCCCCCCGCCCTTGCGGCGCACCAACTGGATTGATGCAGCCTTTGCTGTCGGAGACCGGCCAGGGCTTCAGCAGCGGCACAGCACTGAATTAGCACCGCGGAGCAGGACAATGCCTTGCTGGGGATTGCTGTGTTGGAGCTCCGGAGTGTTGGGCCTGCTGAGTTTAACATCGTGCAGCTGTGGTCTGCGGAACTTCTAGATGAGGGTGAGATGCTGACTTTAACATTGCGGAGGTATGGGACCCCTTGCCGGGGGTAGCCAGTATTGGATCTCCATCCAGCTCGGCCTGTGGACATCGGAAGCCGCGGTCACCAGTAGAAAGCAGCCGATTCGTAAACTCCAAGCCGCGAGTGTGTTCTGATCCATTCTCACGTCGGAATTCTGATCATCCTGGCAAGAGGGCCTGAACATCGGGCTATCCGTAGCCGTGAATGTGGAGGGTTCAAAGGCCCCGACCACGGGTGAACTGAACTTTATTGCCTTCCCTCACAGTGGGAAACATTGATTCTGCAGTGGGTGATGTTCATATTAAATTATATCGTGTATTGTGTTTTTTTTATTTGTATGGCTGCATGGTAACTCAAATATCACTGTACCAATTGGTGCATATGACAATAAATGTAACTTGAACTTGAACTTAGTGAGAGTTTGGAGTCATGTCGTGGTCAGAGCAGCGATGACCAGCAAGTTCCATCCAAAGGAGCTTCACAAAAGAGTTGGGTTTTTACAACATTCTGACGGGATGCAAGCAGAAGCCTCCACGTGGCGCATCCCGGGCAATGCTGACGACAGAAACTGTATCACAGTGACTGACTGAAGTAACCAATTCTGCAACCACTGACCGTCAACCGTCACTGACCAACCGGAAAGACGTGATATAGAAGATGGCCGGACACGAGGAAGAAGAACATTCTGAGAGCTTCATTTACTGAGACGCTCCCACAATATAATAATGACAGTCCGTGCATTCTCAGCTCCACAGTCCTCTGAGGTAGAACATTCAGAAGATTCCCAACCCTCTCCAAAAGCAAATTTCTCTTCTTCCAAATGCTGAAAGTTGACCCCACCCCAGATCTAGACTCTCCAGATTAAGGAAACAGATTATCATTATCCAAAATGATTGTATCCGACAATAGCCCGGTTTTCAGAATCTTAGAATTCAAGGAGATGTGGAGAAGAATGGAATTAGGCCTTCTTGTACGCCAGAGGACTGGAAAGACATCGAAGCACCGCTGACAGATGAAGCCATCATTCAAACAGGTGAAACAACAAATAAAACACCACATGATGAAGGGCTTGCAAGTCTATAGGCTTCAGCAGGTGATCAAGAAGACACGTAGATAGAAGATGCTCCCCTGTGTCGGTCCACAAGGGTGTGTCGGCCGATCGACCGGTACCAGGCCGTATAACAGCGTGAGTCCTTTCACTTTTTTTGAAGTACAGTTGAATTTTTTTTTCTCTTTTTCCTGTAATCTCATCCTAGGGGGTGGAGTGAAGTACAATATGGAGAATGTGGGCGCTGTGGCCACGTGCCCCGTGAAACACACATGTGCGCTAACCTGTCTGTTACTGCTTCGTCAGAATCGGGGTCTGATCAGAGCGGGTCATTTACACGTCACTCGCTCAGGATCCGTCCACACTCACGTACGTATTTAATCCCTGCCGGATCTCACTCCCTTCACTTCCCCTTTTGTCCCGTGTCTGAATAAACCCGCATTTTTATACATTCTTTGCACCGAGCCTATGTAACAGTTGTATTAGTTAGAGTCACAGATTCACAGAGTCACAGAGTCATACAGCATGGGAACAAGCCCTTTGGCCCAACTTGTCGTGCTGTCCAAGATGCCACAACTAACCTAGTCCCATCTGCCTGTGTTTGACCCATTTCCCTCGAAACCTTTGCTATCCATGTACCTGTCCAAATGTTTTCTAATTGTTCTTGTAGTACCTGCCTCAACAACCTCCTCAGGAATGCCCTTCCATTTATCAATCTATGTGAAAAGGTTGCCTTTCAGGTTCCTATTAAAAGGCCATTTGATGTCATTCCATTTATCAACCTCTATGTGAAAGGTTTGCCTTCGGGTTTTTAAATCTTTCGCCCCTCACCTTAAACATATGTACTCCATTTCTTGATTCCCTGACTCTGGATAAAAGTGTACAGTGTACATTCATCCTTTCTATTCCCCTAATTATTTAATACACCTCTATAAGATTTCCCCTCAGCCTCCTGCACTCTATGGAATAAATTCTAACCTTCCACAACATTTCCCAATAGCTCAAGTTCCTGTGTCCCGACAGCACCCTCGTACATCATCTCTGCACTCTTTCCAGCTTAATGAAAGCCTTCCTAAAGCAGGATTATATCCTGGGCTATACTCAGTGCCCTGATTGATGAAGGCCAATGAAGTGATAGCCCATCTTAACCACTCTATGAACTATGACATCACTTCCAGGGAACAATGTATCTGTTATGCCAGCACTCCCCAGGATAATACCATTCACTCTAACGGGCTTCCCCTAGTTTAACTTCGCAAAATACAACACCTTACACTTTTCTGCATTAAACCTTATTAACGTTTACTCAGCCCACTTGCTCAGCTGATCAAAATCCCGCTGTCATTTTTGAAAGGCATCATCAGTATCTAAGATATCGCCCACTTTAGTATCAATTGCAAACTTACTAATGATCCTTGCACATTTCCATCCAAGTTATTGATATAAACTGCAAACAACAATAGGCCCAGCAATGATCTCTGAGGCACAATGCTATTCACAGGCCTCCAGCGCTTAAAAGCAATCTTTTACCATCACCCTCTGCTTCCTTCCATGAGGTCAATTGGCTAAATCTCCCTGGATCTGACACGATCTAACCTTCCAGAGCAGCCTACCATGCAGAACCTTACTAAAGACCTTGCTGAAATCCATATAGGCAATGTCTATGGCTTTGCCCTCGTCAACCATTTTGGCTACTAGTTCAATAAACTCAATCAGATTTGTGAGACACTATGTCCCATATACAAAACCAAGCTGTCTATCCCTAATCATCTCCTATCTATCCAAATCCATATATATCTTATGCCTCTAAATACTCTCCAGTAACTTGCCAACCAAATTATTTTAAGCTCGCTGTCTAGTTCCTAGGCTTTTCCTTGCAGCCCTTCTTTAAAAAAATGTTCTAAGAACACCTTAAGAAAGTAATACACATAAGAAGGAAAAATGTTCCTGATGTTGGGTAATCCAGAACCAGTGGTTACAGATTAAGTATGTGGTAGGCCATTTAGGACTGATATGAAGAAAACCTTTTTCACCCAGAGAGTTATGAATCTGTGGAATTCTCTGCCACAGAAGGAAATGGAGGACAATTCATTGGAGGTAATCAAGAGAGGTAGATATAGCTCTGAGGCCTAACCGAATCAAGGGATATGGGGAGAAAACAGGAACAGGGTACTGATTTATGGATGATCAGCCATGATCATATTGAATGGTCGAATGCTCGAATGGCTCAAAAAGCCAAATGGCCTATTCCTCCACCTATTTTCTAAGTTTCTATGTTTCTGTTTTTATGTTAAATAAAGACACACATATAGCTACCCTCCATTTTTCCGTCATCTTACCCGTGTCTAATGATGATTCATATATCTCAGCCTGAGCTCTTGTAAATTCTTCTCTAGCTTCTCACAATGTCTGTGGATAAATCTGATAAGGCCTGGGAGATTTCCCTACCTTCGCATGCCTGAGAATGTCCAGAATCTCCTCGATTGTAAAACAGGTGGTCTTCAAGCCATCTCCCTTAACCATGTTGAAAAATGTTGAAAAATGTTTTCAACATGTTGAAAAATCTTCACAAGTCTTCCCGAGCTTACCGCGTTTCCCAAGTACCTGCCGTTAGCGTTACGAGCCGCTAAGTGACGTTCCGAGCTCCGACGTACCCGCTTTGTATATTCTACATGCTTCCACGAGTTTTAATTCTTTAAACTCGGGAGAGCTCTTGAACAAACTTGTACAGTGGGAAAGCCCCATAAGTATGCACCCCAGTTCACAATGCTCCTCCAGCGATAAACCTGATCCCAGCCACCTATACCTGCACCTTGCCTCCTGTTTTTTCCCTGATTAAGGAATGGGACAGTTCTGATCCACAAATTAATGTTCTGGAGCAATGGATATATAGATAGGACCTTGCAAAAGTTGATAGATGGAGGTTGTTTGTGGGCCAATGAATGTTCAACAGTTGGGAGGCTTTTCAAACTAAGATGCCAAGAGCTCAACATGTGCATGTTCCTGTCAGAGTGAAACATAGAAACATAGAAACATAGAAATTAGGTGCAGGAGTAGGCCATTCAGCCCTTCGAGCCTGCACCGCCATTCAATATGATCATGGCTGATCATCCAACTCAGTATCCCGTACCTGCCTTCTCTCCATACCCTCTGATCCCCTTAGCCACAAGGGCCACATCCAACTCACTCTTAAATATAGCCAATGAACTGGCCTCAACTACCCTCTGTGGCAGAGAGTTCCAGAGACTCACCACTCTCTGTGTGAAAAAAGTCTTTCTCATCTCGGTCTTAAAGGATTTCCCCCTTATCCTTAAGCTGTGACCCCTTGTCCTGGACTTCCCCAACATCGGGAACAATCTTCCTGCATCTAGCCTGTCCAACCCCTGAAGAATTTTGTAAGTTTCTATAAGATCCCCTCTTAATCTCCTAAATTCCAGAGAGTATAAACCGAGTCTATCCAGTCTTTCTTCATAAGACAGTCCTGACATCCCAGGAATCAGTCTGGTGAACCTTCTCTGCACTCCCTCTATGGCAATAATGTCCTTCCTCAGATTTGGAGACCAAAACTGCACTCAATACTCCAGGTGTGGTCTCACCAAGACCCTGTACAACTGAAGTAGAACCTCCCTGCTCCTGTACTTAAATCCTTTTGCTATGAAAGCTAACATACCATTCGCTTTTTTCACTGCCTGCTGCACCTGCATGCCTACTTTCAATGACTGGTGTACCATGACACCCAGGTCTCGCTGCATCTCCCCTTTTCCTAATCGGCCACCATTTAAATAATAGTCTGCTTTCCTGTTTTTGCCACCAAAGTGGATAACCTCACATTTATCCACATTATACTGCATCTGCCAAACATTTGCCCACTCACCCAGCCTATCCAAGTCACCTTGCAGTCTCCTAGCATCCTCCTCACAGCGAACACTGCCCCTCAGCTTAGTGTCATCCGCAAACTTGGAGATATTGCCTTCAATTCCCTCATCCAGATCATTAATATATATTGTAAATAGCTGGGGTCCCAGCACTGAGCCCTGCGGTACCCCACTAGTTACTGCCTGCCATTGTGAAAAGGACCCGTTTACTCCTACTCTTTGCTTCCTGTTTGCCAGCCAGTTCTCTATCCACATCAATACTGAACCCCTAATACCGTATGCTTTAAGTTTGTATACTAATCTCTTATGTGGGACCTTGTCGAAAGCCTTCTGGAAGTCCAGATATACCACATCCACTGGTTCTCCCTTATCCACGCTACTAGTTACATCCTCGAAAAATTCCACAAGATTCGTCAGACATGATTTACCTTTTGTAAATCCATGCTGACTTTGTCCAATGATTTCACCACTTTCCAAATGTGCTGCTATCCCATCTTTAATAACTGACTCTAGCAGTTTCCCCACTACCGATGTTAGACTAACTGGTCTGTAATTCCCCGTTTTCTCTCTCCCTCCCTTCTTAAAAAGAGGGGTTACATTTGCTACCCGCCAATCCTCAGGAACTACTCCAGAATCTAAAGAGTTTTGAAAGATTATCACTAATGCATCCACTATTTCCTGAGCTACTTCCTTAAGTACTCTGGGATGCAGCCTATCTGGCCCTGGGGATTTATCGGCCTTTAATCTATTCAATTTACCCAACACCACTTCCCGACTGACCTGGATTTCACTCAATTCCTCCTTTGACCCACAGTCCCCTGCTATTTCAGGCAGATTATTTATGTCTTCCTTAGTGAAGACGGAACCAAAGTAATTATTCAATTGGTCCGCCATATCCTTGTTCCCCATGATCAACACACCTGTTTCTGACTGCAAGGGACCTACATTTGTTTTAACTAACCTCTTTCTCTTCACATATCTATAAAAACTTTTGCAGTCAGTTTTTATGTTCCCTGCCAGTTTTCTTTCATAATCTATTTTTCCTTTCCTAATTAAGCCCTTTGTCCTCCTCTGCTGGTCTCTGAATTTCTCCCAGTCCTCTGGTATGCTGCTTTTTCGCATCATCCTTTGCTTTGATACTATCCCTGATTTCCCTTGTTATCCACGGATGCACTACCTTCCCCGATTTATTCTTTTGCCAAACTGGGATGAACAATTTTTGTAGTTCATCCATGCAGTCTTTAAATGTCTTCCATTGTATATCCACCGTCAACCCTTTTAGAATTAATTGCCAGTCAATCTTGGCCAATTCACGTCTCATACCCTCAAAGTTACCTTTCTTTAAGTTCAGAACCATTGTTTCTGAAGAGCAAAGCAGGCAGGAGTAGGGAACATCAGATGAAAAGTGATATTGAGATTTAGAAGAAAAGAAGGCATGGGTCAGGTACAAGCAGCTGGGCTCAAGTGAATCCCTGGAGCAGTATAAGGACGCAGGAGTTTACTTGAGAAGGAAGTCAGGTAGATAAAAAGGGGCATGAGATATCATTGTCAAAAAAGACTAAGGAGAATCCAAAGGGATATTGTAAATATTTTAAGGAAAGTAAGTAATTTAGAGTCCATTATAAAGGATGAGGTTATGAAGTACATAGAAGTTCATGATAAAATAGGCAGATGTCAGCATGATTTTGTGAAGGGGAGATCTTGCCTGATGAATCTCCTGGAATTCTTTGAAGAAGTAATTAGCAGGACAGACAAAGGAGAGTCAGTGGATGTTGTTTACCTAGATTTTCAGATAACCTTTGATAACGTGCCACATGTGAGGCTGTAAAAGAAGATGAGAGCCCACTTTATCAAAGGGCAGATACACGCATGGATATCAGCTTGGCTGGATGGCAGAAAGCAAATAGTGGCAATAACGGCGGCTTTTTCTGGTTGGCTGCCAGTGACTACCAGAGTTCCACTGGGGTCAGTGTTGGGGCTGCTACTCTTCATGTTGTATTTTAATGATTTGGAGGAATGGATTGAAGGTTTTGTGACCAAGTTTGTAGATGATATAAAAATAAATGGAGGGGCAGGTAATGTAGAAAAGGCAAAGAAGCTGCAGAATGACTTCAACAGGTTGGGAGAGTTGGCAGAAAATTGGCAGAAAAATATTGTTGCAAAGTGTGGAGTCGTGCATTTTGGTACTAGCAATAAAGGTGTAGACTATTTTCTAAATGGGGAGATAATCCAGAAATCAGATATGCAAATGGACTTGGGAATGTTGGTGCAGGATTCTCAAAAAGTTAATCTGCAAGTCGAATTGGTAGTATGGAAGCAAAGGCATTGCTGGCATATATTTCAAGAGGGATCGATTACAAAACAGGGATGTAATGCTGAGGTGATGGTCGGGCCGCATTTGGAGCATTGTGAGCAATATTGGGCACCATATCTGAGGAAGGATGTACTGGCTCTGGAGAAGGTCCAGAGGAGGTTTACAAGAATAATCCCAAGATTGAGTGGGTTAACATATGATGATCATTTGATAGCACTGGGCCTGTACTCGCTGGACTTGAGAAGGATGAGGGGGACCTCATTGAAACTTACCATATAGTGAAAGGCTTGGGTAGAGTGCATGTGGGAAGGATGTTTCCACTAATGGGGCGAGAGTTCATAGCCTCAGCATTAAAGAACATTCAAAGGAGATGAGGAGGATTTTCTTTAGAGGATGGTGAATCTGTGGAATTGTTTGCCACAGAAGGCTGTGGAGGCCAAGTCAATGGATATTTTTAAGGCAGAGATAGATAGATTCTTGATTGGTATGGGTGTCAGGGGTTACGGGCGAAGGCAGGAGAATGAGTTCAGGAGGGATAGATAGAACAGCCATAATTGAATGGCGGCGTAGACTTGATGGGCCAAATGGCCTATTTCTGCTCCTAACTCTTATGACCTTATGACATAATCTGATCAAGGAAGACGGCATGGCCCATCAAATACCAAAGGGAAATCTATTTGTGGAGCCGTAGGAGATGGGTGAGACCGCCGATTAATATTTCTCCTCTATTTTTACTCCAAAGACAATGTTTCAGCGAGACCACATTTGCAGTTCAGGGAATTGTTTTGGCCTCTGTTCCTAAGGCAGGGAATACTTGCCTTGGAGTCAGTGCAGCATCGGATTGACGGATGGATGTTTGGAATGAGGGATGTGTTTTTGAAGAGGGATTGAAGAAATCGGACTAAACTCAGTGAAGCTTAGAGCAAATGTATTCATGATTAAGAGAGGGGATTGAGGATTGGATAATGAGAGGCTGCTTCCTCAGTTTGGTAAATCTAGAACTGGGATGGGGTCATCATTTTTGATTTAGCAGAGATATGTGCTGGTGGAGCGGGTTGGGAATCTTCAGAATGTTGTACGTCAGAGGACTGTGGAGCTCAGAATGCACAGACGTCATTATTATATTGTGAGAGCGTCTCAGTAAATGAATCTGTTGGAATGTTGGAAAAAAACAACTCTTCAGTGAATCTCTTTTGGATGGAACCTGCTGGTCATCGCTGCTCTGACCACGATGTGACTCCAAACATTCACTAAGGTCCTTACTCCCACATTAAATGCTTCAGGGGTTAAACACACAAAGATATCCGAAAACATTGCATGATGAGCATTTTTGAGCAAATTGCTTTGGGCCGTTATTTCCAGCTTTATCAACATTCACTCATCACATTGATCATATTTCAAACTTACAACAGAAAATAACGAATCTGCTCTCAGAAAGAAGTGTTATTCAGAAACATGTTATGTAACTGTCCTCTCCTCAACAATCTGAGATCAGCCGTGGTTTTACTGCAACCGCTCAGCTTCTGCATAATCAACAACTGTCAAACGTCCTGTACCACTTTCCACAGGCTCCTACCCTGAACCATTCTGATTAAAAAATGACCAGCTTGTGTTTTTCTTCACAAAATAAACTCTCCAGGACATTCCTAATGCCCAGTCCTGATATCCAACATCCAGAGGATAAACACAGGTCCAGTTCCCTTTTCATCAACCGGCATTGTCACCTCTCCAATCAACAATTATTCCTAGCGCCTTCCTTCCTTCCACCCTGTCTCCAAACTTCCTTTCCTCACCTAAGTCCTTCGCCAGGTATTGGCTCATAAATTAGACGCCACAATGCTTGGCTGGAAGACGTCATGTTTTGTTTAAGGTTAGAAAAGATTAAATTCACATTGAGGGGGTCTGTGAAAAAGTTTTATTTGAAATGGGAACACTTTTTATCATATTTTGAGGGTCTAAAGGAACTACCTGTTGACTGAGGGCACTTGATATTAAGTGGGGATCTGCCTTCATTCTGTTTTGTTACTTTACCATTGTTAAAAAGTGCATTTGATTTTGTGATATATTTGGAGTGTGAAAGAATAAGCTGCCAAGGGGCGTTTAGGGAGGGTGCGTTAGGGTTATTTTGTTTATATTATTATTATTATTATTTACAAAAAACAAAATGGAGGACAATGTAATGCTATACATCAGATGTACTGTGAATTTTTATTTATTTTTTTCCCTCCAATAAAAACTATTAATTAATTAAAAAAAAAGAAAAATTGGACGCCACATTAAAGCTGGACTAATCCAGTCCAGGTGAGGCAGAGGTTCACTTGCACCAACTCCAACCTCATCTACCATATCCGTTGTTCTCGGTGTGGCTCCTATATATTGACGAGACCAAACTCAAACTGGGCGATCATTTTGCTGAAACCCTATGCTCGGTCTGCGTGAGCCGACACGATCTCCTGGTTGCCAAACATTGAAACTCCCATTCCCATACTGACCGTTCTGTCCTGGGACTCACCGTATGTTTCGCTTGGACACCTTACAGCCCAGCGGTATGAACGTTAATTTCTCTAATTTCAAATAACCTTTGCTTTCCCTCTCGCCAAACCCTCCTACACCCTAGCCATCCTCCCAGTTCCACTGTTCGTATCCATATATCCCTTTATTATCACCTCTTCCACAGCCAACAATGGACCATTGTGAGCTCCATTTTCCATAGCCATCAGTGCCAGCTCTTATTTGTTTTGAACCTTTTCATACCTCTACTATCCCTCTCCCTTGATTCTCAATCTGAAGAAAGGTTTGATCAAATACGTTATCTAATCCTTTTCTCCAGAGATGCGACCTAACCTGCTGAGTTAATCAAGCATTTTGTGTCTATCTCCAGCTAATGACCAGACAATCAGACTGCTCCCAATCATCAGGAGTTGTCCACAGTGCAGGCAAGTGTCACTTCCCCTCAAATATTCGACATGCCCACGCTCAGTGTCGGTTTCACCAAGATCACTCAGATCTGAACCACATCACAGCCTTGGTCCAAACACGGAGCAAAGAGCTGCTTTCCGGAAAGACCCATGAATCACCCAGGAAAGAGACTGAAGCACCCCTGACAGATGAAGCCATTGTTCAAGCAGGTGAAACAACAAATACACCACGTGATGTAGGGCTTGCAAGTCTACAGGCCTCTTCAGCAGGTGATCAAGAAGACACGTAGATAGAAGATGGTCCCCTGTGGTGTGTCGGTCGATCAAAAGGTACCAGGCCCTATAAAAGCACGAGTCCTTTCACTGTTTTTTTAAGTACAGTTGATTTTTATTTTCTCTTTTCCCTGTAATCTCATCCTAGGGGGTGGAGTGAAGTACAATATGGAGATTGAGGGCGCCTCATCCAGCATAGGCCCGTGAAACACACATGTGCGCTAACCTGTCTGTTACTCTTCCATCAGTATTGGGGTCTGATCAGAGCGGGTCATTTACACGTCACTCGCTCGGTGTCCGTCTCACGTGCATATTTAATTCCCGCCGGATCTCACTCCGTTCACTTCCCCTTTTGGCCTATGACTGAATAAATCCACATTTTTATACATGTTCTACCATGGTCATTCTTTGGTCCGATCCTATGTACAGGAACCAGCTACCACAGTTGTATTAGTTGGAGTCACAGATTCACAGATTCATAGTCACAGAGTCATGCAGCATGGGCAGAGGCCCTTTGTCCTAAATTGTCATGCTGTCAAACTGCCAAGATCCCACAACTAAACTAGTCCCATCTGCCTGTTTGTGACCCATTTCCTCGAAACCTTTGCTATCCATGCACCTGTCCAAATGTTTGCTAATTGTTCTTCTAGTACCTGCCTCAACAACCTCCTCTGGAATGTCGTTCCATTTATCAATATTTATGTGAAAAGGTTGGCTTTCGGGTTCCTATTAAATCTTACCCCCTCACCTTAAACACATGTTCTCCATTTCTTGATTCCCCTACTCTGGATAAAAGACTGTGTACGTTCATCCTTTCTATTCCCCTCATGATTTAATGCACCCCGAAAAGATCTCCCGTCAGCCTCCATGGAATAAACTCCAATCTTCCTCAACCTTTCCCAACAGCTATAGTCCTTGAGTCCTGGCAGCAACTTCATACATCTTCACTGCACTCTTTCCAGCTTAATGGCATCCTTCCTATAGCAGGATTATATCCTGGGCTGTACTCATTGACCTGATTGATGAAGGCCAATGAACTGATAGCCCATCTTAACCACACTATCTACTATGACAACACTTTCAAGGAACAATGTAGCTGTTATGTCAGCATTCCCCAGGCCTATACCATTCACTGTAACGGCCTTCCCCTGGTTTAACCACAAAATACAACACCTTACACTTATCTGCATTAAACCTCATTAGCTTTTACTCAGCCCACTTGCTCAGCTGATCAAATTCCTGCTGTAATTTTTGAAAGCCATCATCAGTATCTAAGATATCACCCACTTTAGTATCATTTGCAAATTTACTAATGATGCTTGTACATTTTCATCCAAATTATTGATATAAACAGCAAACAGCAAAAGGCCCAGCAATGATCTCTGAGGCACACTCCTAGTCAGGTACTTTGGATCTGTCTTCACTAAGGAGGACACAAACAATCTTCCTGACATAGTAGTGGCCAGAGGATCTGGGGTGACGGACAAACAAAGGAAATCCACATTAGGCAGGAAATGGTGTTGGATAAACTGATGGGATTGAAGGCTGATAAATCCCCAGGGCCTGATGGTCTGCATCTCAGGGTACTTAAGGAAGTGGCTTTAGAAATCGTGGATGCATCGGTGATAATTTTTCAATGTTCTATAGGCTCAGGATCAGTTCCTTTTTAGTGGGAGAGAGAAAACAGGGAATTATAGACTAGTTAGCCTGACATCGGTGGTGGGGAAGATGCTGGAGTCAATTATAAAAGATGAGACAGCCGAACATTTGGATAGCAGTAACAGGATCGGTCTGAGTCAGCATTGATTTATGAAGGGGAAATCATGCTTGACTAATTTTCTGGAATTTTTTGAACATGTAACTACGAAAATGGACAAGGGAGAGCCAGTGGATGGAGTGTACCTGGACTTTCAAAAAGCATTTGATAAAGTCCCACATAGGAGATTAGTGGGCAAAATTAGGGCACATGGTATTAGGGGTAGAGTGCTGACATGGATAGAGAAGTGTTTGGCAGACAGGAAACAAAGAGTAGGGATTAACGGGTCCCTTTCAGAATTGCAGGCAGTGACTAGTGGGGTACCGCAAGGCTCGGTGCTGGGACCGCAGCTATTTACTATAAATATATCAATGATTTGGATGAAGAGATTCAAAGTAACATTAGCAAATTTGCAGATGACACAAAGCTGGGTGGCATTGTGAATTGTGAGGAGGATGCTAAGAAAATTCAGGGTGACTTGGACTGGTTGGGGGAGTGGACAGATGCATGGCAGATGAAGTTTAATGCGGATAAAAGCGAGGTTATCCACTTTGGTTGCAAAAACAGGAAGGCAGATTATTATATAAATGGCGTCAAGTTGGGAAAAAGGGAAGTATAACGGGATCTGGGGGTCCTTGTGCATCAGTCTATGAAAGTAAGCAAGCAGGTACAGCAGGCAGTGAAGAAAGCGAATGGCATGTTGGCCTTTATAACAAGAGGAATCGAATATAGGAGCAAAGACGTCCTTCTGCAGTTGTTCAGAGCCCTAGTGAGACCACACCTGGAGTATTGTGTGCAGTTTTGGTCCCCTAATTTGAGGAAGGACATTCTTGCTATTGAGTGAGTGCAGCGTAGGTTTACAAGGTTAATTCCCGGGATGGCGGGATGGTCATATGCTGAGAGAATGGAGCAGCTGGGCTGGCATACTCTGGAGTTTAGAAGGATGAGAGGGAATCTCATTCAAACATATAAGATTGTTAAGGGTTTGGACAGGCTAGAGATAAGAAACATATTTTCGATGTTGGGGAAGTCCAGAACCGGTGGCCCCAGTTCAAGAATAAGGAGTAAGCCAATTAGAACAGAGATGAGGAAACACTTTTTCTCACAGAGAGTGGTGAGTCTGTGGAATTTTCTGCCTCACAGGGTGGTGGAGGCAGTTTCTCTGGGGAGTCAGTGGATATGGGGAGAAGGCAGGAACGGGGTATTGATTGGGGATGATCAGCCATGATCATGTTGAATGCTGGTACTGGCTTGACAGGCCGAATGGCCAACTGCTGCTCCCATTGTCTATTGTCTATTGTCCAGTCACAGGCCTCCAGTCCTAAAAACAATCTGCCACCATCACCCTCTGCTTCCTTCCATGAAGTAAATTCTCTATCCAATTGGCTAGATCTCCCTGGATCTGACAGGATCTAATCTTCCAGAGCAGCCTACCATGCAGAGCCTTACCAAATACTTTGCTGAAATCCATATAGGCAACGAATATGGCTTTGCCCTCGTCAACCATTTTGGCTACTAGTTCAATAAACTCAATCAGATTTGTGAGGCACAATATCCCACATACAAAACCAAGCTATGCCTATCCCTAATCATCTCCTATCTATTCAAATCCATATATATCTAATGCCTCGAAATACACTCAAGTAACTTGCCGTACAAATTATTTTAAGCCCGTTGTCTATAATTCCCAGGCTTTTACTTGCAGTCATTCTTTAAAAAAGTGTTCTTAGAACACCTTAAGAAGGTAATACACAGAAGAAGGAAAAATGTTCACGATGTTGGGGAGTCCAGAACTAGCGGTCACAGATTAGGTATAAGGGGTAGGCCATTTAGGATTGATATGAAGAAAACCTTTTCACCCGGAGAGTTGGAATTCTCTCCCAAAGAAGGCAATGGTGGCCAATTCACTGAGGGTATTCAAGAGAGATAGATATAGCTCTGAGGCCCAACAGAATAAAGGGATATGGGACAAAACAGGAACAGGGTACTGATTTTGGATGATCAGCCATGATCATATTGAATGGTCGAATGCTCAAATGCCTCGAAGAACCAAATGGCCTATTCCTCCACCTATTTTCTAAGTTTCTATGTTTCTGTTTTTATGTTAAATAAAGACACAAATATAGCCGCCCTCCATTTTTCCGACATCTTACCCGTGTCTAATGATGATTCATATATCTCAGCCTGAGCTCTTGTAAATTCTTCTCTAGCTTCTCACAATGTCTGTGGATAAATCTGACAAGGCCTGGGAGATTTCTCTATCTTCACATGCCAGAGAATATCCAGAACCTCCTCGATTGTAAAACAGACAGTCCTCAAGACATCTCCCTTAACCATCGTTCTCCTGTACGTTTGGCTTTCTCCATGGTAAAATGAGAGGAGAAATACTCATTGAGGACCTTGAACATTTCCTGCAGCTCCACACAGAGATGACTGTTTTGGTTTCTGAGGCCCCCTATTCTCTCTAGATATACATTTACCCTTAATGTACTTATACAATCACATTGTATTCACTTTAATATTATCTGACTGAGCTATCTCCTGCTCCCTTTTTGCCCTCCTGATATCCTTCTTAAGTATGCTCCCCAGTCCCCAATGCTCCTCCAGGGATAAACTTGATCCCATCCACCTATACCTGCACCATGCCTCCTGCTTTCTCCTGATTAAGGAATGGAACAGTCCTGATCCACAAAATAATGTTCTGGAACAATGGATATATAGATAGGACCTTGCAAAAGTTGATAGATGGAATTTGTTTGTGGGTCAATGGATGTTCAACAGGTTGGAGGCTCTTCACACTAAGATGCCAAGAGCTCAACATGTGCATGTTCCTGTCAGAGTGAAGAGCAAAGCTGGCTGGAGTAGAGGATATCAGATGAAAAGTGATATTGAGATTCAGAAGAAAAGAAGGCATGGGTCAGGTACAAGCAGCTGGGCTCAAGTAAATCCCTGGAGCAGTATAAGGACGCAGGAGTATACTTGAGAATGAAGTCAGGAGGACAAAAAGGTGCATGAGATATCATTGTCAAAAAAGATTAAGGAGAATCCAGAGAGATTTTGTAAATATTTCAAGGAAAGTAAGTAATTTAGATTCCATTATAAAGGATGAGGTGATGAAGTACTTAGACGTTCATGATAAAATAGGTAGATGTCAGCATGATTTTGTGAAGGGGAGATCTTGCTTGATGAATCTGCTGGAATTCTTTGAAGAAGTAATTAGCAGACAGACAATGAGTGTCGGTGGATGTTGTTTACCTAGATTTTCTGAAAACCTTTGATAACATGCCACATGCGAGGCTGCTAAGGAAGATGAGAGCCCACGTTGTCAAAGGGCAGATACTAGCATGGGTATCAGGTTGGCTGGGTATCAGGTTGGCTGGATAGCTGAAAGCAAAGAGTGGCAATAAAGGCGGCTTTTTTTGGTTGGCTGCCAGTGACTACCAGAGTTCCACTGGGGTCGGTGTTGGGGCCGCTACTCTTCACATTCTATATTAATGATTTGGATGAGTTGATTAAAGTTTTTGTGGCCAAATTTGTAGCTGATAAGAAAATAGATGGAGGGGCAGGTAATGTAGAGAAGGCAGGGACGCTACAGAAATAGTTAATCTGCAGGACGAATTGGTAGCATGGAAGGCAAAGGCTTTGCTGGCATATATTTCAAGAGGGATAGATTACAAAAACTGGGATGCTGGTCGGGCCACATTTGGAGCATTGTGAGCAATATTGGGCACCATATCTGAGGAAGGGAGTACGGCTCTGGAGAAGGTCCAGAGGAGGTTTACAAGAATAATCCCAAGAATTTGTTGGTTAACATATGATGAGCATTTTACTTCGGAGTCACGTGAGTGACTACGTGAAGAAGCCCCGCCAGGCGCATGCGCGTCAATACGTCCGCGCATGTCGCACTGAACAGGCTGCAGAGCGCAGCTCCACCAGCTGAAAGTAGAAACTTCACTGGTAAGTGTTTTTGAAAACTTTACCTGTGAGTACCTAACTCCGTCAAACTGGCTCGAGCAGTCAGTAGCAGTCCGTGATATGGATCGTAAGGTAGGAAAGTTCGTAGTAAGTGTGCGATTCACAAATTAGATCAGGTCGGCAGATTAGCGTGGCACCGCCGGTACCGATACCGGGTGCCGTTTTACAGACAGCCGTTAGTCTAGAGACTGAACTTTCTACACCAGCTCAAGAAACTCAGGAGCTTGAGAACTGATAGCCATAGGAAGGCAAAAAGAAAGTCTTTCAGACCAGTTTGTCGGCAGAGTCTGAAGAACAAGGAGACTCCCCTCGAGATAATAAAAGAATGTGTGGGAGGATGCAATATATGGAGAAGATGCTCCAAACTTTCATAAAGCAAGGGTCAAAGGCCCCAGTGATTCCCCAGACAGCTGTTCAAGAAGGCCATATCAAGAAGAATATGTGCAGTATCAGCAAGGGGATTTTCTTCCAGCACCTTGTTTAGGACTGGAGGATGCCTCCCTACAGTATGACTTGGGAGAAGAGGGCAGGATGAAGCTGACCCTGATTCTGGTGTCCCTGCTCATGTGCATACAGCAGAGCACAAGAGCCACGCTCCGAGTGTCCCGGAAATAGCAATGAGTTTGCTATTCTGGAGGGGACTGGTGAGGCAATGGAAGAATACCTTGCCATCAATATCAATTATTTAGTATCTCACCAGCTCCAGCAAGCTATGATGCAAGAGACTACAAACAAATCTAAGACACCTGTTTAATGTGCATCACTGAAAGTACCTACGGTGAACCCAGCTATCTGGGCACCCATGAGTCCCTCTATGAGGGGACTGGAGGTTCAGTATCAACATTGGCTGCAGCAATTTCTGCATTTGGCAGTTTAGTCAAAGGGACAATCATTACTCCAACTCAAAAAAGATATGTTGGCTATTTTATGCAATGCATTTTTGAGGTAAATTGCATCAGGGAAAATCGCCATCAGGCCAACACTCAACCAAAAATTTGCTGCTATGTAAGGCGACTAATGTACGAATGCCTGAATTCCTGTTTGGAACGGACCTTGTCAAGAAAATTCGTGAAATTAATGATGATGCCAAAACAATTGACTTAATGTAGCCAAGCATTTCAAGACCTATTCCAAAACCTGGGTTAATATACCAAAGGTCAGATCCAGGTGCTGGGCCCAGCAGGGGGAGGCCAGTGGGGCAACGAGGGTACCCACCAAGACAGACCAGCTACAACCCCAATATGGGCAGACAGCAGACTTACAGGTCAACTGTAGAGGTACAGGGAATTTTGTTAACGATAAAGTTTCTTGGTGGACAATCTCCTATTGGAGGTAGATTACAATTGTTTTCTAATGCATGGTACTGTATAACGTCTGATATGATTATACTAAATACTGTGTCAGGTCTACCATTGGGTTTATCTCAGGGATAGATCCACCTCAACAGCACAAGCCTAATAAAATGTTGTTGTTTTCTGCTCCAGAGAATGGGTTTAGGAGGGTGAGATAGAACAGCCATGATTGAATGGCGGCGTAGACTTGATGAGCTAAATGGCCTCTCTCTACTCCTAACTCGTATGACCTTATGACCTTATGATCTGATCAAGGGAGGCTGCATTGGCCCATCAAATACCAAAGTGAACATCTATTTGTGGAGCCGTAGGAAATGGGTGAGACCGTCGATTAATATTTCTCCTCTATTTTTACTCTGGGCAAAGACATGATGACTAGAGAGCCCAATAAAGTTAATGGGGGCCTCTTGGTTATAGTCTGCATTGCAGCAGATGAGCTGTTAGATGTCTTAAAGCACAAATCTCTGGAGACTGATCCAAGAACAACGTGGGAAGCTACAGTAAAATGCAGTTGCCCTTGCTGATATATATGCATGATCGTTAGCCATTGCTGAAGTCCCACAAGACTGGAGTGTGGCTGATGTTTTGCCTTAATTCAAGGAGGGCTCCAAAGATAAGCCTAGGAACTACAATTCAGTAAGAAAACCAGCTGTGGTATGTTTGTTTGTGGCATGGATTTATGAGGATGTTGCTAGAACCGGAGGGATTGAGTTTACATGGAAAAATGTTTGGGCAGTCTATGGCTTTATTCCTGAGAGAAAAGAAAATTGAGGTATGATCTTACTGATGACGTGTAAAATAATAAAGGGCATTAATAGGGTGAATACACACAAACTATTTCCCAGGGAAGGAAAATCAAGACCTTAACGGCTTTGAGAGATGTGAGAGGGGATAGGTTTAATTGGAATCTGATGAACAGCTATTGAACAAAGAAAATTTAAATATAAAGAATGAATTGCCAGCCAAAATCATTGTGGCAGATACAAGAACAAATTCAAAAGACATTTAAACAGGAAACCTTAAGTGGGATATGAGGCAGACAAATCGGTCTATTTTAAGCAGGCACTTGGTTGGCATCGATGAGTTGAGCTGAATATATTGTAAGAAAGATGATCTGCAGCTGAAACAACCAATGATAAAGTCAAATAGCATAATATCTGTAATTTTAAGGTGACTTGGGGAACAAAAGCAAAGATGTCTCATTGAAATTCCACAGTGTTTCAGTGAGACCACTTTTGCAGTTCAGGACATAGCTTTGGCCTCTGTTCCTAAGGCAGGGAATACTTGCCTAATCAGTGCAGCATTGATTCACCGGATGGGTGTTTGGAATGAGGGATGTGATTATTGAAGAGGGATTGAGGAAATCGGACTAAACTTAGTGAAACTTAGAGCAAATGTATTAATGATTAAGAGAGGGGATTGAGGGTTGGATAATGAGAGGCTGCTTCCTCAGTTTGGGAAATCCAGAACTGGGGTGGGGGTCATCAGTTTTGATTTAGCAGAGATATGTTCTGGTGGAGCGGGTTGAAAATCTTCAGAATGTTCTACCTCAGAGGTCTGTGGAGCTCAGAATGCAAAGACTGTCATTATTATATTGTGAGAGTGTCTCAGTAAATGAAGCTGTAGGAAGGTTGTAAAAACCCAACTCTTCAGCGAAGCTCCTTTGGATGGAACCTGCTGGTCATCGCTGCTCTGACCACGATGTGACTCCAAACATTTACTAAGGTCCTTACTCACACATCAAATACTTCAGGGGTTAAACACACAATTATATCTCAAAACACTGCATGATGAGCATTTTTGAGAAAATTGCTTTGGGCCGTTATTTCCAGCTTTATCAACATTCACTCATCACAAGATTAAATTGATCATATTTCAAAATTACAAAGGAAAATAACAAATCAGCCCTCAGAAAGAAGTGTTGATCAGAAACATGTTATGTAATTCTCCTTTCCTGAATAATCTGAGATCAGCTGTGGTTTTATTGCAACAGCTCAGCTTCTGCATAATCAGCAACTGCCAACTGTCCTTCACCACTTTCCAGAGGCTCCTACCCTGAACCATTCCGATTAAATAATGACCAGCTTGTGTTTTTCTTCACAAAATAAACTCTCCAGGACATTCCTAATGCCCAGTCCTGATATCTGACATCTGGAGGACAAACACAGGACCAGTTCCCTTTTCATCAACTGGCATTGTGACCCTTCCAATCATCAACCATTCCTCGAGCCTTCCTTCCATCCACCCCGTCTCCAAACTTGCTTTCCTCTCCAAAGTCTTCACCAGTTATTGGCCCATAAATTGGACGCCACAATAAAGCTGGACTAATCCAGTCCAGGTGAGGCAGAGGTTCACTTGCACCAACTCCTACCTCATCTACCATATCCGTTGTTCTCGGTGTGGGCTCCTATATATCGACGAGACCAAACTCAAACTGGGCGATCATTTTGCTGAAACCATTTGCTCGATCTGCCTGAGACGACATGATCTCCTGGTTGCCAAACATTTAAACTCCCTTCCCATTCTGACCTTTCTGTCCTGGGCCTCCTCCACTGTCAGAGTGAGGCTACCTGTAAATTTGTAAAACAGCGCCATATATTTCATTGGACACCTTACAGCCCAGCGGTATGAACGTTAATTTCTCTAATTTCCAATATCCTTTGCATTCCCTCTCGCCGTCCCCTCCTACACCCTAGCCAACCTCCCAGTTCCACTGTTCTTATCCATCCATCCCTTTATTATGCCCTCTTCCACAGCCAACAATGAACCCTTGTGGGCTCCACCTTTCCATAGCCATCAGTGCTAGCTCTTATTTGTTTTGAACCTTTTCATACCTCTACTTTCCCTTTCCCTTGACTCTCAATCTGAAGAAAGGTTTGACCAAATATGTAACCTATTCCTTTTCTCCAGAGATGGCTCCTAACTTGCTGAGTTAATAGTAAGATTAAATGAGAACTTTCCAGTTTGAAGTTTGATCTTGATTTTATGAGGAGTTATGTTGGTGATTATGTGAAGAACCCCGCCAGTTCGCTTGCGCTTCAATCTTCAAAGCAGCGGTATGAAATTACAGATAACCAAAAATCGAAGTTTACATAGTAAGATTAGCAACCTGAGAACTACCAGATAACCTTTATGAGAGAGGGTTGGGCGTGGAGGGCACGTAATCACCAATGTAACTCCTCATAAATTCAAGCTCAAACTTCAAACTGGTAAGTTCTCGTTTAATCTTACTATTTTACTTTGGAGTCACGTGAGTGATTCTATGAAGGGTTCAAAGCCCTGCGATTTCATGCCGCAGATCCAAATCTTGACGTCTCACTGCATTGATTGACTCAGGATGAGTGAATAATCAAAAAATGCATTAAGCGTGACATTGATTCAAATATATTAATGGTTTATGTTAATAAATAAATCAATAGCAACCCATGTGTCTCAGGGGAGGCTAAAGTGGATGCAAAACAGAATGGGCAAAAAGCCCGGGTCAGTAACCGGCCTGTGGTAAAAAAATGTTTTTAAATCAATTCAGTTGACTATCCTGCGGTCGCGAGGATATGGTTGATGGGAATGTCCATTGCCCTGGCCGCTGAAGTTGATGCTGATCTGGTGGAATGAGATGTACAATCGTCAGTGTTAATACCTGCATAAACAGAACCTGCTGCAGCCATCTTGAAATAGTCTGAACCGACCTTTCCTTGTGTGGTTGTTTGTCGCTTAATAAGCAATGCTGATTCCACACTTCTTAGGATTCTGGTGGCCTTGATATAAAATAGCAAGCCTGCCCTCCCATATAGACATGAGTCAGTGGGGTATCCGAAATATGATCTTAAATCCTGCCACCCCTGGTCTGCTCTGCTTGTGTAGATCAGAATGTAAAATATAATGGCACCTGCAGCCAATTCCATCCTATCTAGCCACAGTGTTTGCAATGTTTGCCGTCGTTGTGCTGATATTAGTGTCATGACTAAGTATGTAGCTGGAACCCCGTGGTGAAATATTGTTAACAATATCCAAACTGCATATTCTTAGTGGGAGAACTAGTATCAAGATCTCTTTTACAACTCGATATCCGGTTTGAACCCAACAGACCATATTTTTCATACTACTTTGTGATCCAATACCTATTCAGTGTTGTCATCGATCTGAACTGGATGATACACCAGTGGTAAAGGAGATTAGGTAAATTATTACAGGATACTTTTACTTGATTGCCACGTGACTAACATATGCCATCACCGTAGTGTATCAACTTGAAGTTGAGCATGTAGATTATGTATATTCACACAATAGCCCTTTACCCATGGGGTGCATCTAGTGTATATATTTAGTTGATAACAACAACTGAAGAATTGGTAACTCATGCAAATCTCCAATACCAACTAGAGATGGTATTCGGAACTTCTCACCTTAGAGCTCTTAGCATCAGTTTGTAATAACTGAATTTGACCGACCAAACTACTGGAGCAATGCTGAATACTGTTTGTTCATCATTGTGACTGAGGTAGCTTCCGCTAATAATAGCATAAGGTTGTTAACAATGATCTACATGTCCTTTGAGAGGTTGCTACTTTGCACGATATCAGTTCCTTGATTTTAACAGCTACAATATTGCCAATTACTCTTGATGAAATAGAAGTCAGTTTTATAACAAGTTGCTATTAACTCCAATCTCTTGCCACAGGGTGGAGTCATAGGCTAATTAATAGTTAAAGGTAAATCCCAATGACCAACAAACAGTTTATCCCATTCCGCAATATTTTACTGTTATTAGTACAGTTATATTGTCTTTGATAACTTTTGTTATGGGAACTGCATTGAATGGATCTTTGAGACCCTTATGAATCTGTTGTTAGTCAGGAAAATAAGTTTTCATATTCAGAAAGTTCATATGCCCGACACTCTCCATTTTTCATAATAAACAGGCCACTCCTGCCTTATTCCATGGGCGCTTTGCATGAGAACTCTGGACCGATTTCCGAACCTTATCTTCAAAGACAACCCTCCAAAACTTGCTTGGAATGCTAGCACTGTGCCTCTAAGCAGATGTTTTTATCCTTTGTGTGTTGTACAAACAAGTGTAAATATTACAACTTGTTAGTGGTGCACTTACCCATGTTTCGGAAGTGTCAGACTCACTTAGTTGAGTGGGGTTGGTAGGGTGCGTGGAACTTCTGCCCAGCTGTCATGCTGCCTCCAGCTCCAGTGAACTGCCTACTGCCGATGAGCACCTGGGGTGTGTTCTGAAACGATGAACCTTTGCCTGCCGTTGGCCTTAATTGATTAGTCTGCCAGGTTTTCTCCCCTGTTGAATAGGCCTTACCTGAATAACAGATTTGGCGGCTGGCTCTCACATCCCCCTGTTGGCGCTGTTCACTGTCGGCACATATGTGCTCCAGTATGTTCCATCGACCTCTTTCGAGAATGAGTCAGTTATATCTTGACCTTTCGCACTCCCTTCCTCAGAGAGGGTGATTCGTTGGCAGCCCGAAACAGGCGCTGCCGCAGGCCGCAGGATACCTATGCTGATATGACCCCATTGGAACTGTACCAGAATGGAACATTCTGCTGGGATGGCAAAAGGTCCCTATGACACGTGCCCTTCATCCCTTGGCGTATGCCCCACGGCCATAGAACACCACATGATGAAGGGCTGGCAAGTCTACAGACCTCTTCAGCAGGTGATCAAGAAGACACGTAGATAGAAGATGCTCCCCTGTGTCGGTCCACAAGGGTGTGTCAGCCGATCGACCGGTACCAGGCCGTATCACAGCGCGAGTCCTTTCACAGTTTTTTTAAGTTGATTTTTATTTTCTCTTTTCCCTGTAATCTCATCCTACGGGGTGGAGTAAAGTACAATATGGAGATTGTGGGCGCCGCAGCCCGCATAACCCCGTGAAACACACATGTGCGTTAACCTGTCTGTTACTCTTCCATCAGTATCGTGGTCTGATCAGAGCGGGTCATTTACACGTACGTATTTAATCCCGGCCGGATCTCACCCCCTTCACTTCCCCTTTTGTCCTGTGTCTGAATAAACCCGCATTTTTATACATGTTCCACCTTCCACCTTTGTTCAGAGCTTATGTAACAGGGACCAGCGACCACAGTTGTATTAGTTAGAGTCACCGAGTCACAGAGTCACAGAGTCACAGAGTCACAGAGTCACAGAGTCACAGAGTCACAGAGTCATGCAGCATGGGAACAGGCCCTTTGTCCTAAACTGTCATGCTGTCCAAGATGCCACAACTAAACTAGTCCCATCTGCCTGTTTTTGACCCATTGCCCTCAAAACCTTTGCTATCCATGTACCTGTCCAAATGTTTTCTAATTGTTCTTATAGTACCTGCCTCAACAACCTCCTCTGGAATGCCCTTCCATTTATCAACCTATGTAAAAAGTTTGCCTTTCAGGTTCCTATTAAATATTACCTCCTCACAAACATATATACTCCATTTCTTGATTCCCCTACTCTGGATAAAAGACTGTGTACATTCATCCTTTCTATTCCCGTCATGATTTAATACTCCTCGAAAAGCTCTCCCCTAAGCCTCCATGGAATAAAGGCCAAACTTCCTCAACCTTTCCCAAAGCTCAAGTCCCTGAGTCCTGGCAGCAACTTCGTACATCTTCTCTGCACTCTTTCCAGCTTAATGACATCCTTCCTACAGCAGTGTTATATCCCGGGCTATACTTGGGCTATGGCTTGGCCTATGGCCTATGGCTAGTATGTTAGCATTCATAGCAAAAGGATTTGAGTAGAGGAGTAGGGAAGTTCTACTGCAGTTGTACAGGGTCTTGGTGAGACCACACCTGGAGTATCGTGTACAGTTTTGGTCTCCAAATCTGAGGAAAGACATTCTTGCGATACAGGGAGTACGGAGAAGGTTCACCAGACTGATTCCTGGGGTGTCAGGACTTTCATATGAAGAAAGACTGGATAGACTCGGCTTGTACTCGCTAGAATTTAGAAGATTGAGGGGGGATCTTATAGAAACTTACAAAATCCTTAATGGGTTGGACAGGCTAGATGCAGGAAGATTGTTCCCGATGTTGGGGAAGTCCAGGACAAGGGGTCACAGTTTAAGGATAAGGGGGAAATTTTTTAGGACCGAGATGAGAAAAACATTTTTCACACAGAGAATGGTGAATCCCTGGAATTCTCTGCCACAGAAGGTAGTTGAGGCCAATTTGTTGGCTATATTTAAGAGGGAGTTAGTTGTGGTCCTTGTGACTAAAGGGATAAGTGGTATGGAGAGAGGTCAGGTAAGGGATACTGAGTTGGATGATCAGCCATGATCATAGTGAATGGCGGTGCAGGCTCGAAGGGCCGAATGGCCTACTCCTGCACCTATTTTCTATCTTTCTATGTTTCTATGTCTATACTCAATGCCCTGATTGATGAAGGCCAATGAACTAAAAGCCCATCTTAAACACGCTATCTACTATGGCAACACTTTCAGGGAACAATGTAGCTGTTATGTCAGCATTCCCCAGGCCTATACCATTCACAGTAACAGTTTTCCCCTGGTTTAACCACAAAATACAACACCTTACACTTATCTGCATTAAACCCCATTAGCTTTTACAGAGCCCACTTGCTCAGCTTATCAAAATCCTGCTGTAATTTTTGAAAGCCATCATCAGTATCTAAGATATCACCCACTTTAGTATCATTTGCAAATTTACTAATGATGCTTGTACATTTTCATCCAAATTATTGATATAAACAGCAAACAGCAAAAGGCCCAGCAATGATCTCTGAGGCACACTCCTAGTCAGGTACTTTGGATCTGTCTTCACTAAGGAGGACACAAACAATCTTCCTGATATATTAGTGGCCAGAGGATCTGGGGTGACAGAGGAACTGGGGGAAATCCACATTAGGCAGGAAATTGTGTTGGATAGACTAGTGTGACTGAAGGTAGATAAATCCCCAGGGCCTGATGGTCTGCATCCCAGGGTACTTCAGGAAGTGGCTCTAGAAATTGTGGATGCACTGGTGATAATTTTCCAATGTTCTATAGACTCAGGATCAGTTCCTGTGGATTGGAGGGTAGCTATTGTTATCCCACTTTTTAAGAAAGGTGGGAGAGAGAAAACAGGGAATTATAGACCAGTTAGCCTGACATCGGGGGTGGGAAAGATGCTGGAGGCAATTATAAAAGATGAGATAGCCGAACATTTGGATAGCAGTAACAGGATCGGTCCGAGTCAGCATCGATTTACGAAGGGGAAATCATGCTTAACTAATTTTCTGGAATTTTTTTAAGATGTAACTAGGAAAATGGACAAGGGAGAGTCAGTGGATGGAGTGTACCTGGACTTTCAAAAAGCATTTGATAAGGTCCCACATAGGAGATTAGTGGGCAAAATTAGGGCACATGGTATTTGGGGTAGAGTGCTGACATGGATAGAGAAGTGGTTGGCAGACAGGAAACAAAGAGTAGGGTTTAACGGGTCCCTTTCAGAATTGGAGACAGTGACTAGTGGGGTACCTCAAGGCTCGGTGCTGGGACCACAGCTATTTACAATATACACCAATGATTTGGATGAAGGGATTCAAAGTAACAATAGCAGTTTTGCAGATGACACAAAGCTGGGTGGCAGTATGAACTGTGAGGAGGATGCTATGAGAATGCAGGGTGACTTGGACAGGTTGGGGGAGTGGGCAGATGTATGGCAGATGAAGTTTAATGCGGATAAATGTGAGGTTATCCACTTTGGTAGCAAAAACAGGAAGGCAGATTACTATCTAAATGGTGTCAAGTTGGGAAAAGGGGAAGTAGAACGGGATCTGGGGGTCCTTGTACATCAGTCTATATAATTAAGCATGCAGGTAGAGCAGGCAGTGAAGAAAGCGAATGGCATGTTGGCCTTTATAACAAGAGGATTCGAATATAGGAGCAAAGGGATCCTTCATCAGTTGTATAGAGCCCTAGTGAGACCACACCTGGAGTATGGTGTGCAGTTTTGGTCTCCTAATTTGAGGAAGGACACTCTTGCTAATGAGGGAGTGCAGCGTAGGTTTACAAGGTTAATTCCCGGGATGGCGGGACTATCATATGCTGAGAGAATGGAGCAGCTGGGCTTGTACATTCTGGAGTTCAGAAGGATGAGAGACGTTCTCATTGAAACATTTAAGATTGTTCAGGTTTTGGACACGCTAGAGGCAGGAAACTTGTTCCCGATGTTGGGGGGAGTCCAGAACCAGGGGCCCCAGTTTAAGGATAAGGAGTAAGCCATTTAGAACAGAGATGGGGAAACACTTTTTCTCAAGAGAGTGGTGAGCCTGTGGAATTCTCTGCCTCAGAGGGCAGTGTAGGCAGGTTCTCTGGATGCTTTCAAAATTGAGCTGAATAGGGCTCTTAAAAATAGCGGATTCAGGGGATATGGGAAGAGGCAGGAAGGGGGTACTATTTGGGGATGATCAGCCGTGCTCACATTGAATGGCGGTGCTGGCTCGAAGGCCAAATGGCCTACTCCTGCACCTATTGTCTATTGGCTAGTCACAGGCCTCCAGTCCTAAAAACAAACTTTCACAATCACCCTCTGCTTTCTTCCATGAAGTCAATTCTCTATCCAATTGTCTAGATCTCCCTGGATCTGACAGGATCTAACCTTCCAGAGCAGCCTACCATGCAGAGCCTTACCAAATGCCTTGCTGAAATCCGTATAGACAATGACTATGGCTTTGTCCTCGTCAACCATTTTGGCTACTAGTTTAATAAACTCAATCAGATTTGTGAGACACAATATCCCACATACAAAACCAAGCTGTCTATCCCTAACCATCTCCTATCTATCCAAATCCATATATATCTAATGCCTCGAAATACACTCCAGTAACTTGCCGTCCAAATTATTTTAAATCCGCTGTCTATAGTTCCCAGGCTTTTCCTTGCAGCCCTTGTTAAAAAAAGTGTTCTAAGAACACTTAAGAAGGTTACACACATAAGAAGGATAAATGTTCCCGATGTTGGGGGAGTCCAGAACCAGTGGTCACAGATTAAGTATAAGGGGTAGGCCATTTAGGACTGATGTGCAGAAAACCTTTTTCACCCAGAGAGTTGGAATTTTACTTCGGAGTCACGTGAGTGACTTCGTGAAGAAGCCCGCCAGCCCGCATGTGCGTCAATACGCCTACGCATGGCGCCACAACTAGCTGGCAGGCACGCTGCTCCTCCAGCAGTAAGTTAAAAAGACAGACAGGTAAGTTCTCGAACTTAGTCTGAGGTCGTGTGTTCTATAATACTTGTTTGCAGCATTGCTACAAGTTGGAGCACCAATGGACAAGTCAAGAATGAAGTCCAGATGAGCCGCGGGGAGACCTGCTACAGAAGACCGCGGGACCGAGGGTAGCAGGCGGCCGTCGATTTCAAGTCGCTGACGGTTTTACCAGCGACTTCAGACTTGGTGTCTCTGGAGAGCACCATGGCTACTCCGAGAGGTGGGAAAGCTAAACAGAAGTCTGTGAGGCCTTTCGACTCGGACGAGTTAGGCCAGGAGGGTACACCTCCTACAATGGACAGCGTCTTCGGACGTCTGTCCCAGATGGAGCACCTCATGGAGAGGATGCTCCACCGAGATATACTCCTAGACATGGAGTCATATCAGAGCGGGTGTCCTTGTGAGCCCACGGCAGTGCCTGGGTCAGAAATGCATGATGTCCCCCTCTCTGAGGAAGGGAGCATACAGAGTCAACTTTCGGCTGGCTCTGATTTCGGCAGTGTGCCCGGGGAGCATACCCCGATGCACGGGCTGCGGCAAGCAGAATTACCCGCATTTGCATCGAAATTTGCGATACCTCAGCAAATTGGGGAGCCACTCGACGAAGAATTGGCAGCCAGTATAAACTACCTGGCTTCACACCAGCTCCAAGAGCAAGCAATGGTGGATACGGCCATGAGGTACCACATGCCTGTTAACTGCGCATCTCTAAAAGTGCCGGCTGTAAATAGCTCGATATGGCATTATATCGGTGGAGGTATCAGAAACGAGGAGGTAAAACTCCAGAGAATTCTGAGCCAGCTGGCTTCAGGCATCACGGCCTTTGCCAGGTTGGTGGATGGAGGTCCTCTGTCGGATGGACAACAGGATGCGCTGGCATTGTTATGCAATGCGCACTTTGAAATAAATTGCTAACGTAAAAACACCATCCGCCCGGCCCTGAATGCGAAGTTCGCGGGTTTATGCAGGGCCAGAAATGTGCAGCCGCCAAATTACCTGTTTGGGGAACATCTGCCGAAACAGGTCAAAGACCTGGACGACGAGGCAAATGCCGTGGGGCTAATCCGAGCTCCATCAACAAGCAAAGCTTTGCCTTTCCGGCGGCAACACCCCTACGCCTCTACCAGCAGCAAGGGGCTCCCTGAAGCTAGTAGCAGCATGAAGGCCGAAAGTTTTGGGCAAAGGTCTTTTTTAGGGCATCGCCCAGGCTGGCCCACATCGAAGATGCGCAGTTCGTGCACTCCAGCAGCTCTACCCCCCAAACCTCGGGGACGGAAATAAACACCACAAATCAACCAGTAACCATGGAGGTAGGTGGGTCTGGTTCTTTCTGCAACATAAGGTGTGTGGATCACTCACAAGTTGGGGGGAGATTACGCTGGTTTTTGAATGAATGGCATTGGATAACATCAGATTTGTTTATACTGCGTAGTGTACAAGGGTTCCAAATTGAATTCCTTTCTGATTCGTTCCCACCCTAACAGCATACACCAAGCCGGTCCTTTATTCATTCACAACAGGAGGATTTGGATGTACAAGCTGAAATTCAGTCGTTATATGCCAAAGGGGTAATTGAGAAGTCGAGTCATGAACCTCAACAATTTGTATCCAATATTTTTAATATATCAAAGAAGGATGGAGGATGCCGAATCATCCTTGACTTGACTTTACTTATCTCCTGTGTGCAGTGTAAACATTTCAAAATGGAAAACCTTGTTACTGCCAAACAACTGGTTTCCAGAGGATATTACATGGCATGCATCAACCTCAAAGATGCATACTATTCGGTGCCGATTCATAGGGATCACCAGAAATATTTAAAGTTTAGCTGGATGGGGCAACTATGGCAGTTTAAAGCATTGCCTACTGGGTTAACCTCAGCACCCAGATTATTTACAAATTTGTTAAAACCAGCTCTTGCGTTATCGCGAGCACAAGGTCATATTGTTTTTTTTTAAAATTTATTTATTTATTATAGAAACAAAATAATAACCAGGTACATTATATTTCAATAGTAAAAATACATAGTCTTAATAATTGATTCATACTAATAATATTATTTATACTGTATTATCCTTAATTATAAATTTCAAAGTTGTATATTTTATATAACTAGAGATACATAATACTAATAATACATTTATAATATTAGCATTATACTCATACTATTAGTAATTTTCATTTTATCTCTAATTTTTTAGGTATAAGGCCAAATTTTATGATATTATTGATACAAAAAGTTAGTAAAACATATAATTTCCATTATTTCTTCCTAATGTTAACAATATTTATATTATCGCTAAATTTAAATTTAAAATTATTGTACCATTAAAAGTACATAATTTTATATAATTAAAAATATAAAATACTAAAAATACTAATAATACTAATAATATTCTCATAAATCTAATAATATTTATATTCGTACTAATATTAAGAAATTAAGATAATGTGTTTCTATATTGTTTTTTAATTTTTTATATAGATATAAGAAAATAGAAAAGTTAAGAAAAAGAATAAAGAGTAAGAAAAGGTTTGATGGAGAATAAAATATTCGTCATTAATCCGTCCTTATAGATATATTCATGATTTATTATATGTATTTCTTCATCCATTCAAATATCCAGGCCTCAGTCAGGTCCTCGCGCCGAACCATTATGACCCTGTAAATATTCAATATATGGAGACCAAATCCGTCTGAAGAGATCTAACCTATCCATAAGGACAAGCCTCAATCTCTCCAAATGGAGTGTCTCCGACATTTCTATATTCCACATTTTGATTGTTGGGAATGCAGGGCCTTTCCAAAATTTTAATATTAATTTTTTCCCAATTATTAAACCATAGTCAATGAAAGTTCTTTGATTCATTGTTATTAATTGGTCAGTTTCAATTATTCCAAGTATAATTAACTTTGGGTCAGGGGTTATATTTATATTGATAACGGTCGAAATTATTTTAAATATTTCCTTCCAATATTCTACAATTTTTATGCAGTTAGTAAATGAGTGTGTCAAATTTGCTTCTGAAATTTGACATTTGTCACATATGGGAGATATCTTTGGAAAAATATTATGTAATTTAGATTTAGAGTAATGTAATCTATGTAATATTTTAAACTGTATAAGAGAATGTTTAGCGTTTAATGAACAATAATGTATATGTTGTAAACTTTCATCCCATATTTCTGGTCTTATTATTTGACCTAATTCCTTTTCCCAAGACTCTCTGTATATTTCTGTTGATGGGGTATCATTTTCCAATAAAATATTATATATATATGATATCATTTTTTCCATATTTGGATGTTTATTCAAACATTCATCTAAAATTTCTATTTTTCTATTTCTAAATTCATATATATTTGCTGAGGCATAGTTTTTAATTTGTAAATATCTGAAATATTCTTTATTATGTAGCCCATAAATTTGTTGCAACTCTTGAAATGAAAGAAAAGTGTTTTCCTTATAAAGATCACCCATCTTAGAAATTCCTTTATTTTTCCATTGTAAAAAAGCCTTATCCAAAATTGAAGGTTTAAACATAAAATTATTAACAATCTTAAGACTTAGTGGTATAGATTTTAGTTTTAATGCTTTCTTTATTTGTTTCCATATGCAGATTCCATTTTCTATTATCGGATTTTCACTATAAGCTTTCTTAGCTACATTAATATTAGCAAATATTATAGAGCTAATTTCAAATGGAGAACAATCTTCTTTTTCCATATTTAACCAATTTGGTTTATTGTCTATTTCTCCTAACCAAAAATTCATATTTTTAATATTAACTGCCCAGTAATAAAACATCAAGTTTGGTAATGCTAATCCTCCATTTATTTTAGATTTACATAAATGTTTTTTATTTATTCTATGGGTCTTATAATCCCAAATGAAATTCGTAATTAAAGAATCTACTTTTTTTAAAAAAAATTTTGGAAGATATATCGGGATTAATTGAAATAAATATAATAATTGTGGGAGAAAAATCATTTTTATTGCATTAATTTTCCCTATCATCGAGATAGGTAAACTTTTCCAATATAAAATATTCTTATTTAATTTATTCAGTAATGGGGGGAAATTAGATTTAAATAGAGAGTTAAATCTTTTTGTAACAAAAATCCCAAGATATTTAATATTTTCATTTGTTATCTTAAAAGGAAATTGTTGTAATATATGTAACTTATTCAGTGTTATTGGCATAAGTTCACTTTTATTCCAATTAATACTGTATCCTGAAAGTGATCCGAATTCCGTTATTAGTTTTAACAAATTTCGAATACTTATTTCTGGTTGAGTGATATAAAGTAATACATCATCTGCATATAAGGAAATTTTATTCTTAGTATCTGCGGTATCATATCCATATATTTCCGGGTGTAGTCTTACCCTCTGAGCAAGTGGTTCTATTGCTAATGCAAACAATAAAGGTGATAAAGGGCAACCTTGCCTACAACCTCGTGATAAATTAAATTTAATTGATAACATTCGATTTGTTGTTATTCTAGCTATTGGATTTGCATATAATAATTTAATCCAAGTAATAAACTCCTCTCCTAGTTTAAAGGCTTCCATCACCGAAAATAAATAAGGCCATTCCACTTGGTCAAAAGCTTTTTCTGCATCAAGCGAGATAACTACTAAATCTTTTTTATCACTTCTTTTCGAATATATAATATTAAACAATCGTCTTAGATTATATGAAGAATATCTTTTTGGTATAAATCCAGTTTGATCCGGGTGTATTAATTCATTAACAACTGAACTCAATCTTTTTGCTAATATTGTTGTTAATATCTTTTGATCTGTATTTAATAGAGCTATTGCTCTATATGATCCTGGTTCGTCCAAATCTTTATTCATTTTAGGTATGAGTGTTATAATAGATTCGTTCAATGTATCTGGAAGCTTCTGTTCTGTATATATCTGTTCATATAATGATTTTAGATATGGGACTATATATTCATGAAATGTTTTATAAAATTCCGAACCTCTACCATCAGGTCCCGGTGTTTTACCGTTTTTTAATGATCTAATAGATTCTTTGATTTCATTTATTGAAATATCAGCATTTAATAATTTTCTATTTTGTAAATCCAGTCCTTTCAAGTTACATTTTTTTATAAATGCATCTATTTCTATTTTACTTACTGTTGTTTTAGCAGTGTATAAATTTTTATAATATTGCATAAATCTTTCATTAATATCTTTAGGCTGTATTAATAAGTCACCGTTTTGTGATTTAATCCTATGTATAATTTTTTCCGCTTCAATTTTCCTTAATTGTCGAGCCAGCAGTTTTTGGGGCTTATCCCCAAATTCAAACTGTAATTGTTTAGTATGTTGGTAAAATTTTATCACTTGATGTGTATATATTTTATTTAATTTATATTTCAATATAACAATTTTATTATGTAATATCGTATCTGGTTTTATTGCATTCTGTATATCTAATTCCTTAATCTCCTTTTCTAGATCTTGTTGTTCTTTCCGAATCTTTTTATTGTCAAATGCTTGTGAAGAAATCATTATTCCCCGAAGATATGCCTTAAATGTTTCCCACAATAAGGGACGCGATATCTCTGGTTGATCATTTATTTCAAAGAAAATTTTAATTTGAGTTATGATATATTCCTGAGTGGCTTTGTTTTTTAAAATTTGTGGATTAAATTTCCACTGTCCTAAATTTTCTATTTTATTATTAATTTTAATTTTAAACGTTAATGGGGCATGATCTGAGATTATTATATTATCATATTTAGCTTCATAAGTAAGTGAAATAAGTTTTGCATCCACCAAAAAATAATCTATTCTTGAGTAAGTTTTATGCACTGGGGAGTAAAAAGAATATTCTCGTCCTGTAGGGTTTTCTGTTCTCCAAACATCTTTAATATTGGTCGTTTGCATATATGCATTTAGCAAATCACTAGAATGTGATTTGTTTTTTCTTTGTTTTGTAGATCTGTCTAAGTAAGGATCTAATGTACAGTTGAAATCTCCACCAATTATCAAATTATATTGCGTTAATTCCGGAATATTATTAAATACTTTTTTAAAAAACAATGGACTATCGAAATTTGGTCCATATATATTAACAAGAATCACTTTTTCTGTATTTAATTCTCCTATCACAATAATATATCTACCATCTTTATCATCTATGGTTGATATATGTTTAAATAAAGTACCTTTACGAAATAATATTGCTACACCTCTTGATTTATGTGTAAAAGAAGAACGATATATTTTATCTATCCATTTAGCTTTCAACCTGTTTTCCGCCTCTTTTTTTAGGTGGGTCTCTTGAATGTATATTACATCAGCTTTACTTGCCTTTAAATATGTCAATACTTTTCCTCTCTTTATCGGTTCATTAATACCTTTAACATTCCAACTGCAGAATGTTAATCCCTCATTCCCCGTATTTCTTTTTAAGTCTTGCATTTTAGATTTATGGGGATCTACAGGATCTAAGGATCAGCGCGATAGACCCAACCTTACACCTGAACCCTGAATGGATGTAATTTAAATCTCTTTTTTGCCCCTCATGAATATATCTCCCTTGGTACATTATATTACTCCAATCAAACCAAAGATTACTATAGATATAAAAGATAGATAAAAAATAAATAGAGGTATTGTGTGTAAAAGTAAAAAGAACTACATCTAGAATCGATGTAGTTTGTGCCAGCCATATTAAGATGGCTATACATCTAACGACTTCCGTCATCGATGTTATTAACACGACCAGCTCCTGGAATTAGGGAATTATTATTCCTTAACAATATTTTAACGGGGGTATAATATGTATAATAAAAAAAAAAGGGGAGGGGGAATGATAATAAAAAACAGGAAGGGGAGAAAGAAAAAAAAAAGAGGAAAAATAAAAAATTCATCCTTTAAAAACATCAATATCTAAAGCTAACTTAAAAATCTAAATAATATTAAACATAAAAAATACAAAGGCTATATAAAAAGAAGAATAACATACAATTAATTCAATTCAAAAAGGAAAAAAAAATTATTAATTATTAGTAATAGTGATTAATAATAGTGAACATCCTAATTAATTAAAAAAAAGGGTGGGAAAAACTAATAATAAAACCGTGTTATAATCTTAATGTGTGTGTTATTTATTTATATTAGTTATATGTTAGAACTAATTATCAATGTCCAGATATCCAGATAACGTTTTCGAATCTCGTTTTATTCCTCTCCATTCCGTTCGACATTGTCTATTCCATCAAGTCCAATATCATCTTGAAGAGTCTCAGTAAATATTAAAAGTCCATGTTGAATATCTGAGAATGATAAAAGTCAGTATATTACTTGCTTGTAGGTACTCTTCAGGTCTTGAACTGCTGAGCAAATTCCAATGCTGCGGTTGGGGTCTTGAAAAAGTGTTCCGCATTCTTATAAGAAACTCTTAAAGTCGCTGGGTAATTCAAACCATATCTCAGATTTTCTACTCCACGCATAAGACTTTTGGCTTCATTGAATGCTTTTCGTTTCCTGGCGACCTCTGGTGGATAGTCTCGATAGATACTAATCCTTTGACCTTCAAATGTCAAGTTTTTAGTTTTCGAAGCTTATCGCATAATCTCATCCAGAACAAAGTCAAATTGAACCTTTATAATCATTTGTCTGGGAGGAGCGTTGGGTCTGGTCTGACGTCTACTGACTCTGTGGGCACGAGCTAATAAAGGCCATATTGTGATGGCTTATTTGGATGATATTCTGATCATAGATAAAACTCTAAAAATAGCTAAATTAGCCATTTCAGGCACCAGACTCTTGTTTTGAGAGATTGGGGTTTCTCATCCATCCAATCAAATCCAAGTTGACACCATCTAGGTTGATTGATTACTTGGGATTTACCATTAACTCAAATCACATGTCTGTGACTCTGCCTTTGGGCAAGAGATTGGAATTAATAGAAGCTTGTAATTATCTAATTGTAAAACAGCAACCATCTATTCGACAAGTAGCCAGTATAATTGACAAATTAATGGCTGCTTTTCCAGCTGTAAAGTTTGGGCCTTTGCATTATCAAAATTTACAACGTGCAAAGGAGCAGGCACTCAAATCCCATGCAGGTCACTTCTATCGACCTATGCATTTACCAGCTGAAGCCATTTCAGAGTTACAATGGTGGACATCCAATATTTGGCATTGCTCCAGTAATATTTTGGTCAACAGTCCTTCAATGATATTACAAACTGATGTTAGCGCTCTGGGATGGGGAGCTACTGATACCATCTCTAGCTGTGGTGGCAGATGGAATATGCATGAGTCATCAATTCTCCATTCGCATGGTATTAACTACTTAGATTTGCTGGGAGCACTCTATGGGTTAAAGGATTATTACGGGAACATGCATTATCTAAATGTTCGACTTCAAATTGACAACACCACAGTGGTGGCTTACATTAATCAAGTGGGTGGAATCAAGTCGGTAGCCTGTGATAAATTGGCTAACCTCATTTGGCACATGTGCATTGCAAGAAATATTTGGATTTCAGCTACCTACCTGCCAGGTAGGCTCAATATGGTGGCAGACACCAGGTCACGGAAATTCAATGACAACACTGAATGGATGTTAAATCATAACGTTTTTAATGATATTATCGATCAGTATGGAACACCGGATATCGATTTGTTTGCATCCAGACTAAATCACCAGTTACCAAAGTATGTTGCAGGGGAACCAGACACAGGGGCAGTGGCCGTGGATAAATTCTCGCTATATTGGGGAGGAATGTTCTTTTATGCATTCCCCCCATTCTGACTCATCAGTCGTTGCTTGCTAAAGATCAAGCAAGACTGCCTCAGGCATTCTGGCAGTGCCTGACTGGCCTACACAGCCATGGTTCCCAATCATACTGGGAATGATCACAGATCCTTTCATGGCCGTTCCCAAAGGCAGTAATCTGCTAGTCAACCCTGTAACTGGGGAGAAACATCCACTCCATGACCAAATCAATGTATTGGTTTGCAGAGTCTGAGAAGACCTTTCCGGGGACTAAGACTAGCTGATCGCACAGTGGATGTACTCGCTGCGGCCTGGAGAGACAGTACGAAAAAACAGTACATTTCCTATATTAAGAAGTGGGAATTGTTCTGTTCACAATCTAATGTTTCGTACGACACAGCACATATAACCAATGTATTGGAGTTTCTCTCACAACTGTACTTTGATGAGAAGTTGAGTTATAGTGCTTTAAATTGTGCTAGAAGTGCACTGTCGGCATATTTATGGCCAGGGTCGGGACACCACTCTGTTGGGTCTCACCCTCTGGTATCGAGATTCATGAAGGGTATCTTCAACTCGAATCCTCCCAGGCCCAGATACTCGGAAATATGGGACGTTGGCACGGTACTAACACTGTTTCGCAGATGGGCACCGGCAACATCTCTGTCCCTGGTCCAGCTCACTTTCAAAGTAGTGATGCTCATGGCGCTGGTGTCAGCACAAAGGGTCCAGGCGTTGCATAAGCTGCGGCTGGATCACATGATTATGTCTGCTAATAGTGTCACATTTTATGTGCACAATCTAGTCAAGCAAATTAGACCAGGTACTTCCGGCCTCAAACTACATTTTGTGGCATACCCCTTAGACCTTTGTTTATGTGTCGTCCAACAATATATCAAGGTCACATCCAACAATATATCAAGGTCACTAAGAGCCTCAGGGGCTCGGAACTAGCACCACTTGTTAGTTTCAAGAAACCTCACCAAAAGGTTTCAGTCCAGACCATCTCCAGATGGGTAAAATGGGTTCTGGCTTATGCAGGAGTAGACGCTGATATTTTAAAATCTCACTCCACAATGGCTGCATCTACGTCAGCAGCAAGGGTTATGGACGTCCCGCTGGACCACATCCTATTGACTGCAGTTTGGTCCATGGAGCGCACTTTCCAGACGTTCTATAATAAACCTATCGCCAGACCGGGGGTATTTGCCGACTCCATTTATAATTTCCCTTGGATGAGAGGGTTCATTATTGTTATAATTTGTCCATTAAAGCAATAGCATGTTTTAAAAATCTGTCATGTCTGAATTCATTATTCTCTCATCCTTGGTCAACCACTACAGTGAGTGGCTTGGACTTGAGTCCACGACATGAAATCACAGAGCTTTAAAATCTTCACGAAGTCACTCACATGACTCCGAAGTAAAATAGAAAGATTAAATGAGAAATTACCTGTTTGTAGTTTGATCTTTATTTTATGAGGAGTCACGATGAGGGATTACGTGCCCTCTGCTCCCAACCCTCTTAAAGATCAGCTGGTAGTTCCAGTTTCTCGAATCTTACTATATTCAGTTCAATAACTGTTATTCTGTGATTTCACACCGCTGCTTTGAAGGTTGACGCGCATGCGGGCTGGCGGGCTTCTGCCCGTAATCCCTCATCGTAACTCCACATAAAATAAAGATCAAACTTCCAACTGGTAAGTTTTCATTTAATCCACAGAAGGCGATGGAGACCAATTCACTGGAGGTATTCAAGAGAGATAGATATAGCTCTGAGGCCTAACAGAATCAAGGGATATGGGACAAAACAGGAACAGGGTACTGATTTTGGATGATCAGCCATGATCATCCAAAATCATGAATGTTGGAATGGCTCGAAGGGCCGAATGACCTTTTCCTGCACTTATTTTCTATGTTTCTATATGTCTGTTTTTATGTTAAATAGAGAAACAACAATAGCCACCCCACATTTTTCCGACATCTTACCCGTGACTAATGATGGTTCATTGATATCAGCCAGAGCACTTGTAAATTCTTCACTAGTTTCTCACAATGTCTGTGGATAAATCTGATCAAGCCTGGGAGATTTCTTTATCTTCACATGCCAGACAATGTCCAGAACCTCCTCGATTGTAAAACAGATGGTCCTCTAGACATCTCCCTTAACTATCGTTCTCCTGAACATTTGGCTTTCTCCATGGTAAAATTAGAGGAGAAATACTCATTGAGGACCTTGAACATTTCCTGCAGCTCCACATAGAGGTGCCTGCTTTTATTTCTGAGGGTCCCTATACGCTCTCTAGATATACATTTGCCCTTAATGTACTTATAAAGTCACTTTGTATTCACTTTAACATTATCTGACCAAGCTATCACCTTTTTGCTCCCTTTTTGCCCTCCTGATATCCTTCTTAAGTATGCTCCCCAGTCCCCAATGCTCCTCCAAGGATAAAGTTGATCCCAGCCACCTATACCTGCACCATGCCTCCTACGTTTTGCTGATTAACGAATGGGTCAGTCCTGATCCACAAAGTAATGTTCTGGAGCAATGGATATATAGATAGGACCTTGCAAATGTTGATAGATGGTGGTTGTTTGTGGGCCAATGAATGTTCAACAGGTTGGAGGCTTTTCAAACTAAGATAGCAAGAGCTCAACATGTGCATGTTCCTGTCAGAGTGAAGAGCAAAGCTGGCAGGAGTAGGGGACATCAGATGAAAAGTGATATTGAGACTAAGAAGAAAAGAAGGCATGGGTCAGGTGCAAGCAGCTGGGCTCAAGTGAATCCCTGGAGCAGTATAAGGACGCAGGAGTATACTTGAGAAGGAAGTCAGGAGGATAAAAAGGGGCATGAGATATCATTGTCAAAAAAGACTAAGGAGAATCCAAAGAGATTTTGTAAATATTTTAAGGAAAGTAATTGATTTAGATTCCATTATAAAGGATGAGGTGCTGAAGTACTTGGAAGTTCATGATAAAATAGGCAGATGTCAGCATGATTTTGTGAAGGGGAGATCTTGCTTGATGAATCAGCTGGAATTCTTTGAAGAAGTAATTAGCAGGACAGACAAAGGAGAGTCAGTGGATGTTGTTTACCTAGATTTTCTGAAAAACTTTGATAACGTGCCACATGCGAGGCTGCTAAGAAAGACGAGAGCCCACATTATCAAAGGGCAAATACTAGCATGGGTATCAGGTTGACTGGATGGCAGAAGGCAAAGAGTGGCAATAAAGGGGGATTTTTCTGGTTGGCTGCCAGTGACTACCAGAGCTCCACAGGGGTCAATGTTGGGGTCGCTACTCTTCACGTTATATATTAATGATTTGGATGAGTGGATTCAAGGTTTTGTGGTCAAGTTTGTAGATGATATGAAAATAGATGGTTGGGCAGGTAATGTAGAGGGACGTTGCAGAAGGAGAGTGGGCAGAGAATTGGCAGAAAAATATTATTGCAAAGCGTGGACTCATGGATTTTGGTAGCAGCAATAACGGTGTAGACTATTCTCTAAATGGGGAGATAGTCCTGAAATCGGAGGTGCAACGGCACTTGGGAATGCTGGTGTTGGTTTTTCAAAAAATTAAGTCGGATCGGTAGTATGGAAGGCAAAGGGATTGCTGGCATATATTTCAAAAGGATAGATTACATAAAACAGGGATGAAATGCTGAGGTGCTGGTCGGGCCACATTTGGATCATTGTGAGCAATATTAGGCACCATATCTGAGAAGGATGTACTGGCTCTGGAGAAAGTCCAGAGGAGGTTTACAAGAATAATCCCAAGAATGAGTGGGTTAAAATATGATGAGCATTTTATAGCACTGGGCTTGTACGCTGGACTTGAGAAGGATGAGGGGGACCTCATTGAAATTTACCATATAGTGAAAGGCTTGGATAGAGTGCATGTGGGAAGGATGTTTCCACAAATGGGACGAGAGTTCATAGCCTCAGCATTAAAGAGCATTTCTTTACGAAGGAGATGAGGAGGATTTTCTTTAGTCAGAGGGTGGTGAATCTGTGGAATTCTTTGCCACAGAAGGCTGTGGAGGCCAAGTCAATGGATATTTTTAAGGCAGAGCTAGATAGATTCTTGATTAGTATGGGTGTCAGTGGTTACAGGGAAAAGGCAGGAGAATGGGTTTAGGAGGGAGAGATAGAACAGCCATGATTGAATGGCGGCATAGACTTGATGGACCAAAACGCCAATTTCTGCTCCTAACTCTTATGACATTATGACCTTATGATCTGCTCAAGGGAGACGGCATGGCCCATCAAATACCAAAGTGAACCTCTATTTGTGGAGCCGTAGGAGATGGGTGAGACCGCCGATGAGTATTTCTCCTCAATTTGTACTCTGGGCAAAGACCTGATGACCAGGGAGCCCAAGAAAGTTAATGGGGGCCTCTTAGTTATAGTTTGCATTTCAGCAGATGAGCTGTTAGATGTCTTAAAGCACATGTCTTAGAGCCTGATCCAAGAACAACGTGGGAAGCTACAGTAAAAATGCAGTTGCCCTTGCTGATATATATGCATGATCGTTAGCCACTGCTGAAGTCCTACAAGATTGGAGTGTGGCTGATGTTTTGCCTTAATTCAAGGAGGGCTCCAAAGATAAGCCTAGGAACTATAATCCAGTAAGAAAACCAGCTGTGGTATGTTTGTTTGTGGCATGGATTTATGAGGATGTTGCCAGACCCGGAGGGATTAAGTTTAAAAGGAAATATGTTTGGGCAATCTGTGGCTTTTTTCCTGAAAGAAAAGAAGATTGAGGTATGATCTTACTGACGATGTGTAAAATAATAAAGGGCATTAATAGGGTGAATGCACACAATCTATTTCCCAGGGTAGGAAAATCAAGACCTTAATGACTTTGAGAGTGGTGAGAGGGGATAGATTTAATTGGAATCTGATGAGCAACTATTACACCAAGAAAATGTAAATATAAAGAATGAATTGCCAGGCAAAATTGTTGTGGCAGATACAAGAACAAATTCAAAAGACATTTGGACAGGAAACCTTCAGTGGGATATGTGGCAAACTCAGACAAATCGGTCTAATTTAAGCAGGCACTTGGTTGGCATCGTTGAGTTGGGCTGAATATATTGTAAGAAAGATGATCTGTAGCTGAAACAACCAATGATAAAGTCAAATAGCATGATATCTGTAATTACTTGATATCAATTAATATCAATTGGGGATATTGGGGAACAAAAGCAAAGATGTCTTATTTAAATTCCACAATGAGACCACATTTGCAGTTTAGGGCATTGTTTTGGCCTCTGTACGAAAGGCAGGGAATAGTTGCCTTGGAGACAGTGCAGCATTGATTTCCAGATGGATGTTTGGAACGAGGGATGTGTTTATTCAAGAGGGATTGAGGAAATCAGACTAAACTCAGTGAAACTGAGCAAATGTATTGATGATTGAGAGAGAGGATTGAGGGTTGGATAATGAGAGGCTGCTTCCTCAGTTTGGTAAATCTAGAACTGGGGTGGGGTCATCATTTTTGATTTAGCAGAGATATGTGCAGGTGGAGCGGGTTGGGAATTTTCAGAACGTTCTACCTCAGAGGTCTGTGGAGCTCAGAATGCACAGACTGTCATTATTATATTGTGAGAGTGTCTCAGTAAATGAAGCTGTTGGAATGTTGTAAAAAACCCAACTCTCAGTGAAGCTCCTTTGGATGGAACCTGCTGGTCATTGCTGCTCTGACCACGTTGTGACTCCAAACATTCACTAAGGTCCTTACTCCCACATTAAATGCTTCAGGGGTTAAACACACAAAAATATCTCAAAACCCTGCATGATGAGCATTTTTGAGCAAATTGCTTTGGGCAGTTGTTTCCAGCTTTATCAACATTCACTAATTACAAGATTAAATTTATCATATTTCAAAATTACAACGGAAAATAACGAATCTGCCCTCAGAAAGGTGTTAATCAGAAACATGTTATGTAACTCTCCTCTCCTCAATAATCTGAGATCAGCCGTGGTTTTACTGCAAGCGCTGAGCTTCTGCATAATCAACAACTGCCAACTGTCCTGTACCACTTTCCACAGGCTCCTACCCTGAATCATTCTTTTTTTTTTTGTAAAATATTTTTATTAGAAGTAATTACATATTAATAAGAAATAAATAAGATTAAAGAATGACCAGCTTGTGTTTTTCTTCACAAAATAAACTCTCCAGGACATTCCTCATGCCTAGTCCTGATATCTGACATCCAGAGGACAAACACAGGACCAGTTCCCTTTTCAACAACCGGCATTGTGACCCCTCCAATCACCAAGCATTCCTAGAGCCTTCCTTCCATCCACCATGTCTCCAAACTTAATTTCCTCTCCAAAGGCTTCACCAGGAATTGGCCCATAAATTGGCCACAATAAAGCTGGACTAATCCAGTCCAGCTGAGGCAGAAGTTCACTTGCACCAACTCCAACCTCATCTACCATATCGGTTGTTCTCAATGTGGGCTCCTATATATCGACGAGACCAAACTCAAACTGCGCGATCATTTGGCTGAAATCAGTCTGCCTGAGCCGACAAGATCTCCCAGTTGCCAAACATTTAAACTTCCCTTCCCATTCCCATATTGACCTTTCTGTCCTGGGCCTCCTCCACTGTCAGAGTGAGGCTACCTGTAAATTTAAGCAACAGCACCGTATATTTCGCTTGGGCACTTTACAGCCCAGCGGTACGAACGTTAATTTCTCTCATTTCAAATAACCTTTGCGTTCCCTCTTGCCCGACCCCTCCTACACCCTAGCCGTCTTCCCAGTTCCACTGTTCGTATCCAAATATCCCTTTATTATCACCTCGTCCACAGCCAATAATGGACCATTGTGGGCTCCATCTTTCCACAGACATCAGTGCCAACTCTTTTTTTCTAACCTTTTCATACCTCTACTTTCCCTCTCCCTTGTCTCTCAATCTGAAGAAAGGTTTTGACCAAATACTTTACCTATTCCTTTTCTCAAGAGATGCTACCTAATCTGCTGAGTTAATCAAGCATTTTGTGTCTATCTCCAGCTAGTGACCAGATAATTAGGCTGCTCCCAATCATCAGGAGTTGTCCACACTGCGGGCAAGTGTCACTTCCCCTCCAATATTCGACTTGCCCACGCTCAGTGTCGGTTTCACCAAGGTCACTCGGATCTGAACCACATCACATCCTTGGCCCAAACACGGAGCAAAGAGCTGCATTCCGGAAAGACCCATGAAACACCCAGGAAAGAGACTGAAGCACGCCTGACAGATGAAGCCATCGTTCAAGCCGGTGAAACAACAAATACAACACCATGTGATGAAGGGCTTGCAAGTCTACAGACCTCTTCAGCAGGTGATCAAGAAGACACGTAGATAGAAGATGCTCCCCTGTGTCGGTCCACAAGTACAGTTGACTTTTATTTTCTCTTTTCCCTGTAATCTCATCCTAGGGGGTGGAGTGCAGTACAATATGGAGATAGTGTGCACCACAGCCCGCATAGCCCCGTGAAACACACATGTGCGCTAACCTGTCTGTTACTCTTCCATCAGTATGGGGGTTATGATCAGAGCGGGTCATTTACACGTCACTGACCCGGTGTCTGTCCACAATCACATACGTACTTAATCCCCGCCGGATCTCACTCGCTTCACTCCCCTTTTGTCCCGTGACTGAATGAACCCGCATTTTTATACATGTTCCACCTTGGTCATTCTTTGTTCAGAGCATATATAACAGGGACCAGCGACCACAGTTGTATTAGTTAGAGTCACAGAGAGAGTCACAGAGTCACCGAGTCACAGAGTCATGCAGCATGGGAACAGGCCCTTTGTCCCAAACTGTCATGCTGTCCAAGATGCCACAACTAAACTAGTCCCATCTGCCTAGAACACAAACAAATGTTCTCCATTTCTTGATTCCCCTACTCTGTATAAAAGACTACATTCATCCTTTCTATTCCCCTCATGATTTAATACACCTCGAAAAGATCTCCCCTCAGCCTCCATGAAATAACATCCAATCTTCCTCAACCTTTCCCAAAGCTCAAGTCCCTGAGTCCTGGCAGCAACCTCATACATCTTCTCTGCACTATTTCCAGCTTAATGACATCCTTCCTATAGCAGGATTAAATCCTGGGCTATACTCAATGCCCTGATTGATGAAGGCCAATGAACTGATAGCCCATCTTAACCGCACTATCTACTATGACAACACTTTCAGGGAACAATGTAGCTGTTATGTCAGCATTCCCCAGGCCTATACCATTCACTGTATCAGTCTTCCCCTGGTTTAACCACAAAATACAACACCTCACACTTATCTGCATTAAACCCCATTAGCTTTTACTCACCCCACTTGCTCAGCTGATCAAATTCCTTCTGTAATTTTTGAAAGCCATCATCCGTATCTAAGATATCACCCACTTTAGTATAATTTGCAAATTTACTAATGATGCTTGTACATTTTCATCCAAATTATTGATATAAACAGCAAACAGCAAAAGGCCCAGCAATGATCTCTGAGGCACACTCCTAGTCAGGTACTTTGGATCTGTCTTCACTAAGGAGGACACAAACAATCTTCCTGATATACTAGTGGCCAGAGGATCTGGGGTGACGGAGGAACGAATGAAATACACATTAAGCATTAAATGGTGTTGGGTAGACTGATGGGACTGAAGGCTGATGAATCCCCAGGGCCTGATGGTCTGCATCCCAGGGTACTTAAGGAAGTGGCTTTAGAAATCGTGCATGCATCGGTGATAATTTTCCAATGTTCTATAGACTCAGGATAAATTCTTGTGGCTTGGAGGGTAACTAATGTTATCCCACTTTTTAAGAAAGACGGGAGAGAGAAAACAGGGAATTATAGACCAGTTAGCCTGACATCGGTGGTGGGGAAGAAGCTGGAGTCAATTATAAAAGATGAGATAGCCGAACATTTGGATAGCAGTAACAGGATCGGTCCGAGTCAGCATGGATTTACAAAGGGGAAATCATGATTGACTAATCTTCTGGAATTTTTTGAAGATGTGACTAGGAAAATGGACAAGGGAGAGCTAGTGGATGTAGTGTACCTGGACTTTCAGAAAGCATTAGACACGGTCCCACATAGGAGATTAGTGGGCAAAATTAGGGCACATGGTATTGGGAGTAGAGTGCTGACATGGTTAGAGAAGTGGTTGGCAGACAGGAAACAATGAGCAGGGATTAACGGGTCCCTTTCAGAATTGCAGGCAGTGACTAGTTGGGTACCGCAAGGCTCGATGCTGGGACCGCAGCTATTTACAATATACATCAATGATTTGGATGAAGAGATTCAAATTAACATTAGCAAATTTGCAGATGACACAAAGCTGAGTGGCAGTGTGAACTGTGAGGAGGATGCTATGAAAATGCAGGGTGACTTGCATAGGTTGGGGGAGTGGGCAGATGCACGGCAGATTAAGTTTAATGCGGATAAATGTGAGGTTATCCACTTTGGTAGCAAAAACAAGAAGGCAGATAACTATCTCAATGGCGTCAGGTTGGGAAAAGGGGAACTACAACGAGATCTGGGGGTCCTTGTAAATCAGTCTATGAAAGTAAGCATGCAGGTACAGCAGGCAGTGAAGAAAGCGAATGACATGTTGGCCTTTATAACAAGAAGAATCGAACATAGGAGCAAAGAGGTCCTTCATCAGTTGTTCAGAGCCCTAATGAGACCACACCTGGAGTATTGTTTGCAGTTTTGGTCCCCTAATTTGAGGAATGACATTCTTGCTATTGAGGGAGTGCAGCGTAGGTTTACAAGGTTAATTTTACTTCGGAGTCATGTGAGTGACTACGTAAACGTTCAGTCGCACGTGTGTCTCTACATCAGACGTATTGGTGCATGCGACTGGTTGGAGCAGCAGAGCTCCTCCAGCGGTACGTTTAAACTTCAGGTAAATTGTATTTCTTATCTGATTTAGGTCTCCTGCAAGAACCTCGGGTTTCAGAGGTTTTTGCTGGATGCTTCGCGACGGCCGACGAGGGAACCAGCTGAGGGCTGTGGGAAAACCCTGGTCCGACCTCGGAAGCAGGGATATGGCGAATGTCGGGTTTCGCGATCAGAGTCACTGATAAGACGGTCAGTGACTCTTGACGTTGGGATCCCGGGGAAGGGAAATCCAATAGTATGCGGTTCCCAGACCGCAGTAGTCCCCAGAATATGGGGTTAAACTGACCTGAACTGGTCAGCCCGGGTGCCGGGAGGGTTACCGCGGGTATGTATATGGACGCTGGGGTTCCCGGGGAGGGGAAATCCAGCAGCAATGCAGTTCCTAAACTGCAGTGGTCCCCAGGATATGGGGACAGCCGACAAAAATGGTCAGCCCGGATGCCGGGAGGGTTGCCCTCCGGGAATGTGAAAACTTTTGGAGGTTGGCCAGGATGGAGCTCCTAATAGAGAGGAGGCTCCATCTAGATACACTCCTACAGCAGGAGTTGTGCCAGCGCGGGTCAATGTGAGAGCCCGCGCCAGCAACACCTTTGCACAGGGCTGCTTCATGGGGATGCCGAGGCTATGGCAGTACCGGCCTATGTGAAAGGCCGTGCCAGCAGCACCATAGACAGGGCTGCTTACTGGGGATGCCAAGTCAATGGCAGTGTGGCCTATGGGAGAGGCTGCGCCAGCAGTGCTTTGTAACAGGGCTGCTTAAGGTTGGAGGTATTGCAGAGCAGCATACCTCAAGGCATGGACACCGCTGGGCCAGTATTAGTCTGACACATTGTCCATGGCAAAGTCGACGTATTGCTGAAGCCGCGCCAGCAGCGCCTTGTAACAGGGCTGCTTAATGTCTCCCTCATGTAAGAGGAGAGCATGCCGGGTCAGCGTAATCTAACGCCGAGTCTGAGGGTATAGCCGTGGAGCATGCCCAAGGGATGAAGGGCATGTACCAGAGGTACCATGCCTGGCATCAAGGTTGCCATCCCAACACATATGCAGTGAACACCGCTATCAGGGGGACATTAGAGCTGGCCACCGTATCTTCTATTCAGGAAAGACCTATTCATAGGCGAAACCTGGAGGGCGAAGCACAAGCTAATGGACCAAGTAAGGCCAACAATAAGTAAAGCTTCATAGTTTTGGCGACAACACACCCCACGTCTTCATCAACAGTAAGCGGCTCACTGAAGCTGGTGGCAGCATGAAAGCTGGCCAGAGGTTCCACGTACTCTACCTGTGCTATTCTACAACTAAGGGAGCACTTACAAATTGGTAAGATGTACCCTTGGTTGTACAATACAAATGATGAGACATTATCATCTACTACGAGGGGTCTAACCATGTAAAACCTGACAATACTAGCATTGCAAGCAGGTTGGAATTAGGCAGGCTCAGTATAATGGCCAGGATTGTCTTGCAAGACTTGCTCGGAAATTGGGCCAGAGTTGCCGTTCATTGCAGAATGATGACAAGAAAGTATTCAAAGAGGACTACTCAGAGTTCAAAAACACTGGGTATGTATTGTCTCGATGATATTTTAACACTGTATTTTGCTAAAATTCACAGTTTAAATCTCAAACTATATTTGAGAAACTGTGCTGCTCTATCCAGTTAAGATTAAGTTGTTATCAAATAGACTTGTTGGACATTGGGATTTACCTTTAGCTATTCAATTGGCAGTTGACGCCGGCCTGGGCATCAGATTGCAGTCAATAGACTCCTGTAACAGCCTTGTTGTTATAAAGCAGCCTTCTATTCATTAAGACTAATTCGTAATATAAATACATGTGATTCAGCTGTGCAAGTGGGAGAACTGTCATCCTGCTAAATGGTTAACTGTAAAGTGCCAAGTAGGTCATTGTTAACATAACTTTGTCATTACCAGCTGAAGCTACCAAAGTCATAATGATGCACAAACAGTATTCAGTATTGCTCAAGTAGTTTGTTCAGTAAATATTTCATTATATTGCAAAATTATGCTAATGGCCCTAAGATGGGAAATTGCGAATATCATCTCTAGTTTGGAGGTGGAGATTTGCATGACTTACTAATTCTTCACTTATTGGTATCAACTATCTGTAGACCCTCCAGGCATTGTATGGGTTAAAGAGTGATTGAGTGAATATGCATATCTGCAGGCTCAACTTCATGTTGATACATTATGAAGGTGGCATATGTTAGTCACGTGGGTGCAGCCAATTAAAGACTCCTGTAATGGTTACATAATCTTGTTTGCCACAGGAGAATCATCAAGTATAGGTCAATGACAACACAGAATGTTTGTTTTCTTGCTTATTCACAAGTTGCAAAATATGTGGCATAACAGTGGCAAAAGATACATTCTCGCTACAAGGAGAAGGAAGGTCTTTTATGTCTTCCTCCATTTTCCTTCATCAATCAGGGATTCAAATAAAGTCATTAAGAGCCCGCTTTAGGTTCCTATTGTGTGATTGGCTTATGCAACTTTGATTTCTGATTTGTCAGGAATAATAATACAACCTTATATGGTTATTTTAAACGTAACTTTGCTGGTTCAGCCTGAGGCTTGGGAAATCAGCCGTTGCATAATAAAATCAAATTATGTTCTGCCGATTCAATAGACTGCCCTACGGCTTGGGTTGTTACATCTATCCTTCTATGTGTTCAGTGCTTGGATAGCACCAAAAAAGCAGGACTTTTCTTTTCCATGAGATGAAAAGAGTTTGGTTAATGCTCATAATGGTAACGGTTGAAAACGGTATAGATTACTGACGTTTGGAGTTCATGTTAAATTATCTTTTGTCAATAATTGAGTTGTACGGTCATGAACTGTGCCAACGTGCCTTCTCATTGAATTGGCTGCAACATACGAGACCCGCTCTTTCGGGTTCACCCCGGATATCATTTTTGTAAGGATATCTTTAACACAAGGTCTCCCAGGACCAGTACAATGCCGTATGGGATGTTGACATTTTGTGAACACTATTTCATCAGGGGGCTCCAGCTACATCCTTAACTTTGGCCAGAGCTCTCCTTCTGAAGGATAGGTAGCTATCCTTCTGGCGCTGGTTTAGCGCAGCAGGTTCAGTCGCTGCATAATTGCGACGGTACAGGATAATTACATCTGTAAATAATAATATATATAATATTTTATATTTATAATTACTTAAGTAGAGCAGAAGGGGTGTCAGGTCTCAAAATAGTTAAAGGCATGCCAGGGGACCTTTGGTAACGTGAGCACACACATATACAACAATACGTCAAGGTCACCAAGAGCCTTTGAGGCTCTGAACTAGCAATGTTTGTTAGTCACAAAAATAGTAAGATTAAATGAGAACTTACCAGTTCGAAGTTTGATCTGTATTTTATGAGGAGTTACGATGAGGGATTACGTGAAGACCCCGTCCAGCACGCATGCGCGACATTTCTTCAAAGCAGCGGTGTGGATTCACAGAAAACACAACAATTGAAATAAATATAGTAAAGAAAAAAAATAAGAACTTAATTACCAGTTGATCTGTATAATAGAGGGTGGGAGCGGAGGGCACGTAATCCCTCATCGTAACTCCTCATAAAATACAGATCAAACTTCGAACTGGTAAGTTCTCATTTAATCTTACTATTTTACTTCGGAGTCACGTGAGTGACTACGTGAAGACTTCAAAGCTCTGTGAATCCGAACCGTGAACCAGCTCATGCTTCACTCACTGCCTGAAAACCTTAGAGGGAGGAAGCATGTTATAGAATCAACAATAACCTGTTTGTGAACAAAAAAGGTTTATTAATAACAACAAAAAACAGAGAGCTCCCCCGGGCTTAAATTAAATATTATCTGCAGACTCTAAAATTCTGTCTGCAAATGTAGCAGGCTCCGCCAGCGGCTTATTATAAAACCTTTGGAAAGTTCTCTCCGAGGACCATCCTGCTCTGGCCAGAATATGGTCCATAGGCACATCCATTCGCCTAGCCGCCGACGTAGATGCAGCCCTGGTGGAATGAGATTTGTAAACATCAGTATCGACTGCTGCGGACTTAAGCACCTGCTTGAGCCACCTTGAAATGGTTTGGCTCGTCACCTGACCATGAGGCTTCTTGTGGCTTATCCTAAGGCTTTTTCTCTCCCTCTTAAGTTATATGTTGTGTCTATGTAATTGGCGAGATGGGTCTTGGCACACAACCGTGGGTCAGGTGAATATGCCCGGAACTCCATTACTGGAGGCGTGGTACCTGGTCTAGATTGTTTGACCAGCCCCTGAATGTGAAATGTGATACAGTCCAATGACTCTGTCATGCTGTCCAGCCTCAGAAGGTGGAGGGACTGTACCCTTTGAGCTGACACTAGTGCCATGAGCATGACTGATTTCAGTGTAAGTTGTTCCAGCGTGAGTGACCTGGGTGGTGGCCATCCCCTAAGGTACGTCAGTACAATGCTGACATCCCAGATCTGAGTGTACCTAGGGGAATTGGTGTTAAAAATGCCCCTCATGATCTTGACCACTAGTGGATGGGACCCCAAAGTCAGTTGTCCTGCTGCTGGAACCAAATAAGCTGACAACGCACTCCTGGCTGTATTAATGGCGCTGTAGCTGAGTCCTTCCCGATGTAATCCAAGCAGAAACTCCACAACACTGGTGGCTGCAGCTGTAGTGTAGGTAGTTCCTGTTTTGGAGCAATACCGTTCCCATTTTCTTATGTTGGTCAGGTATTGTCTCCTGGTGGACTCCCGGTGGGATGCGGTCATCATGTTTATGGCGTCCTCAGACAGTCCCAGGCCCAGTAGAGGTCGTTTTAGAATCTGCAAGCCAGGAGATAGACTCTGTCATGGCACGGGTGACTAATGCCTGACACTGGGTGGATTAATAACTGTCGACTGCTGGGGAATTCCAACGGTGTTTCAACAGCCATATCGAAAGCCACTGGGAATCATGGCTGTGTAGGGCAGTCAGGTATTATCAAGATTCCTGAAGCAGAATCCAATTGAATCTTGCGTAATACCCGACTGATGAGGCAGAAGGGAGGGAAAGCATAAAAGAACATTTTCCCCCAATGCAGCGAGAATGCATCAACTGCTGCTGCCTTGAGGTCTGGTTCCCAAGCGACATACGTTGGTACCTGGTGATTCAGCCTGGATGCAAATAGATCGATATCTGGTGTGCCATATTGCTTAATAATTTCAGCAAATACTTTGGGATTTAACATCCATTCGATGTTATCATTGAATCTGCGTGACCTGGTGTCTGCCACTGTATTTTGCTTACCTGGTAGGTAAGTTGCTGATAACCAAATATGCCTTTTAACACACCATTACCAGATTAGGTTGGCCAAATTGTCACACGATATCGACTTTACACCACCCATGTGATTGATATAAGCCACCACCGTGGTATTATCTAATTGCAACCGGACATGTGCATGATGCGTATTAGATGAATATGCTTTTAACCCATAAAACGCACCCAACATTTCTAAGTAGTTGATACCCCGTGTCTGTAGGCAAGATGATTCAAATTTAGCCCATCTGCCCCCTGTGCTGGATTGCATGTTAGTTGCTCCCCAGCCCAAAGCACTGGCATCCGTTTGAATGGTTAATACTGGGTTGGTGATAATTATGGGACTGGGAGCTGAGCCTTACGTTCCTTGCCCACCATTGTAACTCTGGAATGGATTCAGCAGTTAAACTCATAGCTCGGTCAAAGTGACCTGAGTTTTGCTTTAGTGCATGCACTTTTGCTCTTTGCAAATTTTGATAGTGCAAAGGCCCAAATTGTACAGCTGGAAAAGCTGCTACCATTTTGCCAATAACTCTAGCTACCTCCCGTATGGTTGGCTGATGTTTATTCATGAGTTTGTTGCATGATAGCGCCAATTCTGATGCTTTCCCCTTCGGCAGAGTTACAATCATGCGAACAGTATCAATCGTAAATCCAAGATAGTCCATGACAGTGGACGGTGTAAAATTGGATTTATCTGGATATATGACAAACCCCAAAGTTTCAAACAAACGTTTGGTGGCTGCTACTGCCAGAATGGCTGTCTCCAAGGTTTTTCCTACTATTAAAATGTCGTCCAAATACGCCATGACTGTATGCTTTTGTTTCCTCAATAATGCCAAGGCAGGTTTTAAGATTTTAGTGAACAGCCTTGGAGCAGAGGTTAGCCCATTTGGTAAGGCTTTAAATTGCCATAGCTGTTTCATCCAGATACATTTTAAGTATTTACGATGCTCCTTGTGTATGGGTACTGAGTAGTAGGCATCTTTTAAATCAATGCTTGCTAGAAAGTACCCTCTAGAAACCAATAGTCTGGCTGTTTCAAAAGTATCCATCTTGAAATGTATATACCTGACAGACTTGTTTAAAGTAGTTAAGTCAATAATGATGCGTCGTCCACCATCTTTTTTGATTTTAGTGAAAATATTAGACACAAATTCCAAAGGTTCATGTTTTGTTCTTTCAATGACACCTTTTGCTTGTAACCTCATCAGTTCAGCTTGACCCTCTTGTTTCTCTTTGACTGAGAGGGTGAATACCCTTTTGGGTATATGCTGAAATGGTGGAATGTTTTCATGAACAAAGTCAATTTTGTAGCCATGAACGCTGCTGAGTATATACTTGTCACTAGTGATGGATTCCCATGCATCCAAAAACAAGTGCAATCTCCCCCCTGTTAGTATAGAGCCCCTACTGCTCACATGCTGAGAGGAACCAGACCCACCTACCTCCATGGTTATTGGTGCTTCTTCTGCCTCTTCGCCGGGCGATGAGGCGTCTGCTGGGCTGTAGAGGGTTGATGTTGATGTTGTTGGGGGTGGCGCATTTTCCATGGGGTCCGCTCTGGGCCCTGGCCTAAAAAAGGCTTACGGGGAATGGTTGCGGACCCCGAGCTTTCACTAGTCCCATAGTGTGGACGACGACTGGTGGACGCCATGGGGTACTGCCGCCTGGGTTTGTTAGGTCTGCTCGGTCCCAAACCTGCCCTCACGAGACCAAAGGTCTTGGATTCTTCCTCTAGGTCTTTCACCTTTTTTGGAAGGTCTTTCCCAAAGAGCAGAATAGGAGGTTCTGAACCCGGTGTTTTGCAAAGTCCCGCAAATTTAGGGTTGAGGGCAGGCTTGATAATCTCCTTTCGTAAATTGTTTATTTCATATTGAGTGGTGCACAGCAGAGCTAATGTGTCTTGCTGATTTGTGGAGATGTCCGCACCAACAATGGACCGAGCATAAGATGTTATTCCTGCAGTCAGGAGTTTAAGGATCTTCTGGAGCTTCAACTCCAGGTTTCTGATGTTCTGCCCCAAATGTCCCCAAATTTGGCTATTGACAGCAGGTACATTCAAAGATGTACAATTTACTGGGGCTGTATATAGTTCAAGAGCCTCATTGACCACCTGTTCTTGTAGGGGTTTTGAGGACAGGTGGTTAATGCTGGCTGCAAGTTTCGGCTCTAATGGCCGACCCGCTTGTGGATTGGCCACGTAGCGGTTGACCACACCCAGCAGCTCTTCCTGATCCTGTACACCCTGCGTACTCCCGATATCTTCAGCCAGTGACCCCTCTTCTTGACCAGCCCAGACCTGGTCGCCAATGCTGCCTTCAAAAGAAGGTGAAGCAATGGCCAGCGCCGTAAAAGGCACTGCGGGAGTGCCTGAACTCCCCTGGCGAGGCTGCTGCTGCTCTCTCAGCAGATCTCGCTGGAGCAATTGCTCCATAAGCTGTTCCATGCGGCTTAGGCGGCTCCCTGTGTCGCTCTCGAGCGGTGAGGCATCTTCATCCGAATCGTCGGACACTACCGCCCGGTTCTGGCTGCAGGTACCTCCAGCCCGCTGCTCAGGCAGCACTAGCGGTGCTGGGCTCGGCTCGGTAGTTATACCCGCCGCCTCTTTCCCCCCCTCCAAAGAGCATTTCTCAACGGAGGACGAACATGGGCGAGCTGTAGATTTCTTTCCTCTGGCCTTGCTCATTCTTCCTGGAACACAAGCACCACAGAGAAAAGACACACGGCCACGGTAAAACTTACCTGTCGGCCCGACTTTTCAATTTGTAGCGGGAGCGCCTTGAACTCCCGTCCGTCGCGGGTGCACTGCATGAACGCTAATGTCGCGCATGCATGCTGGACGGGGTCTTCACGTAGTCACTCACGTGACTCCGAAGTAAAATGAAGAACGTACCTGTTCAGGCCACTCCAGATGATAAAACAGAGTTTGGTTTATGCAGGAGTAGACACTGATTCCAGATCTCATTCCACCAGGGCTGCTACAACATCAGCAGCAAGGGTATTTACGTCCCGCTGGACCACATGCTTACGGCTGCAGCATGGTCCAAATAACGAATCTCCAATCATTTTACAATAACCCAGTGCTAGACCAGGGGTATTTGTCAACTCTATTTGACATTCTAGTTATGGTTTCCATTCGGGTGATAAATGTGAATATTATTATTACTTCATTTAAACAGCATCAGCATGTTTTAAATCTATGTCATGACTGTATGCATTATGAATGTTTTTCCCTCATTTGTCAACGAAGCAGTTCTGGTTGTGTAGACTCGTTTGTCACAGCATGAATTCATAGAGCTTTTAAATCTTCACGTAGTCACTCACGTGACTCCGAAGTAAAATAGTAAGATTAAATGAGAACTTACAAGTTTGAAGTTTGATCTTTATTTTATGATAAGTTACGATGAGGGACTACGTGCCCTCCGCTCCCAGCACTCATGAATGTCATCTGGTAGTTCTAGTCTTCTGTTATCATACTATTATACTTCAGTCACTATTACCTATGATTTCACAACGCTGCTTTAAAGATTGATGCACGTGCGGCTGGACGGGGTTCTTCACGTAGTCCCTCATCGTAATTCCTCATAAAAAAAGATCAAACATCAAACTAGTAAGTTCTCATTTAATCTTACTATTCCTGGGATGGCGGGACTGTCATATGCTGAGAGAATGGAGCAGCTGGGCTTGTACACTGTGGAGTTTAGAAGGATGAGGTTGAATCTCATTCAAAAAATACATGATTGTTAAGGGTTTGGACATGCTAGAGGCAGGATACATGTTCCCGATGTTGGGGGAGTCCAGAACCAGGGGCCCCAGGTTAAGAATAAGGAGTAAGCCATTTAGAATGGAGATGAGGAAACACTTTTCTCATAGAGAGTGGTGAGTCTGTGGAATTCTCTGCCTCAGAAGGCGGTGGAGGCAGGTTCTCTGGGGAGTCAGGGGATATGTGGAGAAGGCAGGAACGGGGTATTGATTGGGGATGATCAGCCATGATCATATTGAATGGTGGTGCTGGCTCGAAGGGCCGAATGGCATACTGCTGCACCTATTGTCTATTGTCTAGTCCTAAAAACAATCTTTCACCATCACCCTCTGCTTCCTTCCATGAAGTAAATTCTCTATGCAATTGGCTAGATCTCCTACAGAAGGGAATGGAGGCCAATTCACTGGAGGTATTCAAGAGAGATAGATAAAGCTCTGAGGCCTAACAGAATCAAGGGATATGGGATTTGCACTTAATATACTTATACAATCACATTGTATTCACTTTAATATTATCTGACCGAGCTATCTCCTGCTCACTTTTTGCCCTCCTGATATCCTACATAAGTATGTAGAAGTATGTTCATATCATCTACAAACTTGGCCACAAAATCTTCAATAAACTCATCCAAATCACTAATATACAACATGAAGAGTAGCGACCCCAACACTGACCGCAGTGGAACTCTGGTAGTCACTGGCAGCCAACCAGAAAACGCCCCCTTTATTGCCACTCTTTTATTTCTGCCATCCAGCCAACCTGATACCCATGCTAGTATCTGCCCTTTGATGACGTGGGCTCTCATCTTCCTTAGCAGCCTCTCATGTGGAACGTTATCAAAGGTTTTCAGAAAATCTAGGTAAACAACATCCACTGACTCTCCTTTGTCTGTCCTGCTAATTACTTCTTCAGAGAATTCCAGCCGATTCATCAAGCAAGATCTCCCCTTCACAAAATCATGCTGACATCTACCTATTTTATCATTAACTTCTATGTACTTGTTAACCTCATCCTTTATAATGGAATGTAAATTATTTCCTTTCCTTAAAATATTTACAAAATCTCTTTGGATTCTCATTAATCTTTTTGACAATGATATCTCATGCCCCTTTTTATCCTCCTGACTGGCTTCTCAGGAATACCCCTGCGTCCTTATACTGCTCCAGGGATTCACTTGAGCCCAGCTGCTTGTACCTGACCCATGCCTTCTTTTCTTCTAAGTCTCAATATCACTTTTCATCTGATGTCCCCTACTCCTGCCAGCTTTGCTCTTCACTGTGACAGGAACATGCACATGTTCAGCTCTTGGCATCTTCGTGTGAAAAGCCTCCCAGTTGTTGAACATTCATTGGCCCACAAACAACCTCCATCTACCAACTTTTTCCAAGGTCCTATCTATTTATCCATTGCTCCAGAACATTAATTTGTGGATCAGGACTGTCCCATTCCTTAATCAGGAAAAAGCAGGAGGCATGGTGCAGGTATAGGTGGCTGGGATCAAGTTTATCCTTGGAGGAGCATTGGGGACTGGGAAGCATACTTAAGAAGGATATCAGGAGGGCAAAAAGGGAGCAGGAGATAGCTCAGTCAGATAATATTAAAGTGAATATAACGTGATTTTATAACTACATTAAGGGCAAATCTATGTCTAGAGAGAGAATAGGGACCCTCAGAAACCAAAGCAGTCATCTCTATGTGGAGCTGCAGGAAATGTTCAAGGTCCTCAATGAGTATTTCTGCTATCATTTTACCATGGAGAAAGCCAAAAGTACAGGAGAACGATGGTTAAGGGAGATGTCTTGAGCACCATCTGTTTTACAATCGAGGAGGTTCTGGACATTCTCTGGCATGTGAAGATAGAGATATCTCCCAGGCCTGATCAGATTTATCCACAGACATTGTGAGAAACTAGTGAAGAATTTACAAGTGATCTGGCTGAGATCAATGAACCATCATTGGACACGGGTAAGATGTCAGAAAAAAGGGGGGTGGCTATTGTTGTGTCTCTATTTCACATAAAAACAAATACATAGAAACATAGAAAACAGGTGCAGGAATAGGTCACTCGGTCCTTCAAACTATTCGAGCATTCGACCATTCAATATGATCACTTACCATCCAATATTCGACTTGCCCATGCTCAGTGTCGGTTTCACCAAGATCACTCAGATCTGAACCACATCACAGCCTTGGTCCAAACACTGAGCAAAGAGCTGCATTCCGGAAAGATCCATGAAACACCCAGGAAAGCGACTGAAGCACCCCTGACTGATGAAGCCATCGTTCAAGCAGGTGAAACAACAAATACAACACCATGTGATGAAGGGCTTGTAAGTCTACAGACCTCTTCAGCAGGTGATCAAGATGAAACATAGATAAAAGATGCTCCCCTGTGTTGGTCCACAAGGGTGTGTTGGCCAATCAACCGGTACCAGGCCGTATAACAGCGCGAGTCCTTTAACTGTTTTTTTAAGTACAGTTGATGTTTATTTTCTTTTTCCTGTAATCTCATCCTAGGGGGTGGAGTAAAGTACAATATGGAGATTGTGGGCGCCGCAGCCCGCATAGCCCCGTGAAACACACATGCGCGCTAACCTGTCTGTAACTCTTACATCAGTATCGGGGTCTGATCAGAGCGGGTCAGTTACACGTCACTCGCTCGGTGTCCGTCCACATTCACGTACACATTTAATCCCCGCCGGATCTCTCAGATTCACAGATTCACCGAGTCACAGAGTCACAGAGTCACAGAGTCATGCAGCATGGGAACAGGCCCTTTGTCCCAAACTGTCATGCTATCCAAGACGCCACAACTAAACTAGTCCCATCTACCTGTTTTTGACCCATTTCCCTCAAAACATTTGCTATCCATGTACCTGTCCAAATGTTTTCTAATTGTTCTTATAGTACCTGCCTCAACAACCTACTCTGGGATGTCATTCCATTTATCAATCTCTATGTGAAAAGGTTGCCTTTCAGGTTCCTATTAAATCTTACCCCCTCACCTCAAACTTATATACTCCATTTCTTGATTCCCCTACTCTGCATAAAAGACTGTGTACATTCTTCCTTTCTATTCCCCTCGTGATTTAATGCACCTCGAAAAGATCTCCCCTCAGCCTCCATGGAATAAACTCCAATCTTCCTCAACATTTCCCAATAGCTCAAGTCCCTGAGTCCCGACAGCAACCTCATACATCTTCCCTGCACTCTTTCCAGCTTAATGATAGCCTTCCTCCAGCAGTGTTATATCCTGGGCTATTCTCAATGCCCTGATTGATGAAGGCCAATTAACTGATAGCCCTTCTTAACCACACTATCTACTATGACACCACTTTCAGGGAACAATGTACCTGTTATGCAAACACTCTGCAGGACTATACCATTCACTGTAACAGCCTTCTCCTGGTTTAACCACAAAATACAACACCTTATACTTATCTGCATTAAATCTCATTAGCTTTTACTCAGGTCACTTGCTCAGCTGATCAAAATCCTGCTGTAATTTTTGAAAGCTATCATTAGTATCTAAGATATCACCCACTTTCATATCATTTGCAAACTTACTAATGATGCTTGTACATTTTCATCCAAATTATTGATATAAACGGAAAACAGCAATAGGCCCAGCAATGATCTCTGAGGCACATTCCTAGTCACAGACCTCCAATCCTAAAAAAAATCTTCCACCATCACCCTCTGCTTCTTTCCATGAAGTCAATTCTCTATCCTATTGGCTAGATCTCCCTGGATCTGACAGGATCTAACCAGAGCAGCCTACCATGCAGAGCCAAATTACCAAATACCTTGCTGAAACCCTTCTTCAGATTGAAGAACCCCTTCTTCAGACTGAAAGGTCTGAAGAAGGGTTTGGCCCGAAACGTTGCCTATCTCCTTCGCTCCACAGATGCTGCTGCACCTGCTGAGTTTCTCCAGCATTTTGTGTACCCTCGATTTTCCAGCATTTGTAGTTCCTTCTTTAACACATCTATACTCATTACTCTGGCTGATGAAAGCCAAAGTGACCACTCTATTTACCTGCATCTCCACCTTAAGGGAACCATACACCTGCACTCCTAGATCCCTCTACTCTACCTCACTCCCTCAAGCCCACTGTGGATTCGGTGAATTAAATGATGAGAAACTGTTTCCGGTGTCTGTGGTCGCAAAGACTACGGGAGAATGATGTTGTGGAAATCTGGGACCTTCACAAACTTCTCAATGTGTGGAAATAATGGTCTAATAAATCAGAGGTGAGGTGATGATGATTTCCCTCAGCAAGTGTCTCCCAGCTGGCTGAGGTGATGAGGTAACAAATGCTGCTGCGCATCGCTCCGTGAATTCCAGTTACTGAGCTCTCTGCCAGGCAGCAGGAGCGCGGACTAGAGGATGGAGATCTGAGATAATTTGCAAATGGGGCAGAGGGGATAGGAGGAATCGGTTTTGTTCAGGAAGCTGGCATGATCTGAAACACACGGACTGAAAGCTGGTGGAAACAGTCAAAAATAATTTTCAAATTATTTGGCTGAACGTGTGAAGGAATAATTTCTAGTGGTTCGGGGAAAGAGCAGGAGAATTGTGCTGAATGGATCACACAATTAAATAGATGACACAGATAGGATGGGGCAAATGGCCTCCTGCTGTGCAGTATCATTGTATTTCCATAATTCTATGATTGTACCAGGGGTTGACAATGGAGCTGAAAGTACAATGGGTTGAAGTGACCACTTGCTCTGCCTTCAGAGTGTGAAGTGATTGGGGAACAAGAGAAAATCCAGAGAAAGAAAGGGCCATTTGGCCCATCAGTTCCACCCTGCTGGAGATCATGTGGATTCCTTCCCACATCACGTTCCTGCAGGCATCTCCCTCAGTTGTGCCTGGAAATTCAACAAGCATCAAGCAGTCCAGGATCTCCCCATCCTTCCATGCTCCTTCTGACCAGACTTCACTCCAGCTCCATGTTGAAAAGTGGCCAAGATGCTAAATTGAACCAGTTCTTTTAAATGGATTACAAACTTTCCCGAGTCAGTGACGGAGTCAACTTTCCACCGTGATGGGAAATGGAGAGGAAATAGACCAGAGTGAGTAAAGGATTTAGTGAGGTGTTCACGGTCAATAATGTTGTTTTTGAAGTATATGTCTAAATGTTACATCTTATTTGTTCCTGTTGATAATATTTATTAGACCCTAACACCATAACCACATAAAGGGACCATAACTACTTTCAACAGTTTCCATTCCTCAGCATTCAGCTACAGTGCCACATTTTACAGTCACACTTGGAGCTCACAAGACATTTCTGTGGCTTCGTTCATCTTGTTCTAATCTGTCAGTCAGTGATTGGTCAGCAGGAGTTTTAAGTAGAATTCTGCAGCCAATTGAGTTTGATTCCAATAGTTCCAAAAGCCTCCAAGATGCCAGAACTACACGTATACAAGGATGCAACAGCATTGTAAACCTCATCGACACAGAGAGCTGGGAGAGAGAGAGGTGGGAATGGCAGCAGGATATGCCCACCTTCACTGTGAAACTTGACACTAATAATGAATTGTTTTCTTGTGTTTCAGGTCCGAGCAAGGAAACATGATGCTGGTGTGGGTTTTGGTGCTGACCGCACTGCTTGCCAGTGATGTGGCAGGTAAGGTCCATTGATTCCAGGAGTATTAGAAATATATTGGTGTGAGGAATGAATGCACAGGCACTGTGTTGGGACTGTGGAACATGAGAATTTGTGGACATTGGGACGGGCGGGATGTGGTAGGAAATGTCTGTTGTCTGGGATACTCATCTCAGAGCTGCTGAGTTGGAAGGTGAGTTCGAGACGCTCCTCCACATCAGGAGACAGAGATTTCTCCACAGTGACGCTTCACAGGAAAACAGAGTTGCAGAAAGAGGGATATGTGACTCTCTGTCAGGAACCCAGGGGTGAAGAGGAGAAGGTTTTGCAGGCACTGGTCCATTGCAACGGGTGCAGTGTACTTGCCCACTGTGAGGGTGAGGGTAGAGGCTTGAGGGAGGATGGCCACTGTGCTGGCAATGGTACAGTAAACAGAGACAGAGAATGGTTGTAGTTATGGTGGTTAATAGAAATTTAATTTCAATTCTCTGCCACATCACTGACCAGCATGGGTCAGGTATAAGGGCACATAGAAACATAGAAAATAGGTGTAGGAGTAGGCCATTCGGCCCTTAGAGCCTGCAACGCCATTCAATATGATCATGGCTGATCATCCAACTCAGTATCCTGTATATGCCTTCTCTCCATACCCCCTGATCCTGTTAGGCACAACAGCCACATCTAACTCCCTCTTAAATATAGCCAATGAACTGGCCTCAACTACCATCTGTGGCATAGAATTCCTCAGATTCACCACTCTCTGTGTGAAAAATCTTTTTCTCATCTCGGTCCTAAAAGACTTCCCTCTTATCCTTAAACTATAACCCCTTGTTCTGGACTTCCCCAACAATCTTCCTGCATCTAGCCTGTCTAACCCCTTAAGAATTTTGTAAGTTTCTATAAGATCCCCCCTCAATCTTCTAAATTCTAGCGAGTACACGCCGAGTCTTTCCAGTCTTTCTTCATATGAAAGTCCGCCCATCCCAGGAATCAGTCTGGTGCACCTCCTCTGTACTCCCTTTATGGCAAGAATGTCTTTCAGTTTAAACTGGCACAGAGCAGAGGAGTGTAAAACCAGAGGGCATAGGTTTAAGGTGCAAGTGAAAAATGTTGAATGTGCCAGAGGAAGCAGTGCAGACAGGTAGAATTGCAGCATTTAAAAGGCACGTACACATGTCCATAGATAGGAATGGATGAGAGGACATGTGCCAAAAGAAGGCAATAGGTCTCACTCAGGACGACTCTTCAGTTGGCATGTTGGTTTAAAATCCTCATTCTCTTTATCTTCCAGGAGCAAACAATTCCACGGAACCAGAGGAGACTCTGCAGAACCTTGGAAGTCATGGACTATCCAGGGGACCATGTGCTGCACACTGGTATTATTATCATCCTGCAAGATCCTGTTACCGTTTCTTCCATAAAAAACTGCCATGGGGACATGCTGAGGTAAGTCCCTGAAACCAGCAATTGCTAAGTTTAGAGATACAGCTTGGAAACAGGCCCTGCAGCGCACAGACTACAGCGATCCGTGAACACTAGTTCTGTCCTACACACACTAGTGACAATTTACAGTTGTCCATCACCTGACAAACCTTCCCATCATGGAATGTTGCACCTAAACTGGAGGGGGACCAACATCCTTGTGGGAAGGTTCCCTCACATGGAATAGGGAAAAAGAAGAAGTGGGGTTGCATTGTTAGTTAAGGAGGATGTCACGGCAGTGATCAGAGGTGACATTACGGATAATTCATCTAATGAGATTCTATGGGTGGAGCTGGGGAACAAGAAAGGGATGATCGTCTTGTTGGAGGTGTACTAGACAAGGGGAATTAGAAGAACAAATGTGCCGGGAGATCGCACACAGCTGCAGGTCAATAAGGTTGTTGTGGTCGGTGATTTTAACTTTCCAAAATTAGAATGGGAGAATCATAGCGTGAACGGTTCAGATGGGTTGCAATTCCTCAAAAGTGTTCAGGACAGTTTTCCTAAGCAGTATGTGGAGGCCCCCACGTGTGAGAGGGCAACACTGGATCTAGTATTGGGAAATTGGGAAGGGCAAGTTAATGAAGTGTGATTGGTGGAGCCTTTTGGGACCAGTGACCACAATTTGATTAGGTTTAAGATAGTTATGGATAGGGATGGAGAGAGTCCACATGTTAAAATGCTCACCTGGGGCAAGGCCAACTTTGAGGGTATGAGAGAAGGTCTTGCTCAAGTTGACTGGAGCAGGTTATTTAAGGGGAAAGAAACATCGGCCAAGTGGGATGTTTTAATGTGTACTGAAGAAAGCTCAGGATGTGTATGTCCCCTTTAGAGTGAAGGGCAAAGCCGGCAAACATAAGGAAGCTTGGCTGACGAGGGAAATTGGGAAATTGAAAACAAGAAGAAAGCATGGGGCAGGTATTGGCAGCTGGGAACAAAGAAGTAAACTAAAAAAGGAAATCAGAAGGGAAAAAAGGGGCCAGGAGATAGCTCTGGCGGGTAGCATTAAGGACAATCCCAAAAGATTTCATAAATACATAAGGGGGGGGAAAGGGTAACTAGAGAGAGAGAGAGTGGGACCTCTCAAGAATCAAAGCCGTCATCACTGTGTGGAGCCACAGGAGATGGGCAAGGTCTTAAATGACTATTTCTCCTCTGTATTTACAGAAGAGAAAGACAGTAGGACGGAAGAAATTGGAGCAGTCACTGGAATTGTCTTGAGAGCTGTCAGGGTTACAGTTGACGATGCACTGAAGGTACTGCCCTGTTTGAAGTTAGATAAATCTCCAGGGCCTGATCTGATATACCCGAGGACATTGTGGGAAACTAGAGAGGAAATTGCAGGAGCCCTGGTTGAAATTTCCGAGTCGTCCTTAAATGCAGGAGAGGTGCCGGAGGACTGGAGGGTGGCAAATGTTGTACCTCTTTTCTATAAGGGCTTCAGGGAAAATGCTGGGAACTATAGGCCAGTGTGCTTAACATCTGTAGTTAGGCAAAAATGCTGGGCGAGGTCGCATCTATGGAGCAAAGGAAATAGGCGACGTTTCGTGTCGAGACACTTCTTCGGACATCTGTAGTTGGTAAGTTACTGAGGCATAGGATATACAGGCATTTGGATGGGCAAAGCATAATTAGGGATAGTCAGCATGATTTTGTAAGTGGGAGGTTGTGTCTTACAACTCTGATTGATTATTTTGAAGACGTGACCAAAAAGGTTGATGAGGGCAGAGCTGTAGATGTTGTGTACATGGCCTTCAGTGAGGCGTTCAACAAGGTTCCGCATGTTACGCTGCTGTGGAAGGTTAGATCGCATGTGGTCCAAGGAGAGGTACTATAGCAGAAAGGTTAGCAAATAGGCTCCACGGAAGGAAGCAGAGAGTAATGGTGGAAGGTTGCTTCTCAGACTGGATGCCTGTGACTAGTGGTGTGCCTCGGGGTTCAGTGCTGGGCCCATTACGGTTTGTCATTTACAACAATGATTTGGATGAGAACATACAGGGTATGATTTGCAAGTTTGATGATGAAACAAAAGCTAGTGGTTTTGCAGATAGTGAAGATGGTTGTGAACGATTGAAGCAGGATCTGGATCAATTGGCCAGGTGGGCGGAGGAATGGTTGATGGAATTTAATACAAAGAAGTGTGAGGTGTTGCGTTTTGGGATGTTGGATAAGGGCAGAAACTACACAGTAAATGTAGGCCTCTGGTTAGTGTTGTCGAGTAGAGGGATCTAGTACAGGTGCATGGTTACTTGAAGGTCGAGTCACAGGTATATAATGTAGATAAGTTGGTATTTTGGCCATCAGTCAGGACTTTGAGTATAGAAGTTGGGAGACCATGTTGCAGTTGTGAAACACATTGGTGAGACCACATTTTGAATATTGTATTCACTTCTGGGCAACATGTTATAGGAAAGATATTGTCAAACTTGAAAAGGTTCAGAAAAGATTTACGAGGATGTTGCCAGGACCAGAGGGTGTGAGCTATAGGGAGAGGTTGTGTAGGCTGGGTCTCTATTCCATGGAGCGCAGGAGGATGAGGGGAGATCTTATCGGGGTATACAAAATCATGAGAGGATTAGACCGGTTAGATACTCAGTCTTTTGCCCATATTAGGGGAATCAAGAACCAGAGGATATAGGTTCAAGGAGAAGGGGAAAAGATTTAATAGGAATCTGAGGGGTAACTTTTTCACACAAAAGGTGGTGGGTGTATGGAACAAGCTGCCAGAGGAGGTAGTTGAGGCTGGGACGGTCTCATCGTTTAAAAAAATTTAGACAGGTACATGGATAGGACAGGTTTTGGAGGGATCTGGACCAAGCGCCGGCAAGTGGGACTCGTGTAGCTGGGACATTGTTGGCCGTTGTGGGTGAGTTGGGCCGAAGGCCCTGTTTCCACACTGTATCACTCTGTGACTATAACCGGATCACCTGGTAAAACAAACTTGTTTCCAGGGAGAACATACAAACTCCATAAGGAGAATGCCCATGGTCAGGATCGATCCCATGTCTCTGGCACAGTAAGGCAACAGCTCTACTACTGCATCAGTGTGCGCTGGGACTCCTGGGGAACATTGCTCTCTGCTGGTTTAATCCCATGAACTCACAGCACAGCCTCTCGTTGAATTGCCTGCGATGAGTCCCTGTGTTCCAGGGTGCGCTTCACTACAGCGTGGGCTCCGGTTTCTATCGCTCGGACCAGTGGGTGATATATTGGGGATTTGGGGGGAAACTCCACGCCCAGGAGTTAATACAGAGCTGGGGTTAACACCAAAGTGTTTAAAGAACTAGACCTCTAGTTGAAGGGAACAAAGTTGCTGAATGTCCACTTCACTCTGGATGATTTACTGAATGACGAGCAAGGGGATGAAACATGGTGGTTGAAACAAGAGATAAAATATTTGTTTGTTTCCAGCATTACTGCAGACATGTAGCACGTCATGGACATCTGGCTTCTATCAAGTCGTGCCATCAATACGCATTCATTTCCAGAGTGATCTGGGCTGGGAGGGGAGGACAACGAGCCACATGGATTGGTCTCAACGACATATGCTGGGTAAGGTTATTGGTGACTCGTTATCTTGCAGGACCTCGCGACACTGGGCAGACCTGCATTTGTTGTTCTCCGCAGATCATCCTCTGACTATATCAGAGAGTAGGTTACAGTCAACACATTGACGGATCTCTGGGGTCACATCGTTGTTCATAGGTACGTAGTTTGGATCCAAGAAAATAAACTGCAATCACTCTGGAGTAACAAGTTACCATCAGTAATGGGGTCTGAAACTACCAGACTGTTGTAAACACTCCTCTGGTTCACTGTTGTTCTTCAGGGTAAGAAATCTGCCCTCCTTCCCCAGTCTGGCCTCACCACGACACCAGAGATCCATCAATGTGTTGACTCTTACCTGCTGTCTGAAATGGTCAGAGGATGATCAGGGAAGGACAATAAATGCAGGTGTGGCCACTGTCACCATTTCCTGTGAACAAATAAAATCCCACATGTTCATGTGTCTGTTTCTGCTCCACATGAGCCTCCTCTCACCTTCCTTCATCTCACATCATCACTGCGGCTTTCCTTTCCCCTCATCAGCTTCACTGTCTTCCACCTAAACGTGAGATTCTGATCGGTCTCAAAGCCCCCTCACCACAGTCCGTCACCTCCTCACCACTCTGGGGAAAAGAGTTTCTCTGGGCGAGGCTGCTGGGTTGATCAGTGACTCCTTTATATTTATTCTCCCTGCTTTTCGACTGCACCACCAGTGGAAACATTTCCCCACGTCAACCCAAATCCAAAGCCATAGTTTGAAGGAGGGTCCCAGTGACCCCCTCGGCCACCCCACACTCAGGCCTCTGCCTTTAACATCCATGTTAATTGTAGTTGTGGCTCCACGGTTACAGCAGGTAGACACATGCAGAGAGAAAGAGGGAGAGGGAGATCACCCTCAGCCACTGGTGGATGAAAGGGCTCTGGTTGGTCCAACCTTTGTTGGGAAGTATCATCTCTCATTTCTGCAGCCTTCCCTGGAAATATGTTTTCACCTTCACTGGTGTCTTTGTGCCTTTCCCATGTCATGGTGTCCAGAACTGTGCTCAGTATCCAGTGCAGTCTTACCAAGGTTCTATCCCAGTCCCACTCAACTTCTCTGCTTTTCAACTGTATCCCTCGAGAACTGGTCTCCACAGCTTTGAATAAATTATGTGATTTCCTGTACCACTCTGCATTAATTCACACACCCTTTCTCCACACTCCCTGGTTCCGGTTAATCCTTCCAGTTAATCCTTCCCCTGAAACTCTCTGAAGGAAAAAATGAAGCATTGAATTTAAATAATCTGCTGGAGGTCAGTAATAGTTTGGGTATTCACTCCCCCAAGGAATGGATCCACTAAACCTTCAGACACATTCAAAGCCCCTCAAGTTCTTGGGCTGGGCAACGAATACAGCAGGTACTCCTGATGTGGACTGGTCCCTGGAAGGCAAGGAAATATAAAATTCACCAAAGAGCCACTGAATGGAGGAACAGTGTTGGGGTGGAGGGATGAGGGTGTGGGTGAAGTGCCCACTGTTTCACTCCTCCACACACGCAACAGGCTCTATGCTACAACTCACTGCCTCCATCTCCTGTTGGGTTTGGCATTCTGTGTTCATGGGTCTGCAGGGGTTTACAATTCTTTTCTTCATTGTTCATCGTCTTTATCTGGGAGATCTTTGTATTTGTGTGGAATTACCATACTTTTCTCATTTTCTGAGTTACCATTGCTTCTCTTCTCTGACCTTTCCTCTCAGATCCTGTCACATTCATGCCAAAGATTCTGTTACTTCCATGAGATTCCCCCACCCTGCCAGTCCATAGTTGAAACTCCCATCCACTGCCGTACTTGTCCCGGCTGCTGGTATTCTGCTCTCACTCCGGCTCAGGTACAGCTCCTCCCTGTACTGTTAAGTGGCAGCTTACTCAGCATTACAACAGCAATGACCATTGTTTATACCCACAGGAACGTCATTTCAAATGGATTGATCGATCTGCATACAGATACGCACGCTGGGCTCATGGGGAACCTAATAATGTTGGCATCGAAGATTGTGTGGAAACTAACTTTCGTCGTAAGTGTAACAATGACAGAAATATTGTTCTGTTGGAAGTTGATTTCAGACACTGTATTGAACAAGAGATTACCTCCACAGACCAGCAGTTACACAGAGGGAGTGAACCAACCTCATGGGTCCTGTGCTCTGCAGAACTGGACTGATTGCCCACTAGTGACAGGAGGATATATGGGATGTAATGCAGGAGTCAGGAGAACAGACATCGAGTGTATCTGTGCAGGAGGAATGTATAAGGGGGTAACACTGGAGTTAGAGGAATGTACAATGGTGAAGGATTTATGGGGGGATGGCAAGAGGATGTTTCCTTGAGTGTGAAACCAGATTTACTGGTTATAAATATAAAATAGCCACTGATAAATCAAAGCGAGAAGATGAAAAATCTTCTTGACTTGGGCGTGGCGGACAGGTGGGGATCAGGAGCACATAATCGAGGCAGAGAGCACAGATGTACTTAAGGGAAAGGTAGATGGAGAAAGGAACAGACGGATGTGTTGATGGGGTCGGATGAAGGGAGGGGGAAGGCTGGAAATACTCAGTGGGTCAGGCAGCATCTGTGGAGAGAGGAACAGAGATACTGTAACATTTCCCTTAATGAACATTCTGTTTCCTCTCCACTTGCTAACTGATCAATTGAATATTTCCAGTATTACTTCAGATTTCTGGAATCTGCAGCATTTTGCTTGTGGGCAAACTGGTAAATGCTTTCCTCTTTTCTTGCTTCTAGATGCAGGACTTTGGAATGATGTACGATGTCACGCACGCAGGAGTTTTTTTTGTTCCTACAGACGGCACTGCGATTAGAAGACTCCAGAATCATCCACTCATCCTTTCCAGCAGTGGATCCAATGCTTTGATTTCTTTGTAGCCGCTCTCACTGTCTGTGGTGACTGTACTCACTTAGCTTCTCAGCCAATAATAAAGAGAACTGCATCATGAGCTGTGTGTTTGGTGCTGTGTGAGTCCAGTTTCTCGCAGCCTTCCTGTCCCACTGTTGCTTCCTCCCCACCTCTGCACTCAGTGCTGCGCTAAGGAGAAGGTGGTACAGACTTTACAAAATGAACTCTTGTCCTTCAGCCGCATCTGGTGTGTTGGGTCCCAGACACCGCACCTGGGAGAGAAATAAAGGCTGTGGAGAGGATACATGGGGAGCTGGTGGAACAGTTGCAGGGAGGGAGCTGTCACAGTCCTGTGGGTGGGCTGCAGAAGATGAACTGGGACCAGAAATTCCTCAGCACAGGTGTCGGGACATGATGTGAAGGAAGCCAAGCCTTGCCCAACTCTCCAGTCAATGCCTGTGGGAGAGTGAGAGATATGGTGGGACTAACTCAACATTACACAGGGAGTATAGTTGGGACAGGGAACTCACCTTTGCGGGGCACCTTGCTGATAATTATTGCACAGCTGGTGATGTAATCTATCTTCACTGATTGTGGATAGTGGGTCAGAGAGTTGAGGATCCGAAAAACAAGAGAGGAGATTGTAGGGGCCTTGATGAAGATCTTAGTGTCCTCGCTCACCACAGCTGAGGTCTCGGAGGACCAGAGAGTATTCACTATCATCCCTTTATTTAAAGGAAGCAGAGATAATCATGAAGTTTAGAGGATGGTGAGCCTCACACCAGTGGTAGAGAACTATTGGAGGGGATTCTTTGGGATAGGATTTACTCCCATTTGGAAGAGAATGAGATAATTTGGACAGTCAGAAAGGCTTTGTCCACATATTCTCTTGCTAACTTTAGTTTTTGGAAAAGGTGACATTAGTGATTGATGAGGGTGTGACAGTGAATGACTTGAAGAAAGCTTCAAGATGGCGGCAGCGGTGGACAGAGGAAAACAACGGTGCTTGTGAGTGCGTTGGGGTCTCATCTCCTGCACCCTCAGGGACACCTGTACAGAGAAATGCTAGATGGAGTTTGTCCGAGCAGCAGTGAGGTGTTGCATTTTGGGAGGTAAAACATAAGGGAGAAGGACACAGTAAATGACAAAACACTAAACAGCATTGATGTACGGAGAGATCTTGGGTTCCAAGACCATAGCTCACTGTAAGTGGCAAAACATGTGGATAGTGGTAAAGAAGGCATATGGTATGCTTGCATTCACAGGTCTGAGGCTTTGAAAATCATAAAAATCAGGAAGTGAAATGACAGTTTTATAAACCTTTGGTTAGACTGTAGATGGAGTCATGTTTACAGTTCAATCATTCCACTACAGGAAGGAGGTGGAAACAATGGAGTTGATGTAGAAGAGATTGACCAGAATGTGTCCAGAATTAGAGGCTATTAGCAATATGAAGAGATTGGACAAACCTGGATTGTTTTCTCTGGAGCGTTGGAGATTGAGGGGAGATTTAATAAAAGTATATAAAATAATGAGAGGCATAGACACTCAGAACCTTTTTACCAAGGTGGAAATTAGACATTGCAACTCATTGACCATTCATTGATTGCATTCATTGAAACATGATTTTTTTTTCTCCTTGTGCATTACTGAGGGATTTCAGTTTTGAGTCGTCCCAATTGGTTTATTTATTGAGGTGAAAAACTGGTCTTAGTCTCTGAACCCAGGTCAGGAACAAGTCAGGCTGATGTGGACACATTTCTTAATCGTCACCAGGTTTAAATCCTGGAACACTCTTCCCAATAACATGGGAATATCTTCACAAGAAGAATGCAGCGTTCAAGTCATCTCTCCCCACCACCCAGTTCAGGGAAACAAGGAGTGGACAACAAATGCTGGTCGTGCCAGAGACACTGACAATAAATCCCCTGAAGTAAACCACAACATTCTGTACTCAAAACTTCAATACGCGACTTCCGGTGGCGCTATGGAGTAGTAGAAGGCAACGCCAGCCACCTCCGTGAAGAAACATGAAAAAACCGGGGGGAAAACGCTGAAAAAACCTACCTGCTGCTCCTGCTGCTTCTGCATCTGCTGCTTCTGCACCAGCTGCCGTGAGTGAAGTCATCAGGCCTGCGACCGTAATGTCAATGCACCGCAGCCCACCACCGGAGAGACCCAGACTCCGATTTTTTTTTAAAAATGGCTGAACAGGAACAAGGCCTAACTGAATCCTCGGCCTCAGGTAGGACACAGTCCCTTGAAGATGTGTTCAAAAAATCGAAAAAAAAATCGGAACTGGAAGAACTTAAAAAAAAATTTGTGCAAGAAATGGCAGAATTAAAGAAATAAATGAAGTCTGAATTAAAGGTGGAATTGGAAAAAATGAACTTTATGGAAGAAATGAAGAAAATCAAGATTGAGATGAAGGAGTTAAAATCTGAAATTAATCTCTCAGCCACGGATTTATCAGAAATGCTCCAAAAGGAAATTACTGAAGTTGTGACCGAAAAATTCGCAAGTATAATGGAAGAGCTGCATGAAAAAATTGAAAAAAAGGTGGAAAAAGAAATGGAACCAGTGCTGGAAGAAATTGTGTTACAATCAACAACCATAAAAGACCTTGAGGAAACAGTCCAAACAAATACTCAGAATATGAAAACTATCGTCAAAGAAAGTCAACGACTATCTGACTTACTGGCCAAAGTTACTGATAAGTGTACTGAGCTGGAAGGACGCCTGAGAAGGCAGAATCTAAGGATCGTGGGTATTCGAGAAGGGAGAGAAAAGAATCAAGATACCCGAGAATTTACGGCAAACTTACTATGAAAGGTTCTATCTCTGGAAGAAAAACCTTTGATAGCCCGAGCACATAGAGTTATGAGACATTATACAAAGCACGATGTAGCTGGAATGTTAAAGGTATTAACGAACCAATTAAGAGGGGTAAGGTATTAGCACATTTAAAAGCACTTAAAATAGATGTTGCGTTATCCAAGAGACACACTTGAAAAAAGAGGCAGAACATAGATTAAAAGCCAAATGGATTGATAAAGTATATCACTCTTCTTTTACACACAAGTCTAGAGGTGTAGCAATATTAATTCGTAAAAGTACTGCATTTAAACATACTTCAATAATAACAGATAGTGACGGTAGATATATTATTGTAATAGGAGAATTATATACACAAAAAGTGATTTTTGTTAATGTATATGGCCCAAATGTTGATAGCCCGCGATTTAAAAAAAAATTATTTAATACAATCCCTGAATTATCACAACATAATCTAATAATTGGAGGAGATTTAAATTGCACACTTGACCCTTATTTGGATAGATCATCAAAACAACGAAAACTTAAATCACACTCCAGTGAGTTAATAAATGCATATATAGACACCAGTAATATTAAAGATGTATGAAGATTGCAAAATCCAACAGGACGAGAATACTCATTTTACTCAGCCGTGCATAAAACTTATTCAAGAATAGATTATTTTCTGGTAGATTTAAAACTTATTCCACTTACGTATAATTCAAAACATCATAATATTATAATTTCAGATCACACACCCTTAACTTTTAAGATGAAAATAACGGGTAAAATAGAAAAACAAGATCAATGGAGATTTAATCCACAAATTTTAAAGGACAAAATAACTCAAGAATATATTACAAAACAGATCAAGATCTTCTGTTCAAGATCAAAATGATACAGCAGAAATATCATCATCCCTCTTATGGGAAACTTTTAAGGCGTATGTTCGGGGAATTATGATATCTTCTCAAGCATTTTATAATAAAGAGAATCGGAAGCTACAACAGGCATTGGAAAGAGAGATTAAACAATTAGATACAGAGAATGCCATTAACCCAACTACGATAAAACATAATAAAATCTTTGCATTGAAATATAAACTAAATAAAATACAGTCAGATCAAGTTGTAAAACTATACCAATAAACCAAACAAATACAATTTGAATTCGGTGACAAACCACATAAACTATTGGCTCGTCAGTTAAGAAAATTGGAAGGAGAAAAATTAATATATAGGATCAAATCAGATAAAGGAGAATTACTAATACAAACTAAAGATATAAACGAGAGATTTTTGCAATATTATAAAAATTTATACTCAGCTAAAACAAAAGAAAATCGAATAGGAGTAGAAACATTTTTTAAAAATTGTAATCTAAATGGACTAGATTTAGAAGATAGGGAATTATTAAATGTCGAAATAACTACTAAAGAAATCGAAGAAACTATTAGATCATTAAAAAAAATGGTAAAACTCCAGGACCAGATGGTATTGGAGCAGAATTTTATAAAATATTTTATGATATGATAGCCCCACGTTTGAAGACACTATATGAACACATTTATACACAACAGAAATTACCAGATACACTAAATGAATCTACTATAACCCTTATACCTAAATTAGATAAAAAAAACTCGATGACCCAGGGTCATATAGAGCTATATCTCTTTTAAATACTGATCAAAAAATATTAACAAAAATATTAGCACAAAGACTAAACAAAGTGATTAATAAACTAATTCATTCAGATCAAACTGGATTTATACCAAAACGATACTCTTCAAACAATCTGAGAAGATTATTTAATATTATATATTCGAAAAGAAATATTAATAAGGATTTATCAATTATCTCGGATGCAGAGAAAGCTTTTGATCAGATTGAATGGTCTTACTTATTTTCGGTTATGGAATTTTTTCAATTGGGAGAGAAGTTTATAACATGGGTTAAATTACTATATACTAGACCAACAACTAGAATATTAATTAACCAAGTGTTAACAACTAAATTTAACTTATTCCGAGGTTGTAGACAAGGTTGCCCTTTATCTCCACTACTGTTTGCACTTGCAATAGAACCATTAGCAAAATCTGTGAGATCAAACCCTGAAATATATGGGTATGAAACTAAGGAAACTGAAAATAAAATCTCTTTGTACACAGATGATGTATTACTTTATATCACAAAACCAGAAATTAGTCTTCCTAACTTGTTAGATTTAATAACTCAATTTGGATCATTTTCAGGATATAGAATTAATAGTAAGATTAAACAAGAACTTACCAGTTCGAAGTTTGATCGTTATTTTATGAGGAGTTACGATGAGGGATTACGTGAAGAACCCGCCTCACGCTGGCAACGGCATACTTCAAAGCAGCGGCATGAAAAACACAGAACACCAAAAGCCGGAGTAACATAGTAAGGCTCATAAAAGACTTAGAACTACCATTTGATCATTTATTTTATGAGGGTGGGAGCGGAGGGCACGTAATCCCTCATCGTAACTCCTCATAAAATAACGATCAAACTTCGAACTGGTAAGTTCTTGTTTAATCTTACTATTTTACTTCGGAGTCACGTGAGTGACTACGTGAAGATTTTAAAGCTTTCTGTGTTTTTTATGTCGTAGAATCAATCCGTACGACAGTCCGGCTAAGTAAACACATACATGAGAAACCAGACTAATGTTAGATCATTTCACAATTAACTTTTTAATGGTTTAAAGACCATATAATAACCCTCCTTATATCTGAGGGAAAATGATTACAAGTGATAAAAGATAGAAGTGACTACACCATTGATTATAGCAATTAATAGTAAACAAAGCAGGTGATTATAGTGCTCCCAACACCGCGTGTCCAAAGCTTGTCATAGTGTGAACAGGTTTACTGTAGAACTTTGAAAAAGTTTCTTCTTTACTCCACCCTGCGACTTTTAAAATATGCTCGAGAGGTACGTCCCGCCCCTTCGCCGCGGACGTAGCTGCCGCCCTGGTGGAGTGAGATTTGAACACATCAGTGTCTACTCCCGCTAAAACCAACACCTGTTTCAACCATTTTGAGATAGTTTGAACTGAAGCTTTTGTGTGTGGTTTTTTGTGCGTAACCATTAACGCTTTTTTCATTTCCTCTAAGGGTGTCAGTAACTTTAATATATTCGTTCAAATGTTTAACCACACACAAAGTAGGATCAATATGATAAGCTTGAAAGGTTACCTTTGTTCCAGATCTCCCTGGTCTGCTTTGTTTGATCAACTCGTAAACATAGAACACAACATTATCTGTAGTCACATGCATACAGTCTAAACGCAACATTTGTAAAGTTTGCACTCTTTGAGCTGAGACCAGTGACATTAACATGACTAATTTCAATGTCAATCTTTCCAATGTCAACCCTTCAATTGGAGTCCATTGTCTAAGTAGCGTAAGTACAATGCTCACATCCCAAATCTCTGTGTATCTTGGTTTGGGTGGATTAATATTAAAGATTCCTTTCATGAATCTAGATATTAATGGATGCGACCCAATTGATCTCTGATCAGTCATAAGCCCTAAATAGGACGACAAGGCACTGCGTGCAGTGTTAATGGCACTGTAACTTAAATGTTGCTGAAAATGCAAATTGGCAAGGAATTCCAAAACATTTGCAATATTTACAGTATCATAAGAAATATTTGACTGTGTGCAAAAGTCTTCCCATTTCTTAATATGTGTCATATATTGCTTTTGTGTGCTATTGCGCCATGATGCAACCATAACTTCCATAGTTTGGTCCGACAATCCCAGCTCCTGTAGTGGTCTGGTCAAAACCTGCAGATTAACAAATTCATATATGCATACAATGGGTAAATCTCTTTAGTTACCGGATTAGTCAAGATATCACTACAGTTAGGAATCGACATATATGGTTCTTTAATCATATTCAGCATTACTGGGAACCAAGGTTGAGTTGGCCAATTTGGAACTACCAACAATCCAGAAGCAGAATCTTGTTCTATCTTCTTCAGGCATCTCTGAATCAAAGCAAATGGTGGAAAAGCATAAAAGAACATCTTTCCCCAGTGTAATGAAAAAGCATCTACTGCTACTGCATCTGGATCGTGTTCCCAAGACACATAAGTAGGCAACTGATGATTAAGCCTAGATGCAAACAAATCTATTTCTGGCAACCCAAATTGGTTTACAATATTCTTAAATATTGCTGGCTTAAGCATCCATTCCGTATTATCTTTAAAAATCCTGGACCTTTCATCTGCTACCACATTGTCCTTACCCAGAATGTAGCTTGCTGAAATCCATATTTGGCGACCAATACACCATTGCCATATCTCATTGGCCAGACAATCACATGATACTGACCTAACTCCCCCCATGTGATTAATGTATGCAACAGCCGTTTTATTGTCTAACTGTATTAACACATGTAGACCTTGTTTAGCACAACAATATGCTTTAAGTCCATAAAAAGCACCCAATAACTCCAAATAGTTAATACCATAAACTTGAAGAAACGCTTCTTCTTGAGCTTTCCATCTACCTCCACAACTGGAGGACGAATCTGTAGCCCCCCATCCGAGAGCACTAGCATCCGTTTGTAAAACCATTTCAGGTTGTTTAATCATGATATTCTTAGCAGCTTGTGGGACATTTTCAACCCACCATTGTAATTCCAACACGGCTTTCTTTTGTTAATTGCATAGGCCTGTCAAAGTGACCTGCCTTCTCTTTAAGAGCCCTTATTTTGTCCCTTTGAAGATTTTGATAATGTAATGGACCAAATTCCACTGCCGGAAATGCTGCTACCAGTTTCCCAATGGTTTTCGCCACTTCTCGGATGGAGGGATAAGGTTTGTGAATGAGGTAATTACAAGTCATCAAGATGTCATTGGCCTTCTCTGTTGGCAAAGTAACTAACATAGTCACTGAGTTAATTACAAACCCCAAAAAGTTAATTGATTGTGCTGGCTGCAGCTGGGACTTAATTGGATGAATCAAAAACCCCAGCTTTTCAAACAAAGCTTTAGTAACTGAAACTGAGTGCTCAGCTGACTCTTGAGTATCACTAATGATCAGAATATCATCCAGATAAGCCATAACAATGTGTTTTCTGTGCTCTTAATTGGGCTAAAACTGGTTTCAACAGTTTTGTAAAGAGTCTAGGAGCCGAACTCAATCCATTTGGTAAAGCTTTAAACTGCCATAATTGTCCCAGCCAATTAAATTTTAAATACCTCCTGAAGCATTGATGAATTGCTACAGAATAATAGGCATCCTTCAAATCAATCTTAGCCATATAACACCCTGCTGAGATAAGATATTTTGCAGTACTGAATGTCTCCATCTTAAAATGTTTGTATTCTACAAACTTATTCAGATCTGTAAGGTCCAGAATAATTCTGCAACCACCATCTTTTTTATCTCTTCGAAATATATTAGAGACAAATTGATGCTTATGTTCATAAGTCTTTTCAATTGCGCCTTTTCCAGATAATTTGTCAATTTCCACATTAATCTCCATTCTTTCCTCTGCAGAAAACACATAAGCATAAGCAGGTCTATTCTGTACAGGAGGATTAACCCCTTCTTTAAAAATAATAATGGCTCCCGAAACTGCTTGTAATACATATCGATCAGAAGTAATGTTAAGCCAGGCATTATAAAATTTTTGCAATCTCCCTCCAACTGGAGAGTCATCCACAGTTTCTTTAAGTATATAAGTCTTTAATACCTCTCCGTATGAGGTGGTGGTCTCCTTCTTCCCGAATACAGGGAAGCACTTGCCTGCACAGCACGATAGTATTTTCGTGACAAACTTCTGCTTCTATAACGGAAATCGAAACCCCTTCGGGTCGAAAAACCCCTTCTTTGTCCAAAAACAAAAGGTTTAACATTGCTAAAATATTTAGCTTCTTCATCCAACTCTTTCAGCTGTTTCGGCAGATTTTCTCCAAACAAATACCCAGGAGCTTGAACTCCACTTTCTTGACACAGGCTTGCAAATCTAGGGTGAAATATGGGCCGAATCGCCATTTTCCTCATGCAATTAATTTCATAGAATGAATTACATAATAAGCCCAAAGTATCCTTTTGAATCTTTTCCATTTCCAGATTCTCCATTTGCCTGCCATAGGCCGTAATGGCAGCAGAAATTAATTTGAGCACCTTTTGAAACTTCACTTCTAGGGCTCTCATACTTGGAGTCATAGACGTCCATATCATCGGATTCACCGTAGGTACTTCCAATGAGGCACAATTTCTTGGAGCTTTATATAATTCTGATGTTTCATTCATCACAGAATTGTGAAGTTGGTGAGATACCATATAATTTATGTTTGCAGCTAGGATTTCTTCCATAGCCTCACCACTTCCTTCAGGTATAGCAAAATCTTGTGCTATCCCAGGCACATTAGGCCTTTTCTTTTTACTTTGTGGTGTGCTTTCAAAAGCCATATAGCCACCAGCAGGGTCTGCCTTCTGCAGCCCTAAATCAATTGGGATATCATCCCATGAGACTTCTTCCAGCCCAAATCCTGGGTCGGAGTATCATATTCCCAACTTGGCCCACAGCCATATTCATCATATTCAAACCCCTCAGGGATTTTTTGGGATTCATCTGGGTACTCTGACCCTTGTCTCATTATTGTTTGGAGAACTTTCTCCATATGCTCCATTTTTAGCCACATAGTTTTATTGTCTGGAGGTCTTTCAATATCAGAGTCATCAGAAACCACGGGCCTCTCAGATTTCTTTTTGCATTTTTTAGGAACATTTTCCTCCGTGGTTATTATTTCTGGAGAATCTGGAAACTCACTATCGGGTAAATCGGCGGCCAACGGTATCGGAACCGGGTCCACACTAACTTCGCGTCCCGTATTTTTACTTTCACCCCGGGAACATCTTTTTGCCCGCGAAAACTTCTTTCCTGATTTCTCCATTTTTCTTTAATAATCAGTGCTCAATCAGCACGTTAACGTGGCTCTAAATTTTACTTTTGGTTTCGTTTGCTGGAGCCACCCAGCGTAACCTAAAAAACGCCCCGGTCTAACTGCACTTACCTGCGGGCCGTTCCGACCGCTGCCGAGGAGCTGCTCCTTACTGCAGCTCCTCCTCGCGCCGTCAGCGTTGACGTCATGCCGTTGCCAGCGTGAGGCGGGTTCTTCACGTAGTCACTCACGTGACTCCGAAGTAAAATTGGAATAAAAGTGAACTTATGCCAATAATGGGAAATAATTTACATATATTACAACAATACCCTTTTAAGATTGCAAATGAAAAAAATAAATATCTTGGAATTTATGTAACAAAAAGATATGATTCATTATTTAAATCTAATTTTTAACCCTTATTGAATAAACTATTTAAGAATATTAAATATTGGAAAACATTACCTATTTCAATGCTAGGTAAGATTAATGCGATAAAAATGATTTTTCTTCCACAATTACTATATTTGTTTCAAATGATCCCGATATATCTTCCTAAAAATTTCTTTAAGAAAGTGGACTCCATGGTTACCAATTTTATTTGGGTTTATAAGAATCATAGAATAATTAAAAAGCATCTATGTAAATCAAAATTAAGCGGTGGCTTTGCACTGCCTAATTTTATGTTTTATTATTGGGCAGTTAATATAAAAAATATGAATTTCTGGTTGGGTGAACTAGATAAACAACCAAATTGGTTAAAAATGGAAAAAGAAGACTGTATCCCTTTTGAAATTAGTTCGATTTTATTTGCTAATACTCCAATACATAAGAAAACTTATAAAGGAAACCCAATAATAGAAAGTGGAATACGTATTTGGAAACAATGAAAAAAAACATTAAAATTACAGAATGTACCACTAGCTCTTCCAATAGTAAACAATATTTCTTTTAAACCTTCACTGATGGACAAAGGTTTCTTAAAATGGAAGAATTATGGAATAAATAAGATCGGTGATCTTTACAGGGAAAACTTATTTCTCTCATTTCAGGAATTACAACAAAATTATGGATTACATTTTAAAGAATATTTTTGATATCTACAAATTAGAGATTATGTTAAATCAAATACACTGGATTTTAGGAATAGAAAGACAGAAATTTTAGATGAATGTTTAAATAAACATCCGAATACAGAGAAATTAATATCATATATTTATAATATTTTATTGGAAAATGATTTACCAAATACGGATAAATATAGACAAGCATGGGAAAATGAACTAGGTCAAGTAATCTGTAGAGAAGTATGGAATGAAAGTTTACAGTATATACATCATTGTTCATTAAATGCTAGACACTCCTTGATACAATTTAAAGTTATACTTAGATTACATCTCTCAAAGTCCAAATTAAATAGAATTTTCTCAAATGTGTCCGCAATATGTGATAAGTGTCAACAATTAGAAGCTAATTTAACGCATTCATTCACAAAATGTATAAAAATCACTAATTTTTGGATAGAAATTTTTAAGATAATCTCAATTGTAGTTAATGCAAAGTTAACTCCAGACTCAAAACTAATTATATTGGGAATACTAGAAACAAATCAGATATTAACAACACAACAAATAATTTTTATCGGTTATAGTTTAATAATTGGTAAAAAAAAATAATACTAAGATTTTGGAAAGGTCCTACTTCCCCTGCAACTAAAATGTGGATTACAGAAATGTCGGAGACGTTACACTTGGAACGATTAAGGCTTGCCCTGATGGGCAGGCTGGACCAGTTCAGAGGAATATGGTCTCCATTTATTGAATATTTAAAGGGTTAAGATGGTCCGGTTCAAAGCCATGACGGAAGCCTGAATGTATGAATGGATGAAGAATTATAGACAATAGATCATAAATATGTCTCCAATGAAGAATATCTTGTTTAATACTCCACTCAATTAGTTTATCTCTCTTTTTTTTTCCTCTTAGTCTTTTTTTATTTCCTACTGCTATAAAATAAAAAAGAAAATTATAGAAGTACAAATAAGATTGATTGTAAATTTTAAAAATATTAAGAATGTATGTGACGATAATATTTTCTTTTGTTTTATATTGGATTTTATATTTCTTCTTAATATGTAATTACTTCTAATAAAAATATTTTACAAACAAAAAAAAACTTCAATATTCAATATCCTGACTGATGATGGATTATGTATGTACTGAAAGCCTTCTTGACCACCCTATCTACCTGTCCCAATCATGTTCACCCTTGGACTACACAATACAAACCACCACTTTAAACCACTGGAACTTGCCCAACTCTCGACCACTTTTCAAGGAAAACCAGCCTTGTGGAACTGTACCTCACGGGTTGGGAGATGGCTGGGGTCCAGAGATACATAGCACAAGAACACACACTGTCCAAACACTGCTACAAGCTCCTGCAAGAGCACTTGTGGCCTAGATATCAACTCCTTCATTCCAGGAAACAAACTCATAAACCTTCTCTGTCCTGCTTCCAGTACAAGCAGATCCTTCCTGAAACCCTAAGCCCACAACTGTCCACATACTCCAGGGCACTTTCACCAGCAACCTGTAAAGGTACAGGGCTTCCCTACTAAGACTCCATCCCCCTCACAATAATGTGGTTCATGTCCTTCACATCCAGATCCCTTTGTTACACAACATTCAGTGTTCAGTGTACATTCTCGTGCTGTGTATCTGTGTCCTTCCTGGACTCCAGCAGTCTCCCGACCAGTGAGGTTCAGTTCCACAAGGCTAGTGAACATGATTGGGACAGGTAGATAGGATGGTCAAGAATGATTTCAGTGATTAGCCTTCATCCGTCAGGATATTGAGTCAATGAAAGTAAGCATGCAGGTATAGCAGGCAGTGAAGAAAGCAAATGTCATGTTGGCCTTCATAACAAGAGGAGTATAGGATCAAAGAGGTCCTCCTGCAGTTGTACAGGGCCCTAGTGAGACCACACCTGGAGTATTGTGTGCAGTTTTGGTCTCCAAATTTGTGGAAGGACATTCTTGCAATTGAGGGAGATAAGTGTAGATTCACAAGGTTAATTCCCAGGATGGCGGGACTGTTATTTATTCTGGGAGAATGGAGCGGCTGGGCTTGTATAATTTAGAAGGATGAGAAGGAATCTTATTGAAACATATGTGATTATTAAGGGTTTCGACATGCTAGAGGCAGGAAACATGTTCCTGATGTTGGGGGAGTCCAGTACCATGGGTCACAGTTTATGAATAAGGAATAAGCCATTTTGAATGGAGAAGAGGAAACACTTTTTCTCACAGAGAGTTGTGAGTCTGGAATTCTCGGCCTCAGAGGGTGGTGGAGGCCAGTTCTCTGGATACTTTCAAAAGAGAGCTAGATAGGGCTCTCAAAGATATTGGTGTCAGGGGATATGGGGAGAAGGCAGGAATGGAGTACTGATTGTGGATGATCAGTCATGATCACATTGAATGACGGTGCTGGCTCAAAGGGTCGAATGGCCTACTCCTGCACCTATTGTCTATTGTCTATTCAGTTCTCTCACTCTGTTTAAGTAATATTTTACTTTTTCAATCCTGCTTCCAAAATAAATAAGCTCACATTGTCCCACATCAGACACCATCTGCCACCTCTTTGCTCACTCGCCACATCCCTCTGCAGGCTGTGTGCCTCCAGAACTTAGAGTCATAGAGTCAAATAGCAGTGAAACAGGCGATGCGGTCCAACTTGCCCACACCGACACAGATGCCTCTTCTACACCAGTGCTACCTTCCTGGGAAGTCCAGGACCGCCCAGGGGTGCAGTCACTCACCGTCAGAGTGAGTGTGCGATGATGTTGGTGATCTCTGGCTTGACCCAGCAGCTTAGTCCTGGTCTTTGAAGGAGGAGGCATGACAATCTCAGGTTTCTCTCTGCAATTCACCATTGCCATCGAGGTGCTCACAGTGCAGGTTTGTTCCTGGTAAATCAGCTTTAGCCTTAAAGAGGTGACGCCAGCAATCTCCGGGTTATCCTGGCAGCCAGCCTTTGCCTCCATGTGTGGATACAGTCCCTCATTGTCTGTGGGTAGGCAGAGGTTCTGATATGTCATCCTGGCAATTTAGTCTTAGCCTTAGGCAGAGGTGGTTGTCTAGGGCTTCTTTCCCAGCAGTCCAGACTTGACCACACGGTGGCGCTCGTGGTCTTGGGTTTGTCTGAGTGGCTCAGTCTCCCTTGAACCTGCGATGGGGAACACAGCTAGAACTCCCTTACTCACTCATCTTTCTTCCTTCTTTCTGCCTCTTTCTTCAGACTTTCTCCGTTTCTTCTTCTCTCATCTTCTCCCTTCTCTCCTGGGGCTAAAATGCTTGGGTTTCACAGGAAGTAGACTGAGAAGGTTCAAGATGCCAACCAATATCAGCTAATTAGACCCAGCTGTTACCAATGATGCTGAGGATTGACCTCTCCTTGCCTATCAAGTAGTTAAAGAGATTGGAACAACAGCGAAAGGAGAGGGCACCATCATGACCTCTATAAGATCACTCTTAATCCTCCTGCGCTCCATGAAATAAACTCCAGGCCTGCTGAACCTCTCCCTATAGCTCCAGCCCTCAAATACTAGCAACATAAATCAAATTTTTCCAGCTTAACACCTCCCAAGAGCAGGGTACAAAAATTGAACACGATACCCTGACTGACGAAGGCCAATGTACTGAAAGCCTTCTGGACCAGCTTACCTATTGCTAAGGTCACTTTCAAGGAATTAGTTACGTGTCATCCATGATCCATCTGCTACATGATACTCCCCAGGGCCCTGTCATTCATTGTGTAGGTCCTGCCATGGTTTGACTTCTCAAAATGCAACAACTCACGCTCATCTGCATTAAATTTCATGAATCATTCCTCAGCCCATTTGACCAACTAATCAAGAACCTGCGGCCTGTTTACTTGTACACAGGAGTTGCTGGGAGGTGGATGGAGGGAAGCAAGTGATGAAGGCAAGAAGCAACTGTGTAACCAAGAGGCTCAGAGAAATGTACTCACACAGCTCACCGTGTCACCAAGTCACCGCGGCAATCTCCGCCTGTATCATAGCCCAGAGCACACACAGGTAGTGAGAGACCGGGACATTGTGTAAAAAAGCAATGTGCTGCATCAGTCAATCCAACCAACAACAACCTTTCACCGGTCCAAGAACACCACGTCCCACAATTATTTCCCTCTGACCCACGGCAGCTTCTCAACCTGGCCTCACTGATGGCTGCACCAGCCACGAATCAGTGAGTGAGGTAAAGCCAAGACAAGAGAAGTGGTGAGGGGGTGGAAGCTGCAATAGAAGCATTCACGGGAGAGGGAGATCACCGAGGCAGGGAAGGAATTTATTCTGGGAAAGGATCAGGAAAGGTCTCCGTGGGTCACAGTTAAGATACAACGGGATGAAGCTGTCAAGTGGATTAGAGGGAAGAGGGCAAGCTAAGTGCAGCTGTGGTCTGGCTGCTGTGAATGTGGACAGAGACAGGAGAAGAGGTCGGGAGGTGAGAAAGATCAACACATGTTCCTTCAAGTCTTGTTCAGAATGCTGCTAACATGCGTCTCCCACTGGTGTTCTATCATCTGACCAGTACACAGTGCACTGGTGAAGTGTCAGAGACTCACCTCCTCAGACTGAGAGCTGGAACATTTCAGTGCAGCCCCCCCGTGCACCAACTGTGGTTCTACACGTTGCTGGGGGAGTGTGCAGGGCAGGGGGGTTACTCTTGGATTGTTCTCAAGGGCTGTCACAGGCACAGAGGGGTGACTGAACTCCTCCTGCACTACCCGCTTCTATGGTTGAACAGCAGGACCAGGAAAGGCCCAGTGTGGGGAGATACACACTCACCCTACTTATGTTCAACACGTGAGAGCCACAACTTCTGGTGTATCCCTCACTACACCAGAGGACATGTTCATTTTCTGGATGAAGAGTGTATCAATGACGTCCAGGACTGCCCAGGTGAGAACTCCTTGGCAGATGAACAGTGAAGTACCATTAACCATACAGAATGGGGCTGATTAAGAGGCCACAGGGCTGAAGGGAAGGTGTTGGCAAGAGGAAAGAAATGACTAAACTGACGGAAAAGGGAGTCGGGATAAATGGAACCATTTTGGAATGACATTTAGTGACTTGTGCAATGCCACAGGGAGCAATGCTGGGACTCAACTATTTATAATCTACAGTTCTGACTGGGATGAAAGGTCTGAATTGAGAGACTTGAGACAAATTTGTTGATGACATATAGATAAGTGGGTTGGCAAGTTGAGGAGCACATAATTGAGGAGGATCAGTATAGTGACAAATACTCTCTTAAACATCTACAGGTGTACGTTAGGCATGGGGCAGCAGGGTGGTGCAGTGGTAGAGTTGCTGCCTTATAGCGCTTGCAGTGTCAGTGACCCTGGTTTGATCCCAACTACAGGTGCTTGTCTGTATGGAGCTTGTACATCCTCCAAATGGCTGTTTTGGTTTTCTCCGAGGTCTTCGGTTTCCTCCAACACCCCAAAGACGTAAAAGTTGTAAGTTAACTTGGTAGAAGTGTAAATTGACCTTACTGTATGTAGGATACTGTTAATATGCGGGGATCACTGGTCGTTGCAGACTTGGTGTGCCGGAGGGCCTGTTTCTGTGCTAAACTAAACTATTTATATGTCTTGTGCTACAGCCTTGTTTTCCTGCTGCAAGTAAGAATCTCATTGTATTGTTGTCGGGTCATAAGGCAATTATGACCCTTGACTCTGAAAATCTTTATTTGGAAGGAAGAATTAAAAGTAAAATGTCACTTAAGCAGAGTGAGGGAACTGAATGTTGTGTAACTATGAGATTAAAGAGTGATGGTCATGAACCACAGAGTAACATGCTGGTACAGAAAGCAATTAGGAAGCTGATGAGATATTAGCCTTTATTGTGAGGGAGCTGGTGGTGTGTGTGTAGACAATTAAACTTCATCAGGGTGCTGTTCAATGTGTACCTGAAGTCCGTAGACAGATTTTAATTAATCTTTTGGAAACGATAGTTTTCCTTTATTCATACAAGGTTCGTGGACTTTACAGGTTGCGTCAGAAATTAGTTGCCCAACCAGAAGATTTCTGGTCCCAGTTCATCTTCTGCAGCCCACCCACAGGACAGTGAAAGCTCTCTCCCTGCAACTATTCCACTAACTTCCCATGAATCCTCTCCACAGCCTTTATTTCTCTCCCAGCTGCGGTGTCCGGGACCCGACACACCAGGTGCAGCCGAAGGACAAGAGTCCATTTTGCAAAGTCTGTGCCGCCTTCTCCTCAGCGCAGCACTGAGTGCAGAGGTGGGGAGAACACAACAGCGGGACAGGAAGGCTGCGAGAAACTGGACTCACACAGAACCAAACACACAGCTCATGATGCAGTTCTCTTTATTATTGGCTGAGAAGCTAAGTGAGTACAGTCATCACAGACAGTGAGAACAGCTACAAAGAAATCAAAGCACTGGATCCACTGCTGGAAAGGATGAATGGATGATACTGGAGTCTTCTAACCGGAATAGAGACTATAGGAACAAATAAAACCAAGTTTTATCCTGCAGTTGGAATCATTCCAAGTAAATCCACCTAGAAGAAGTGAAAAATAAGTCAGAATGTATTTGTTAGTCCACGATCAAAATGCTGCAGATGCAGACAATCTGGAATAAATTTTGAAAATACTTTGGAACATTCGTGAAGAGGAGGACAGGAAGGTAATTGTTCGAAACTTCATCTCTGTGCCTCTCTCCACAGACACTGCCTGATCTACTGAGTGTTTCCAGCATTTTCTGTTTTCTATCTGGTCTGAATGTTTCATCTATTTGTCAGAGTCTGTGAGCCATTAATGTTCCCTGACTCTTCATCAGTGAGTTTGCCTAGTAAATAAAGGGAGTCACTTCCTCTGCAGGTGCCAGGTGCAGTCAGAGTGTATGTTGCTGAATCCTGAAGCCCCCAATATTCACAGGGGTTTGGACTGTCCCAGACTGAAGTGTCTGGGCTCACCCTGGGCTGGAACTCCCTGTGTGGGCTGGACAACACGCCTGTGCCATCAGAGATATACCCAGCCCTCCCCATTCCATGGACCTCACACAATGGGAGCAGAGTCTGGAATCTCTGGAGCTGGAAATTCGGCAACCGATGTCTTGTCTAAATCTGGGGATTTTACACCATCTCTCCCTTAAGTACACCTGTGCTCTTTGCCTCTATTACGTGTTCTGTGCTCCACCTGCTCTGCACTCAAGGAACAACAAGCTTTGTGACTTCTCTGCTCCACTGCCTCTCTGTAGCAATGTTACAATATTTTGAGATTTTAAAATTCAAATTTGCAATTTATCCCATCAGATAAAGCATAGAAATAAGTTGAAATTGACACCTAATTCACTTTCATATCTTCAGTATTAAAAAAGTTATAGCCACTTTCATACTCGTAAATTAGCATCTTGTTCCCTATTGCTTTTCCATTGACTTAACACAAAAGCTGTGATCAAGGACAGTCAAAAGCCTTTCTTAAAAATTAAGAGAACTGAATGAAATGTTCATTTATTATAGATTGAAGCATTCTGAAACAAAATATGAAAGAATCTTGCTTGGATGACCTGAATTAAATCATATAATTAGTTAGTTACCTTATTGTATCTAATTACAAAATTAAATTACTAAATCTAAACATCTATCCATTTCTTAGGAAAAGGTTAACATTTTTAAAAAGCCTAAGTGTCCAAATAACATTCACACAAGAATTCACAATATAACATGATTTTTAAATCTCAATGTCATGAATCTATAGGCCAAATGGAAGGAATTTCCGTAAATTAATGGCCATTTAAATCACCTTGCGAGTGGGATTTTGTGGAACGTGATCGTTTGGAACGTTGCGGTTGCGGTGATTTTAAACCCCATATCGGCAGGAAAAATACTGCCGGTTCGTATAGGTCCTAAGTCACCTTTTCGCAAAGTGAAATTTTGATTAAAGGCATCCTAAGAAGCAAGTTTATATGAAAAAATAAACGGTGTACCTTGCCTTGTCCCCTACGTGAGATCTGTCCCGTTGTCGGCGTTGATGGCATTAGAAGATGATTTTAATTTTACTCCTGATATTAAATTATCCAGCGCTAATTTTAATAAACTTAATAAAACGGCAGTCGAAGCAATTTTTCTTAAGCAACTAAACAGCCTGTTCAAAATCGATTTGAACAGGCTGAAAAAAAAACGCATTTTAAACCCGCCCCCATCTCACAGGCGCCAAAGTCGCGCACACGGCCAGTGACAGAACTGCAGCGCCGCTGAAGGTAAGTTTTGTAACATACCTACTCTCTGCAGTTTATTGAACAGTCACATGACTGAGTTTAATTCTTTCTTTATGTGCCGTGTCACACTGTACCTTCCTCTCACTCCAGTGTTACCCCATTGTACATTCCTCCTGCACAGTTACACTCGGTGGCTGTTCGCCAAACTCCTGTATTACATCCCATATATCCTCCTCTCACTGCTGGGCAGTCAGTCCAGTTCTGCAGAGCACAGGACCCATGGGGTTGGTTCACTCCTTCTGTATAACAGCAGGTCTGTTGAGGTCACCTCCTGTTCAATATTGTGTCTAAAATTAATGTCTGACAGAATACCACTTCTATCACTGTTGCACTTACAGTGGCAATATTGAGTGTACACACAGTCTTCAACACGTCCAGCATTGTTGGGTTCATATCGTGCCCATTTTTTGTAATGATATGGCGATCCATTGACCCATGCGAAATGTCCTTCCTGTGGGTATAAATCAATGGTCATTGCTGTTGGAATGCTGAGTAAGCTGCCACTTAACAGTACAGGGAGGAGCTGTACCTGAGCCGGAGTGAGAGCAGAATACGAGCAGCCGGGACAAGTAGGACAGTGGATGGGAGTTCAAACTATAGACTGGCAGGGTGGAGGAATCTCATGGAAGTAACAGAATCTTTGGGATTAACATGACAGGATCTGAGAGTAAAGGTCAGAGAAGAGGAGTAATGGTAACTCAGAAAATGAGGAAAAGATGATCATTGAACACAAACACAAAGTAGGATCTCCCAGATAAAGACAGTGAACAAAGAAGAAAAGAACTGTAGACCCCTGCAGACCAATGTACACAGGATGCCAAACCCAACAGGAGATGGAGACAGTGAATTGTAGCTCAGAGCCTGTTGTGTGTGTGGAGGAATGAAACTGGGCACATCATCCACACCCTCATCCCTCCACCCCACCGACACCAACCCTGTTCCTCCATTCAGTGGGTCTTTGGAGAATTTAACATTTCCTTGCCCTTCAGGGACAAGCCCAGATCAGGAGGACATCTGGAATATTCACTTCACTGCCCAGGACCTTGAGGGGCTTTGAATGAGTCTGAAAGTTCAGCGGATCCTTTCTTCTGGGAAGTGAATACCCCAAACTATTACTGACCTCCAGCAGGTTATTTAACTTCAATCATTCACTACTTACTTCAGAGAGTGTGGAGAAAATGTTTGTACTGAGTGTTACAGGAAATCACATGTAATGGTTAAGATGTTCAAGAGACAACACAGTCAATAACTGGAAAGTTCTGACACACATCCACCTTCTTGAGGTATAAAGGTGCTTTGTTTTTAATCAGCTGTTGACATCACCTCGAACCAAATTCTTAAAAGCATAAGATTATTATCTTATGTTCAATCGAAAAAGCAAGGGTCATAATAGTCAAAATCAACCACACAATGACACGAGGAAGCAACGCATGAATCATAATCAACAACAGTTCTCTTGGATTTCGCTTGGCCAATGCCACATTTTGGGGCAGACCCAGCCTCAGACAAACTGGCTTCCAGTTACCTGTGGACAACTGATTAGCATTCGCCCTATAATTGCCTGGCCATTTGCAATCTCACATTTAGGGAGAAGACAGAGAAGCTGATGAGGGGAAAGTAAAGTCCCAGTGATGGTGTGTGATGAAGGAGGATGAGAGGAGACTCATGTGGATCAGAAACAGACACATGAACATGTAGGATTTTATTTGTTCACAGGACCCGGTGACAGTGGCCAGACCTGCATTTATTGTCATAGAGTTATACGGTATGGAAATAGGCCCTTCGGCCCAACTTACCCACACCGGCCAACATATCCCAGCTGTACTAGTCCCACATGCCTGTGTTTGGCCTATATCCCTCCACACCTGTCTTATCCATGTAACTGTCTAACTTGGTATGTTGTCTGCCTCAACTACCTCTGGCAACTTGTTCCATACATCCACCAGCCTTTGTGTGAATAAGTTACGTCTCAGATTCCTATTACATCTTTTCCCCTTTACCTTAACCTATGTCCTCTGGTCCTCAATTCACCTACTCTGGGCAGGATGCCCTGTGCAACAACACGATCTATTCCCCTCATGATTTTATATACCTCTTCAAGATCACCCCTCATCTGCCTGCACTCCAAGGAATAGAGTCGCAGCCTGCTCAACCTCTCCCTATAGCTCAGACCTAGTCCTGACAACATCCTCGTAAATCTTCTCTTTTCCCTTTCCAGCTTGACAACATCTTTCCTATAAAATGGTGCCCAGAACGGAATACAATACTCTAAAAGCGGCTGCACCAAAGTCTTATACTTCTGCAACATGACCTTGAACGTGTATATTATATACTCTGACTGATGAAGGCCAATGTGCCAAAAGCCTTTTTGACCATCCTATCTATCTTGCGACTCCACCTTCAAGGAACCATGCACCTTCACTTCTAGATCCCTCTGCTCTACAACACTCCCCAGAGCCCTACCATTCACTGTGTATGTCCTCCCCATGTTACACGTCCCAAAATTCAACACCTCACGCTTCTCTGTATTAAGTTCCAACATTCATTCCTCAGCCCACCTGGCCAACTGATCAAGATCCTTCCCTAATTACTGTCTGACCATTTCAGACGGCAGGTAAGAGTCAACACATTGATGGATCTCTGGAGTCATGGTGAGGCCAGACTGGGGAAGGAGAGCTGAAGAACAACAGTGAACCAGGTGAGATTTTACAACAGTCCGGTAGTTTCAGTCCCCATTACTGATGGTAACTTCTTTCTCCAGAGTGATCCAAATTCCCTGGTGTATGGGATGGGATTCAAACTCATGTGCCTGGATCACCAGGATATCACAGAGTAACTGAACCATTACACTGCTGCACCCTGTTACTCTGCAGGGCGTCATGTGTAACTCTATCTCTGAACAACAATGTGACACCAGAGATCCATCAATGTGTTGACTGTAACCTGCCCTCTGAAAAGGGCAGTGGATGATCAGGGAAGATCAACAAATGCAGGTTTGGCCAGTGTGGTGACGACATGTAAGCTAACGTATCATCATTAACTTTACCTGGCATCTGTCATTCAGGCCAATCCAAGCGTGTGGCCTGTGTGTGGTCACGACATTGATCACTTTGTTAAGGAATAGACCGTGTACATAGGAGGTCACAGTAGTCAGATGTCCATAATGTTGTTGGTGATTGCAGAATTCCTTCAAGCAGATTAAAAAATTGCTGTGAATCACTGTCCTCCTGCAAGTCCCTCTGTAGATTGTCCAACCACACATGGGGAATTCAACAACTGTATAATGTTCCCCAGGCCTCCCAGAGCTACCACTGGTTTCAGCAACTTACCTCAGCATCCACCCATGTCCTTTTCTCACAGAAGAAACGGTAACAGGAGTTTAATGAAGGAAAATAATACCAGTTTTCATCACAGGGTCCTTTGGATATTCCATGATGGTAACGCATGTGCTTTGTCACCTCCGGTTCCAAGGAATTGATCGTCTCGGTCACTTAAAGAGAATTAAGAATTAACATGTTAAGCAAAGTACTTTTGTGAGTGAGTTCCATTTGTCTGCATTTGTCTGATATATTTACATCCTTTCTTATCCATGTACCTGTCTCTGTGTGTTTTAACATTGCAATGGTACCTGCCAGTATCATGTCTTCTGGCACCTTCATTGTGAAAAACTTCCCATCTGGTCCCTCTGTATCTTTCCCCTCTCATCTTTATGATCCACCGGGTGGCGCTGTACACAACAGCCTCGTCAACAGCCTGTCTCGTACCTTTCTTCTTTTGTTGATTATAATCTGTTTTTACTTGTATGCTTAACTGTACTTTTAGTTTTGTATTATGTGAGGGGTGGGGAGGGGGGGGGGGGGGTGGTAGGGAAAAACATTTTTATCTCTTCCCTCGACGGAGATGCAACATTTTCTGCATCGTATCTCCGTCTGCACTTCGGCCTTAACATTGTGAGGCTGGCACTCCCTTTGTTAGGGATTGACTTTGGGAGCTCCAACCACAGGAGCTTCGACCGCCCCGATCGCAGGTGTCTTGATAGCCCCGATGGAGGAGCCTCGATCGCCCCAATGCAGGGGCTTCTAGCGCGCTGACTGCGGATGTTTCGATTGCCCCGACCGCAGGAGAAAAGGAGGAAAGAAGATATGTTATTTGCCTTCCATCACAGTGGGGAATGTGAGTTACAGAGAGAGTGACAGTGGTCGGTACAACTCCGGTCATATTACGGTGAAGGAGCATTTGTGTGGCCCGGACATTGAACTGATGGCTGTGGGTCTCCGCTTATGCTGTGTGCCCGAGGGATTCTCACACACCACTGTGGTGGTTGTTTAAATCAATGTTTAATCTTTATGTAGTTAAGTATCTTGTTGCTTTTTTGTATGAATGTATGGCAAATCCAATTTCACTGGACCTCGGTACACGTGACAATAACGGACCATTGAACCATTAAACCGATGCCCTCTAGTGTTAGTCTTCCCTACCCTCCAAAAATGACTGTGTCTAATCCAGAATTGCTCTTGTCAATCATAATTAAACAAAACGCGGTATAGATACCTATCAGCCTCTTTTGGTCCAGGAAATCCGTCCCGGCAACATCCGTGTGAATTGTTTCTTTAGGAAGGAGATGGGGAGGAATTTCTTTAGTCAGAGGATGGTGAATCTGTAGAATTCTTTGCTACAGAAGGCTGTGGAGGCCAAGTCAATGGATAGTTTTAAGGCCGAGATAGATTCTTGATTATGGGGAGAAGGCAGGAAAATGGGTTTAGCAAGGAGAGATAGATCAGCCATGATTGAATGGCTGAGTAGTAGATCGGCTAATTGGCCTAATTCTGTTCCTAACATATATGACCTTATGTATGACAGTATGATGACCAGAACAGCACACAATTTCTAGGTGTGATCTTGATGAGGGCTAGAATACCATACAACCTTCTTCATCACATTCTCCACCAATGGCATCTTTAATAGAACATAGAAGAATGCAGCATATGAACAAACCTTTTGGTCCATAAAGTTTGTGCCAAACATGATGACAAGTTAAACTAATGTCCTGTGTCTACACATGAGCCATATCTTCCATTCCCTGCATATCCAACCCCCTATCTAAAATCCTCTTCAATGCCAATCTTATATTTACTTCCACTAACACCACTGGCAGTATGTCCCACCACCCTCTGTGTAAAACCTTGCCCTGTACATCCCCTTTAAACTTTTCCCCTTGACCTTAAAGCTATGTCCTCTCGTCATTTACATTTCCACCCGAGGATAAAGGATCTGACAGTCTACCCTGTCTATGCCTCTCATAAATTTATATATTTTGATCAGGTCTCTGTTCAACTTTCAATGCTGCAGAGAAAACAATCCAAGTTTTTTCTGAAGAAGGGTCTCGACCCGAAACGTCGCCTATCTCCTTCGCTCCTTAGATGCTGCTGCACCCGCTGAGTTTCTCCAGCTTTTTGTGTAACCCCCAAGTTTTTTCAACCTCTCCTTATAGCTAATACCCTGTAATCGAAAGCTAATACCTTCTAATCCTAGGTATTTTCAGGGAACTGTCTATTCGTTCCCTGAGCTCTCTCTGTTGTATAATAACCAGTAAAATTACTTGTCCACCTTGGTCACAGACCTCCAATCTGAAAAACTACCCTCCACAGCCACCCTCTGAATTCTTCCGCCAAGCTGATTCAAGCTGATTGTAGCCAATTGGCTTGGTCAGCCTGGATCTCATGTGAACCCATTTTTGGACTAGCCTATCTCATGTTGGACAAGGTGATGGTGGAGAGGAGGTCCAAGTCAGCAGGGTCTACTGCACAAACTAACTATGGAGACAGACAGACAGACAGACAGACAGACAGACAGACAGGCAGACAGACAGACAGACAGACAGACAGACAGACAGACAGACAGACAGACAGACAGACACACACACACACACACACACACACACACACACACACACACACACACACACACACACACACACACACACACACTCACACACACGCACACGCACACGCACACACGCACACAGAGAATTAGAATAACTTTTTACTGCAGAGAAGACACATGAAAATTTAAATAAATGGAGGAGGACAACAGATGCAGCAAGAAGGAGAAGGTGAAGGAAATGAGCATCAGTTAAACACAACTATTGGAGATATAATGGTGATGAATGGCAATAAATCTTCAGGAACTGATGAGCTGCATACCAAGGTGAGGAGAGTGGTGACCATGAAGATACCAGATACAGTGGAGTGTGTCGCAGGGATCAGACCCATCAGTTTACAAACAACATCAGTAATTTGGATGAAGGGACCGGGAGACGTGCATCAAGACTGCTGCTGACACAAGGAGGAGTTCTGAGGAAGATGCAAAGAGACCTTGAACTCATTTAAAGAGACTGTAGGAATGTGAAGATGGAATAATCAAATCAGTAAAATATGTAATCACCAAATTTAGAATTAAGAATATAAAATTATATTATCTTTTTAAATGGCAAGAGATTGGAAACTTTTGGAATTGAACAGGACTTGGATGTCCATGCACATTCAACACTGAAAGTTAATCCGTAGCCTAATACAAAGCTGCAGACAAATAATATGTTCGATCAGGTTGAATGGAAGTATATGGTTAAGGTATTGCAAAAAATTCAACTGGGAAAGAACTTAATTCAATGGATTAAATTAATATATAATAAGCCAACGGCCAGAATATGAACTAATAATATATTATCCATGAAATTTCAACTGTCAAGGGGTAATAGACAAGGCTGTTTATTATCACCATTGTTATTTGCCCTCATGATTGAACCACTAGCGGAAAGAATTAGAACTTATCCGAATATCCACGGATATAATACAAAATATTCAAACAATAAAATATCATTATACGCTCATGATGTACTTTTGTATATCACAAAGCCTCATATCACTATACCCAATATTCTAAATTTAATTGAGGACTTCGGTTCATTTTCAAGTTATAGAATAAACTGGAATAAAAGTGAAATCATGTCAATAAAACTGAAAGATTCTGCACATCTTGTACTATTTCCTTTTAAAATAGCTGGGGAAAAATTTAAATACCTGGGTATTGAAATCACTAGAAGATATCAAGACATGCTTAATGCAAACTATAACCCTGTACTTAAGAAACTACATAATTTAATTAAATTCTGGAAAACATTTCCGATGTCCTTAATAGGTCGAATAAATGCAATTAAAATGATTTTTTTAACACAAATTCTATTCCTGCTGCAATCAATCCCACTATACTTACCCAAAAAGGGTTTTTTTTAAATTGGACTTAGATATTACAAATTTTAATTGGGATTATAAGTCCCATAGAATACAAAGACCACACCTGAATAAACCCAAAATAGTAGGGGGATTAGCACTCCCTAATTTCATGTATTATTATTGGTCAGTAAATATTAGAAATATGATTCAATTGTTGGATAACTCTCCTCAACAGCTGGGGTGGATCGTTATGGAGGAAGAGGATTGCTCCCCTTTTAATATTGGTGTGATCCTTCTTTCACCAATGACAGTGAATAATACAAACTACAACAAAAATCCAATTATACATAGTACAATCAGAATTTGGAAATAAAGCAAATACAATTTAAAATTAAGAAACTTATCTCTCCTATCTCCTATTGCTAAAAACCCTGTGTTTAAACCCTCAATCATAGATAAAGCATTTATAAAATGGGAAAGACCAGGAATTAAAACGTTGGGAGATTTGTATGAAACGGGAAAACTACTATCATTTAAACAATTACAACTAAAATACAATCTGGGTAACAATCAGTATTTTAAATATTTCCAAATATGTGATTATCTGAAAAAACATGCACCAGAATTTTACAAAATGCCATCAGACTTACTAGATGAAGCAATGAATACAAAGGCGGAATCAGCAAATTTAATTTCATATATATATATATATATTATTATATTAAATGCAGTAATACCAACAACGGAAGTTATCAGAGGTGAGTGGGAAAACAAATTAAGCATAAAAAATTCCAATGATAGGTGGAAAGAGTACTTATTAAATGTGCATAAATACTTAATAAACGTAAGACACACTTTAATACAATTTAACATTTTACACAGATTATACTACTCAAAAACTAAATTAAATAAATTCTTCCCCGTCTCACCAATTTGTGATGAATGCCAGTTTCAAGAAGCTACTATAGCACACTCATTCATCTTTTGTAGCTTTTGGATTGAAATTTTTGAAATTTTCACAAAATTGTTTAAAATAAAATAAAATAACATCAAAGCCAGAATGGATTATTTTTGGAATTACAGAAGGTAGTTCGGAATTAAATGTGTATCAAAAGAATCTGTTTGATTATGGCTTAATAATAGGAAAAAAGCTCATCTTAAAGTTCTGGAAAAATGCTTCAATACTAACATTAAATATGTGGATTTCAACTATGTTTGAAACACTACATCTGGAAGATATGAGACTCAGCCTGGAAGGAACATCAGATCGTTTCTATCAGACGTGGGCTGCATTCATAGAATTGCTACAAAGATAAGGTGCAAGAATACCTCGGGCCTTGGTAGGGGGGGATGAAAAACTATCGAGTTGGTAGATTCCTTTTGCATGAGATAATAAACTGGCTTTGTTTTTCTCTCTTTTTTCCTCTCTCTTTTTTTCTTTTTCGTTTCTAGCGTCTATCTCTTAATCCCCTTTCTCTAATTCTTTGACCAAGGGTTTTTTTTTCCCCTTTGGCGCTCTTTCACTTTCACAACTCTTTTCACCTACTTCACTCTCTTGGTTTCTATTCTTTTTTCTTAAAAGCCATAAAATGATTGTAACAATATATACATGTGATGTACACTGATGTATAATAGTGTATAGTTATTAGTTAATAATAGTTATTTAATAGAGTTATACATAATTAATGTATAACTCTATTAAATAAATATATATTTTGTTTTTAATTAAAAAATAAGAATATAAAATTATATTATCTTTTCAAATGGCAAGAGACTGGAAGCTTTTGGAATTGAACAGGCCTTGGATGTCCATACACATTCAACAGTGAAAGTTAATCCGTAGCCTGACATGAAGCTGCAGACTATTAATATGTTCCCCTTTTATTGTGTGGAGACTACACCTGGAATATCGGTGAGTGTCAGTCTAATTATCAAATCTCTCATAACTCCAACCTTACTCTGAGTCTTCCACTTCCTACCCCCAGGTCTCACCCCTCCTGTACCATTGCCAGCACTCTGGCCATCCTTCCTCAAGTCTCCATCCTCACCCTCACGGTGGGCAAGTACACTGCACCTGTTGTAATGGGCCAGTGCCTGCAGAACCTTCTCCTCCACATCCCCTGGGTTCCTGACAGAGAGTCACATATTCCTCTTCTTGCAACTCTGTTTTCCTGGGAAGGGTCACCGTGGAGAAATCTCTGTCTCCTGACGTGGAAGAGAGTCTCCAACTCACCTTCCAACTCAGCAGCTCTGAGATGAGTATCCCAGACAAGAGAAATTTCCTACCATATCCTGACCAGTACCAATATCCACAAATTCCCATGTTCGACAGTTCCAACGCAGTGCCTGTGCATTCGTTCCTCACACCAATATATTTCTAAAGCTCCTGGAATCAATGGACCTTACCTGCCACATCACTGGCAAGCAGTGAGGTCAGCACCAAAGCCCACACCAGCATCATATTTCCTTCCTCGAACCTGGAACACAAGAAAACAATTCATCATTAGTGTCAAGTTTCACAGTGAAGGTGGGCATATCCTGCTACCGTTCCCACCTCTCCCTCTCCCAGCTCCCTGTGTCGATGAGTTTCCAATGCTGTTGCATCCTTATATACGTGTAGTTCTGGCATCTTGGAGGCTTTTGGAACCATTGGAATCAAACTCAATTGGCTGCAGCAATCTACATAATACTCCTGCTGACCAATCACTAACTGACAGATTAGAACAAGATGAACTGGAAGCCACAGAAATGTCTTGTGAGCTCCAAGTGTGACTGTAAAATGTGGCACTGCATCTGAACACTTTATGATCCTATTATTTGTTTATAATATTAAAGTCAAGAGTCTGATAGTTCAATGAAAGTCTTACTTGCAGCAGCACAACAGAATATATTCAATGAATATTATCAACAGGAACTATTAAGATGTAACATTCAGGCAAATATTTAATAAACAACTGATTATTTACGCAGACCACTTCACTCACTCCTATTTTCACTTTCTCCATGGCATTATGTTCCACACAATATTATGGGCCTGATCTTCTGCTGTACTGCTCTATATTCTATGTTTTATGCTCTTTGTTCTTGTTGAATCTGCACAAGCCTTTCAGTCCGTGAGTTTCAGATCATGACAATTTCCTAAACAAACCTGATTCCTTCTGTCCCCTCTGCCCCATTTGCCAGTGATCTCAGATCTCCATCCTCTAGTCTGTGCTCCTGCTGCCTGGCAGAGAGCTGAGTAACTGGAATTCACAAGTGATGTGCTGCAGCATTTGTTACATCACCTCAGCCAGCTGGGAGACACTCACTGAGGGAAATCACTTCATCACCAGATTTCCACAACTTTGTTTCCTGTAGTCTTTGTGACCATGGAAAGTTTCCCATCGTTTACTCCACCCAATTCATTTTGTGTATCACTTACCCCACACTCCCACCCCATTCTTCAACTCACCTCTCTTTAGCAACATCCCAACCCATCTGTCCATTTCCCTGTACAGACACTACCTGCCTTGCTGAGTTCCTCCACAGCTTTGTTTTTTTGCTCCAGAATTCTACAATGTTCCTGATCTCACAACTTTTAGATGATGGGAAGTGTATGGCATCAATGTTGAATCACTCACTGTGGTATTCCCAGCCTCTGAGCTGCCCTTATAGACACAGAATCAATGTGGCAGGTCCTGTAGGTTTTCAGGTCAATGGTGACTCCCAAGCTGTAAATGGTGGGAGAACTGGTGACATTAACATCATTGCCTGTTACAGTTAGACCCTCACTTTTAGAGGTGGTCATTGCCTGACAATCATGTGGTGCAAATGCTACTGGCCATTTATTAGCCCAGGACGGAATGTTTTTGCTGGATGAACAGCTTCATTTTGTGAAGAGTTGTGAATGGAACCGAACATTGTGCAATCACCAGGGAACGTTCCCACTTCTGACGTTCTGATGGATCATTGATGAATCAGCTGATGATAGTTGTATCTGTAACACTGCCCTAAGGAACTCCTACAGTGATGTCCTGGGGCTGGGGTGTTGAACCACAGTCATCGTACTTTGTGTGGGGAATGTAGCCAACCATTGACTTATTCTCTCCATGATGATCCTTGTCACAGAATGACCAGGTCCCCTCGATGCTGCACTCAGTCAAATGCTGCCTTGTTTTCAAGGAGCCTCACTCTGGCCTTACCGCAGGAATGCAGCTCTTTGCTCTGTGTTTGGACCAAGGCTGTGATGTGGTTCAGAGCCGAGTGATCTTGGTGAAACCCACACTGAGCGTGGGCAAGTCGATTATTGGAGGGGAAGTGATTCTTGCCGGCACTGTGGACAACTCCTGATGATTGGGAGCAGCCTGGTTATCTGGTCATTAGCTGGACTGGATTTGTCCAGCTTTATTATGGGGTCCAATTTATGGGCCAATACCTGGTGAAGGCTTTGTAGAGGAAGGGATGTTTGGAGACAGGGTGGCTGGAAGGAAGGTCAAGAAATTGTTGTTGATTGGAGGCGTAGGTTTTTTCCACATGCTGCTGATTGATGAAAAGGGGAATTGGTCGTGTGTTTGTCCTCTTGCAAAAAACAGTGTTTTTTCAGCACTAAAGACTAGAACGCTTACAATAGGGACATGTCTCAGCATTAGGAATGTCCGGGAGAGTTTTTATTGTGAATAGACAAATACAAGCCTAATCATTATTTAATTGAAAAATCTCGCAGATGAAGGAATACCTAAATTTTATACCGAAGTCTCGTGATGAAACTACGTGAAGAACCCGTCAGCCTGCATGCGCGTCAATACATCGACGCATGGCACGGGATTCAGAGTAATTCGAAACTGCTCTGGCAGGTAAGGCATTTTTTTTTCAGGAACGGGCCGCATCTCCGAAAATAGGTGCAGCGGGATCATAGAAGCTGACGGGCACAGCCAGTGCAGCTACCGCCGTTGAGGCTCTGGAAGGGAGCAGGCGGCCAGACTCGAGTAGCTGGCGGGCGCGGCCTGTACAGCTACCGCGGTTGAGGCTCTGAAAGGGAGCAGGCGGCGGAATGCAGAGAAGCTGACAAGGCGCGGACCATGCAGCTACCTCCGTTGAAGCTCCAGAAAGGAGCAGGCGGGAGTCACTAGCTGGCCCCACAGGAGCAGCCTGTTGAAACAGGCTTGTAGTACTGGCAGGCATGACCTGTCCAGTGAGCTCCGCTAAGGCTCCGTAGGAGCAGCTGGCCCAAAGGAGCAGCCTGTCGATCCAGGCTGCGAGAAACTGGCAGCGCGATATGCACAGTAAGCTCCATCAAGGCTCCAAAGAGGCAGAAGGCCCGCAGGAGCAGCCTGTCAAATCAGGCTTGGAGTACTGGCAGGTGCAACCTGTTCAGTGAGCTCCGCTAAGGCTCTGAAGGAGTTGAAGGGCCCCACGAGCAGCCTGTCGAATCAGGCTCGGAGTACTGGCAGGCACGGCCTGTTCAGTGAGCTCTGCTAAGGCTCCAAAGGAGCAGAAGGGGCCAAAGAAGCGGCGTGTCAAACCAGGCTGGGAGTAACTGGCAGCACGATCTGCACAGTAAGCTCCAACAACGCTCCGAAGAGGCAGAAGGCTGAAGGAGTGGTTTGTCCCACTGGGCTCAGAGATGCTGGCAAGCGCGCCTTGCACAGCGATGTCCTTTTAAAGCTCCGAAAGGGAGCTATTTGGCAAGTGTGGTGCTGAAGATGTGGTCAGACATGGCCTGAAAAGGAACTTTGCTGTAGCTCCAACAAGGAGGTCTACTTGGGCTCAGCGACTTTGTTAGGTAAGGTCTCCTTACTTACCTCCGTAAAAGCTCTGAAATTTCCGACCTGGGTTTGGAAATACTGGCAGCATAGTCTGTCTAGTACCCTTCACTGCCTCTGGAGAAGAGCAGGATGATGCAGAGACACTGGCAGCCTGACCTGTACAGCAACCTCTGTACGTTCCAAGAAGGAACAGGTTGTCTGCCCTGGTTCAGGGTAGACAAACTTGAAACTGGCTGTCCATTAGATCGTATTGGCCAGGGAAGCGCTGCCTCAACATCTATGATTGAGGATATCAGGCTGCCCAGTAGAGTGAGGTAGTTGAGGATTCCCTCAATACATGCTTATTCTTTCAGATCACCTAAAGTTCCAGCTTGCTGGAACATCATTTGCCATCCCCTGTGGGATAGGTAACTAACAAACAAAAGGCCGATTATGCATGTAGCATTTTTTACCTGACTTGCAGGTTCAGGTTGTAAAAAGTTAAAAAAAATATATATATATCTATATATATATATATATAAAAATAATAAAAGCAAAAGCACCGTAAGGGATCGACCGTCACTTGTGACTAAATTTGCCATCCCTTAGGGGATTGGAGAACTATTAGAGATAAAACTGGCAAGTAGCATTGGATATTTGACTTTTCATCAGTTGATTGTAAAGATCATGCAGGACACTGCTGGATATTATGTATGTTCTGATTCTGCCAGACACTGGAGGTTCGTAGGTGAATGCCACCAGTTGAGTCTATATGAAGGGCGGATCAAAGTCAAAAGGCTGTAAAACCCCCAGAAAGTCAGAGATTCTCAGGGAAGGATTTGGCTTTGCAAGGTCAGTGGAGGGAATTCAGATGTCTGAATTTCAGCAGACACCTGAACACTTTTATGTAATGCGCAGCCTAAACTCAATTGTGTTAGGAGGGTATAGGCCTGAGGTCAACCCAATTTATGCTAATTTTGTGCTAGGTTAGCATGTGCAGTCTGCTAGTAAATTTTTGGAGAAGACTTGGACTAGCAAGTTAAGACTCGCAAGAAAATGTCAAGGCTTCGGTGGGTGTGGTAAATACACCCTTTGTGGGAAAGACTCCCGTATACCTGCATACATTGAGTGACAGGTACCGCTACACTGGTTGGAGCACCAGGCCTACACAATTAACCAAGCCAGAGGGCTTTTTATTCGCAGGTTTCAGCGCTCAATACGGATGCAGCGCTCTCCACATAGGATCAGCTGACTATTAGTTATCCGTCTGAGGCCATTTCTGGTGTTGTCAGTCTCAGCGATTGCTGGATCTTGTGGCGGGGGGGGGGGGGGGTGATAATCATCTTTTGTCTATTATTTTATTGGCAGCCTTGGTGATTTTTATAGCAAGTGCTTCTCAGAAACTGCCTTGATCACATCTTCAGTCACTGTCTGTCTCATCATGGACAGCAAAGCGACAATGAGGAGGAGGCGGTTGAGATATACGAATGTTATTCATCAGTCGCATGAGAGGTGCTCTCGATATTCAAGTCGGAGATAGTTGAGATGTTTTGACAAACAGGTGGGGACAGATAACCTCCGATTTTTCCATTTTACAAATCATAAACGATTATAAGATTCCGTTTCTGACTGATTATTTCCTCCTCGGTAGAGAAGCCAAGATTTCCGTACTTATGGTTAAAAGAGGAAACTATGGCTATCCAAGTTGTAACAGAGACATCTCACAAAGGATGAGCAGTCTGTCCAAATACAAGAGGGGTATATTTATAATATTTTCTCAAGGTTGAAGGAAGTGGAGGATGCCAAATCAGTCAAGATTTGGCTAGTTTAATCATGTGCTTGGTATAACAAGTGTGAGATGGGTAATTGTCATTCAGCAATTTAGCTGATTACAGAGGATTTAGGGCCTCAATTGATCTTGAAGAAGCATTCTTTTCCATATCAATATGGAAAGAATGTTGGAAGTTTGATCTTTATTTTATGAGAAGTTGGAGTGAGAGACTACGTGCCCTCCACTCCCAACCCTGAATCTCATAAAGATAATTCGGTAAGTCAAGCATTATTAATCTTTCTATAGTTTAAGTTGGTGCAAGTGGTCTATGGTTTCATACAGTTGCTTTGAAGATTGACGCGCATGAGGGCTGCCTGGTTCTTCATGTAGTGTCTCACTCCAACTTCTCATTAAATAAAGATCAAACTTTAAAACGGTAAGTTCTCATTTAATCTTTCTATTCTCTGCCACAGAAGGCATGGATGCCAATTCACTGTAGGTATTCAAGAGAGATAGATGTAGCTCTGAGGCCTAACAGAATCAAGGGATATGGGGAGAAAACAGGAACAGGGTACTGATTTTGGATGATCAGCCAAGATCATATTGAATGCTCGAATGCTCGAATGGTTCGAAGGGCTGAATGACCTATTCTTGCACCTATTATCTATGTTTCTGTTTTTATGTCAAATAGAGACACAACAATAGCCACCCTCCATTTTTCCGACATCTTACCCGTGTCTAATGATGATTCATATATCTCACCAGAGCACTACTAAATTCTTCTCTTGCTTCTCACAATGTCTGTGGATCAATCTGAACAGGCCTGGCAGGTTTCTCTGCTTTCACGTGCCTGAGAATGTCCAGAACCTCCTCGATTGTAAAACAGACAGTCCTCAAGACATCTCCCTTAACCATCGTTTTCCTGTACTTTTGGCTTTCTCCATGGTAAAATGAGAGGAGAAATACTCATTGAGGATCTTGAACATTTCCTGCAGTTCCACATCAAGATGACTGCTTTGGTTTCTGAGGCCCCCTATTCTCTCTCTAGATATACATTTGCCCTTAATGTACTTATACAATCACTTTGTATTCACTGTAATATTATCTGACAGAGCTATCTCCTGCTCCCTTTTTGCCCTCCCGATATCCTTGTTAAGTATGCTCCCCAGTCCCCAATGCTCCTCCAGGGATAAACTTGATCCCAGCTGCCTATACTTGCATCATGCCTCCTACTTTTTCCTGATTAAGGAATGGGACAGTCCTGATCCACAAATTAATGTTCTGGAGCAATGGATATATAGATAGGACCTTGCAAAAGTTGATAGATGGAGGTTGTTTGCGGGCCAATGGATGTTCAACAGGTGGGAGGCTTTTCAAAGTAAGATACCAAGAGCTCAACATGTGCATGTTCCTGTCAGAGTGAAGAGCAAAGCTGGCAGAGATATGTGCAGGTGCAGTGGGTTGGGAATTTTCAGAATGTTGTACCTCAGGGGACTGTGGAGCTCAGAATGCACAGACTGTCATCATTATATTTTGGGAGCATCTCAGTAAATGAAGCTGTTGGAATGTTGTAAAAACCCAACTCTTCAGTGAAGCTCCTTTGGATGGAATCTGCTGGTCATCGCTGCTCTGATCACGTTGTGACTCCAAACATTCACTTACTCCCACATTAAATGTTTCAGCGGTTAAACACGCAATGATACCCCAATACATTGCATGATGAGCATCTTTGAGCAAATTGCTTTGGGCAGTTATTTCCAGCTTTTATCAACATTCACTCATCACAAGATTAAATTGATATTTCAAAATTACAACGGAAAATAACGAATCTTGCCTCAAAAAGAAGTGTTAATCAGAAACATGTTATGTAATTGTCCTCTCCTACACAATCTGAGATCAGCCATGGTTTTACTGCAACCGCTGAGCTTCTGCATATTCAATAACTGCCAATTGTCCTTTACCACTTCCACAGGCTCCTACCCTGAATCATTCCGATTATATAATGACCAGCTTGTGTTTTATTCATGAAATAAACTCTCCAGGACATTCCTAATGCCCAGTTCTGACATCTGACATCCAGAGGACAAACACAGGACCAGTTCCCTTTTCATCAACCGGCATTGTCACCCCTCCAATCACAACCATTCCTAGCGCCTTCTGTCCATCCACCCTGTCTCCAAACTTCCTTTCCTCTCCAAATTCTTCACCAGGGATTGGTCCATAAATTGGACGCCATAATAAAGCTGGACTAATCCAGTCCAGGTGAGGCAGTGGTTCACTTGCACCAACTCCAATTTCATCTACCATATTCATTGTTCTCGGTATGGGCTCCTATATATCGACGAAACCAAACTCAAACTGGGCGATCATTTCGCTGAAACCCTATGCTCGGTCTGCCTGAGCCGACACGATCTCCTAGTTGCCAAACTTTTAAACTTCCCTTCCCATTTCCATACTGACCTTTCTGTCCTGGGCCTCCTCCACTGTCAGAATGAGGCTACCTGTAAATTTAAGCAACAGCACCGTATATTTCTCTTGGGCACCTTACAACCCAGTGGTATGAATGTTAATTTCTCTCATTTAAAACAACCTTAGCATTCCCTCTCACCCGAACCCTCCTACACCCTAGCCATCCTCCCAGTTCCACTGTTTGTATCCATCTATCCCTTTATTATCACAGCCAACAATGTACCATTGTGGGCTCCATCTTTCCATAGCCATCAGTGCCAGCTCTTATTTGTTTTGAACCTTTTCATACCTCTACTTTCCCTCTCCCTTGTTTCTCAATCTGAAGAAAGGTTTTGACCAAATATGTTACCTATTCCTTTTCTCCAGAGATGCTTCCTAACCTGCTGAGTTAATCAAGCATTTTGTGTCTATCTCCAGCTAATGGCCAGTCAATCAGGCTGCTCCCAATCATCAGGAGTTGTCCACAGTGTGGGCAAATGTCACTTCTCCTCCAATATTCGACATGCCCACACTCAGTGTCGGTTTCACAAAGATCGCTTGGCTCTGAACCACTTCACAGCCTTGGTCCAAACACGGAGCAAAGAGCTGCATTCTGGAAAGACCCATGAAACACCCAGGAAAGAGACTGAAGTACCCATGACAGATGAAGCCATCGTTCAAGCAGGTGAAACAACAAATACAACACCATGTGATGAAGGGCTTGTAAGTCTACAGACCTCTACAGCAGGTGGGTACCACCAATACTCCTGAAGCGGAGTCCTGCTTGATCTTGAGCAAGCACTGACTGATGAGGCAAAATGGAGGAAATGCATATAAAAACATTCCATCCCAATGTAGCGAGAATGCATCTACCGCTACCGCCCCAGGGTCTGGTTCCCATAAAACATATTTAGGTAACTGGTGATTGAGTCTGGATGCAAACAAATTGATATCTGGCATCCCATATCGAACAACAATATCATTAAATACTTCATGATTCAACATCCATTCTGTGTTGTCATTGAATTTGCATGACCTGGTGTCTGTCACCATGTTGAGTCTACCTGGTAGGTAGATAGCTGAAACCTAAATATTTCTTGTAATGCACCAGTACCTAATAAGATTAGTCAATCTATCACAGGATTCGGACTTGATTCCACCCATGTGATTAACATACGCTACTGCCGTAGTGTTGTCAATCTGAAGTTGAACATGTAAGTGACTCATGGTTGTACAATAAGCTTTAAGCCCATAAGATGCTCCCAATAACTCTAAATAATAAATTCCATGTGATTGAAGAATCAATGCCTCATGCATATTCCATCTGCCTCCACAGCTAGAGATGGTATCTGTAGCACACCAACCTAAGGCACTAACATCAGTCTGTAAAACAACTGAGGGTTCCTCGACCAGAATTTTGCTGGAGCAATTTGAGACGTTCATTATCCACCAGTGCAATTCAGCAATGGCTTCAACTGGTAATTGCATGAGCCTGGCGAAATGACCTGCATGTACTCTGAGTGCCTGTTCCTTTGCACGTTGTTAATTTTGGTAATGCAAAGGTCCATACTGTGCACCTGGAAAGGCAGCCACTAATTTGCCAACCAGGCCGGCCACCGGTCTAATTGAAGGTTGTTGCTCCTCCATGAGCTTGTTACATCCTTCAATTAAATCTAATCTCTTGCCCCTGGGCAAGGTCACTAGCATGTGAGTTGAGTTAATAGTGAATCCCAAATAATCAATCACTTTAACTGGTATCAATTTGGATTTAAGTGGATGAATGAAACCCAATCTCTCAAACAAGAGTTTAACAACTGAGTGATAATTCAGCTGTTTCCCAGGTCTTTCCTATTATCAAGATATCATCCAAATAAGCCATTATTATATGGCCCTGAGCCCGGAGTAGCCCCAATACTGGTTTTAACAGTTTTGTAAATAATCTAGGTGCCGAGGTTAATGCATTAGCCAGTGCTTTATATTACCATAATTGCCTCATCCAGCTAAATTTCAAATATCTCCAATGATCCCTATGAACAGGCACTGAGTAATATGCATCTTTGAGGTCGATACTTGCCATGTAACATCCTCTGGAAATCAGTTATTTGGCAGTAACAAATGTTTCCATTTTGAAATGTTTATACTGCACATAAGGGTTAAGACTCATCAAGTCAAGTATGATTTGACATCCCCCATCCTTTTTTGGCCTAGGACAAATATTCGACATGAATTGTGATAACGTGGCTTCTCAATTACCCCTTTTTTATATAATTTTTTATATCAGCTTATACCTCCAAATTCTCTTTTTGTGAGAAAATGAGTGTCTGACTTGGGGTATGCTGCATGGGAGGACACAAACCAGGAAGGAATTCAATCGGAAACCCTTGTACACTATGCAGTATGAACAAATCTGATGTTATCCCATACCATTCCTTGACAAACAAGTGTAATCTTCCTCCAGCTTGTAAGTGATTCCCACTTAATATGTTCCTACAAGAACCAGACCCACCTACCTCCATGGTTACCTATGGGTTTTTCTGCCCTCTGTTTCTGGGAAAAGGCATGTTCGCCCATGCCCCCGTCAGCGTGCGCGAGTTGCACATATTGGTAAATGGCCGACTTGGTCATGGACCTGTCCCGGTTTCAGCGAGCCGTTTAAAGGGATACTGCCGCCGCAGCGCTCTGGCACTCAAAGGTGCTTTAATAAGTCCGACCGTCTTTGCCTCGTCGTCCAATTCTTTGACTCTTTTAGCGAGGTCTTCACCAAACAGCAGATTTGGTGGTTGAATATTACTCGGTTTGCACAGAGCGGCGAACTTTGGGTTGATGTTGGGGCGGATGGCACTTTTCCTCAGACAGTTGATCTCGAAGTGCATATTACATAGGAGGGCCAGGGCATCCTGCTGTACATCAGGCAGGTGCCCTCCATCCAATGACCTGGCGAATGCTGTAATGCTCGAGGCGAGGAGCTTCAGCACACTCTGAAGCCTCATTTCCTGAGCTCTTATGCCTACGCTCATATGACCCCATATGGCGTGGTTCACAGCCGGCACTTTGAGTAGGACACAATTCGACGGTGTCTCATACTTCTTGGCTGTTTCATCGATAATGAGTTCTTGAAGCTGTGTGAAGCCAAGTAGTTAATACTTGCAGGCAACTCTTCACCCAGCGGCTCTCCTGAGTATGCTGGGATGGCAAATCTAGCTGCCAGGGATGGTACCTCTGACTCGTGCCCTTCATCCCTTGGGGTATGCCCCATGGCTATGCCCCATGGCTATGCCCCCAGACTTGGCATCAGAATCACTCTGACACATGCTCTCCTCCTCCAAGAGGGAGACATTAAGCAGCCCTGTTTCATGCGCTGCTGCCGCGGGCTCCCCCATAGGCTGGCGCTGACACAACTTCTCCTGTTGCAGTGTGTCTCGATGGAGCATCCTCTCCATTAGGATCTCCATTCGGGATAACCGTCCCAAGACGTTATCCCTGCCCGGAGGGAAACCCTCCCGACCCGACATATCAGAGTCCACGGGTCATGCAGACATTTTGGTGGCTTTGCGCCCCAATGGAGCAGCCACGGTGCTTTCAGGCACCAAGTCTGCAGTCGCTGGTCGTACCACTAGCGACTCTGTAGGTGAGCTAGGCGGCCGCCCGCAACCCGCACTTACGCGGGTTTCCATGAGTACTTTCCCGGCGGCTCGCCTCAACTTCACACGTGACGTTTTCTCCATACTTGGATTTGCTCCTGAAACAAGAAATTATCAAGCGCAGAAAACGACCTCCGACTAAGTTTGACACTTAACTGAGGCTTCCTAAAACTTACCGCTGGAGGAGCTATGCTCCTCCCAACTGGTCGCTGCCCCATGCGTCAGATGTAATGACTTGCATGCGGACTGGCGGGGTTCTTCACGCAATCACTCACTTGACTCCAAAGAAAAATACAACACCTTACACGTATCTGCATTAAACCTCATCAGCTTTTACTCAGCCCACTTGCTCAGCTGATCAAATTCCTGCTGTAATTTTTGAAAGCCATCATCAGTATCTAAGATATCACCCACTTTAGTATCATTTGCAAATTTACTAATGCTGCTTGTACATTTTCATCCAAATTATTGATATAAACAGCAAACAGCAATAGGCCCAGCAATGATCTCTGAGGCACACTCCTATCAGGTACTTTGGATCTGTCTTCACTAAGAAGGACACAAACAATCTTCCTGATATAGTAGTGGCCAGAGGATCTAGGGTGACGGAGGAACTGAAGGAAATCCACATTAGGCAGGAAATGGTGTTGGATAGACTGATGGGACTGAAGGCTGATAAATCCCCAGGACCTGATGGTCTGCATCCCATGGTACTTAAGGAAGTGGCTCTAGAAATCGTGGATGCATTGGTGATAATTTTCCAATGTTCTATACTCAGGATCAGTTCCTGTGGATTGGAGGGTAGCTAATGTTATCCCACTTTTTAAAGAAAGGCGGGAGAGAGAAAGCGGGGAATTATAGACCAGTTAGCCTGGTATCGGTGGTGGGGAAGATGCTGGAGTCAATTATAAAAGATAAGATAACCGAACATTTGGATAGCAGTAACAGGATCGTTCTGAGTCAGCATGGATTTAGGAAATCCTGCTTGACTAATCTTCTGGAATTTTTTGAAGATGTAACTAGGAAAATGGAAAAGGGAGAGCCAGTGGATGGAGTGTACCTGGACTTTCAGAAAGCATTTTCCCACATAGGAGATTAGTGGGCAAAATTGGGGCACATGGTATTGGGGGTAGAGTGCTGACATAGATAGATAAGTGGTTGGCAGACAGGAAACAAAGAGTAGGGATTAACGGGTCCCTTTCAGAATTGCAGGCAGTGACCAGTGGGGTACCGCAAGGCTCGGTGCTGGGACTGCAGCTACAATATACATCAATAATTTGGATGAAGAGATTCAAAGTAACATTAGCAAATTTGCAGATGACACAAAGCTGGGTGGCAGTGTGAACTGTGAGGAGGGTGCTATGAGAATGCAGGGTGACTTGGACAGGTTGGGGGAGTGGGCAGATGCATGGCAGATGAAGTTTAATGAGGATAAATGTGAAGTTATCCACTTTGGTAACAAAAACAGGAAGGCAGATTACTATCTAAATGGCATCAATTTGGGAAAAGGGGAAGTGCAATGGGATCTGGGGGTCCTTGTACATCAGTCTATGAATGTAAGCATGCAGGTACAGCGGGCAGTGAAGAAAGCGAATGGCATGTTGGCCTTCATAACAAGAGGTATTGAATATAGGAGCAAAGACATCCTTCCGCAGTTGTACAGAGCCCTTGTGAGACCACACCTGGAGTATTGTGTGCAGTTTTGGTCCCCTAATTTCTGGAAGGACATTCTTGCTATTGAGGAAGTGCAGCGTTGGTTTACAAGGTTAATTCCCGGGATGGCGGGACAGTCATATGCTGAGAGTATGGAGCAGCTGGGCTTAGACACTCTGGAGTTTGGAAGGATGAGGGTATCTCATTGAAACATATAAGATGTTAAGAGTTTGGACATGCTAGAGGCAGGAAACATGTTCCCGATGTTGGGGAAGTCCAGAAGTAAGGGCCATAGTTTAAGAATAAGGAGTGAGCCATTTCGAACAGAGACGAGGAAACACTTTTTATCGCAGAGATTGTTGAGTCTGTAGAATTCTCTGCCTCAGAGGGCGGTGGAGGCAGGTTCTCTGGATGCTTTCAAGAGAGAGCCAGATAGGGCTCTTAAAAAGCGCAGAGTCAGGGGAAATGGGGAGAAGGCAGGAACGGGGTGCTGATTTTGGATGATCAGCCATGATCATATTGAGTGGTCGTAAGCTCGAATGGCTCGAAGGGCCGAATGACCTATTCCTGCACCTATTTTCTATGTTTCTATGTTTCTCTTTTTATGTTAAATAAAGACACAACAATAGCCACCCCCCATTTTTCCGACATTTTACCCATGTCTAATGATGGTTCATTGATCTCAGCCAGAGCACTTGTAAATTCTTCACCAGTTTCTCACAATGTCTGTGGATAAATCTGATCAGGCCTGGGAGATTTCTCTATCTTCACATTGCAGAGAATGTCCAGAACCTTCTCGATTATAAAACAGATAGTCCTCAAGACTTCTCCCTTAACCATTGTTCTCCTGTACTTTTGGCTTTCTCCATGGTAAAATGAGAGGAGAAGTACTCATTGAGGACCTTGAACATTTCCTGCAGCTCCACACAGAGATGACTGTTTTGGTTTCTGAGGGTCCCTATTCTCTCTCTAGATATACATTTGCCCTTAATGTACTTATACAATCACTTTGTATTCACTTTAATATTATCTGATCGAGCTATCTCCTGCTCCCCTTTTGCCCTCCTGATATCTTTCTTAAGTATGCTCCCCAGTCCCCAATGCTCCTCCAGGGATAAACTTGATCCTAGCTGCCTACTTGACCCCACCCCGAGCTCCGATGTACCCGCAATGTACATTCTACGTGCATCCACGAGTTTTAATGTTTTTAACTCGGGAGAGCTCTTGAATGAGCTTATTAAGTGTGACAGCCCCATATGTATGCTCCCCTGTCCTCAATGCTCCTCCAGGGATAAACTTGATCCCAGCCGCCTATACCTTCATCATGCCTCCTGTTTTTGCCTGATTGAGGAATGGGACAGTCCTGATCCACAAATTAATGTTCTGGAGCAATGGATATATAGATAGGACCGTGCAAAAGTTGATAGATGGAGGTTGTTTGTGGGCCAATTAATGTTCAACAGGTTGGAAGCTATTCAAAGTAAGATGGCAAGCGCTCAACATGTGCGTTCCTGTCAGAGTGAAGAGCAAAGCTGGCAGAGATATGTGCATGTGGAGTGGGTTGGAAATTTTCAGAATGTTGTACCCCAGAGGACTGTTGAGCTCAGAATGCACAGACTGTCATTATTATATTGTGGGAGCGTCTCAGTAAATGAAACTGTTGGAATGTTGTAAAAATCCAACTCTTCAGTGAAGCTCCTTTGGATGGAATCTGCTGGTCATCGCTGCTCTGACCACGATGTGACTGCAAACATTCACTGAGGTCCTTACTCCCACATTAAATGCTTCTGGGGTTAAACAAACAATGATACCGCAAAACATTGCATGAAGAGCATTTTTGATTATCACCTCTTCCACAGCCAACAATGGACCATTGTGGGCTCCATCTTTCCATAGCCTTCAGTGCCAGCTCTTTTTTTTTAACCTTTCATACCTCTACTTTCCCTCTCCCTTGTCTCTCAATCTGAGGAAAGGTTTTGACCAAATACTTTACCTATTCTTTTTCTCAAGAGATGCTACCTAATCTGCGTAGTTAATCAAGCATTTTGTGTCTATCTCCAGCTAGTGGCCAGATAACCAGGCTGCTCCCAATCATCAGGAGTTGTCCACAGTGCGGGCAAGTGTCACTTCCCCTCCAATATTCGACTTGCCCATGATCAGTGTCGGTTTCATCAAGATCACTTGGATCTGAACCACATCATATCCTTGGTCCAAACACGGAGCAAAGAGCTGCATTCCGGAAAGATCCATGAAACACCCAGGAAAGAGACGGAAGCACCACTGACGTTCAAGCAGGTGAAACAACAAATACAACATCATGTGATGAAGGGCTTGCACGTCTACAGACCTCTTCAGCAGGTGATCAAGAAAAAACATAGATAGAAGATGCTCCCCTGTACTGTTACCAGGCCATATAACAGTGCAAGTCCTTTCACTGTTTTTTTAAGTATAGTTGATTTTTATTTTCTCTTTTCCCTGTAATCTCATCCTAGGGGGTGGAGTGACGTACAATATGGAGATAGTGTGTGCCGCAGCCCGCATAGCCCCGTGAAACACACATGTGCACTAACCAGTCTGCTACTCTTCCATCAGTATCGGGGTCTGATCAGAGCGGGTCATTTACACGTCACTCGCTCCATGTCCGTCCACAATCACGTACGTATTTAATCCCCACCGGAACTCACTCGCTTCACTCCCCTTTTGTCCCGTGACTGAATGAACCCGCATTTTTATACATGTTCCACCTTGGTCATTCTTTGTTCAGAGCATATATAACAGGGACCAGCGACCACAGTTGTATTAGTTAGTGTCACAAAGTCACTGAGCCACAGAGTCATGCAGCATGGGAACAGGCCCTTTGTCCCAAACTGTCCAAGATGCCACAACTAAACTAGTCCCATCTGCCTAGAACACAAACATATGTTCTCCATTTATTGTGTCCCCTACTCTGGATAAAAGACTGTGTACATTCATCCTTTCTATTCCCCTCATGATTTATACACCTTGAAAAGTTCTCCCCTCAGCCTCCATGAAATAAAGTCCAATCTTCCTCAACCTTTCCCAAAGCTCAAGTCCCTGAGTCCTGGCAGCAACCTCATACATCTTCTCTGCACTATTTCTAGCTTAATGACATCCTTCCTATAGCAGGATTATATCCTGGGCTATACTCAATGCCCTGATTGATGAAGGCCAATGAACTGATCGCCCTTCTTAACCACACTATCTACTATGACAACACTTTCATGGAAGAATGTAGCTGTTATGTCAGCACTCCCCAGGCCTATACCATTCACTGTAACAGTCTTCCCCTGGTTTAACCACAAAATACCTTACACTTATCTGCATTAAATCTCATCAGCTTTTACTCAGCCCACTTGCTCAGCTGATCAAATTCCTGCTGTAATTTTTGAAAGCCATCATCAGTATCTAAGATATCACCCACTTTAGTATCATTTGCAAAATTACTAATGATGCTTGTACATTTTCATCCAAATTATTGATATAAACAGCAAACAGCAAAAGGCCCAGCAATGAACTCTGAGGCACACTCCTAGTCAGGTACTTTGGATCTGTCTTCACTAAGGAGGACACAAACAATCTTCCTGACATAGTAGTGGCCAGAGGATCTGGGGTGACGGAGGAATGAAGGAAATACACATTAGGCAGGAAATGGTGTTGGATAGACTGATGGTACTGAAGGCTGATAAATCCCCAGGACCTGATGGTCTGCATCCCAGGGTACTTAAGGAAGTGGCTTTAGAAATCGTGGATGCATGGGTGATAATTTTCCAATGTTCTATAGACTTAGGGTAAATACCTGTAGATTGGAGGGTAGCTAATGTTATCCCACTTTTTAAGAAAGGCGGGAGAGAGAAAACAGGGAATTATAGACCGGGGAGGATGCTATGAAAATGCAGGGTGACTTGGACAGGTTGGGGCAGTGGGCAGATGCATGGCAGATGAAGTTTAATGCGGATAAATGTGAGGTTATCCACTTTGGTAGCAAAAACAGGAAGGCAGATTACTATCTAAATGGCGTCAGGTTGGGAAAAGGGGAACTACAACGAGAACTGCGGGGTGCTTGTACATCAGTCTATGAAAGTAAGCATGCAGGTACAGCAGGCAGTGAAGAATGTGAATGGCATGTTGGCCTTTATAACAAGAAGAATCGAATATAGGAGCAAAGAGGTCCTTCATGAGTTGTACAGAGCCCTAGTGAGACCACACTTGGAGTATCGTTTGCAGTTTTGGTCCCCTAATTTGAGGAATGACATTCTTGCTATTGAGGGAGTGCAGCGTAGTTTACAAGATTATTTTTACTGCGTAGTCACGTGAGTGACTACGTAAATAACCCCGTTCAGTCGCACGTGTGTCTTTACATCAGACGCATTGGTGCATGCGACTGGTTGGAGCAGCAGAGCTCCTCCAGCGGTACGTTTAAACTTCAGGTAAGTGTATTTCTTATCTGATTTAGGTCTCCTGCAGGAACCTCGGGTTTCAGAGGTTTTTGCCGGATGCTTCGCAAAGGCCGACCAGGGAACGAGCTGAGGGCTGTGGGGAAACCCTGGTCCGACCGCGGAAGCAGGGAGATGGCGAATGTCGGGTTTCGCGATCAGAGTCACTGATAAGACGGTCAGTGACTCTTGACGTTGGGATCCCGGGGAAGGGAAATCCAATAGTATGCGGTTCCCAGACCGCAGTAGTCCCCAGAATATCGGGTTAAACTGACCTGAACTGGTCAGCCCGGGTGCCGGGAGGGTTACCGCGGGTATGTATATGGACGCTGGGGTTCCCGGGGAGGGGAAATCCAGCAGCAATGCAGTTCCTAAACCGCAGTGGTCCCCAGGATATGGGGACAGCCGACAAAAATGGTCAGCCCGGATGCCGGGAGGGTTTCCCTCCGGGAATGTGAAAAACTTTGGAGGTTGGCCAGGATGGAGCTCCTAATAGAGAGGAGGCTCCATCTAGATACACTCCTACAGCAGGAGTTGTGCCAGCGCGGGTCAATGTGAGAGCCCGCGCCAGCAGCACCTTTGCACAGGGCTGCTTCATGGGGATGCCGAGGCTATGGCAGTACCGGCCTATGTGAAAGGCCGTGCCAGCAGCACCATAGACAGGGCTGCTTACTGGGGATGCCAAGTCAATGGCAGTGTGGCCTATGGGAGAGGCTGCGCCAGCGGTGCCTTGTAACAGGGCTGCTTAAGGTTTGAGGTATTGCAGAGCAGCATACCTCCAGGCATGGACACCGCTGGGCCAGTATTAGTCTGACACCGTGTCCATGGCAAAGTCGGCGTATTGCTGAAGCCGCGACAGCAGTGCCTTGTAGCAGGGCTGCTTAATGTCTCCCTCATGTAAGAGGAGAGCATGCCGGGTCAGCGTAATCTAACGCCGAGTCTGAGGGTATAGCCGTGGAGCATGCCCAAGGGATGAAGGGCATGTACCAGAGGTACCTTGCCTGGCTTCAAGGTTGCCATCCCAACACATATGCAGGGAACACCGCTATCAGGGGGACATTGGAGCTGGCTGCCGAATCTTCTATTCAGGAAAGACCTATTCATAGGCGAAACCTGGAGGATGATGCGCAAGCTAATGGACCAAGTAAGGCCAACAATGAGTAAGGATTCATAGTTTCGGTGACAACTCACCCCACGTCTTCATCGACAGTAAGCGGTTCACTGAAGCTGGTGTCAGCATGAAAGCTGGCCAGAGGTTCCACGCACTCTACCTGTGCTATTCTACAACTAAGGGAGCACTTACAAATTGGTAAGATGTACCCTTGGTTGTACAAACAAATGATGAGACATTATGATCTAATACGAGGGGTCTAACCATGTAAACCTGGACAATACTAGCACTCCAAACAGGTTGGAATTAGGCAGGCTCAGTATAATGGCCAGGATTGTCTTGCAAGACTTGCTCGGAAATCGGGCCAGAGTTGCCATTCATGGCAGACACAAAATGATGGCAGGCGTGGCCTGTTCATTATGAAAGATGACTGATTAACAACTGATTTTATAGTGTATCCTATTTACAGTGATCATTGAGGATATTTGGAGGAGGTATTGCTATGATAAGGCAATATAACAGAATGATCACAAGAAAGCATTCAAAGAGGACTACTCAGTGTTCAAAAACACTGGGTATGTACTGTCTCGATGATATTTTAGCACTCTATTTAGCTAAAATTCAGTTTAAATCTCAAACTATATTTGAGAAACGGTGCTCCTCTATCCAATTAAGATTAAGTTGTTATCAAATAGACTTGTTGGACATTGGGATTTACCTTTAGCTTTTCAATTGGCCGTTGACGCCGGCCTGGGCAACAGAATGCTGTCAATAGACCCCTGTAACAGCCTTGTTGTTATAAAGCAGCCTTCTATTCATTAAGATTAATTGGCAATATAAATAGATGTGATTCAGCAGTGCAAGTGGGTGGAACTGTTATCCTGCTAAATGGTAAACTGTAAAGTGCCATGCAGGTCATTGTTAACATAACTTTGTCATTACCAGCTGAACCTACCAAAGTCATAATGATGGACAAACATTATTCAGTATTGCTCCAGTAGTTTGTTCAGTAAATATTTCATTATATTGCAAAATGATGCTAATGGCCCTAAGATGGGAAATTGCGAATATCATCTCTAGTTTGGAGGTGGAGCAGATTTACATGACCTACTAATTCTTCACTTATTGGTATCAACTATCTATAGACCCTACGGGCATTGTATGGGTTAAAGAGTGATTGAGTGAATATGCATATCTGCAGGCTCAACTTCATGTTGATACATTATGATGGTGGCATATGTTAGTCACGTGGGTGCAATCAATTAAAGACTCCTGTAATGGTTACATAATCTCGTTTGCCACAGGAGAATCATCAAGTATAGGTCAATGACAACACAGAATTGGTGTTGAATCACACCGTGTTATGAAACTCTGGTTCAATGGGACACCAAATATAGATATGTTTGTTTTCATGCTTATTCACAAGTTGCAAAATATGTGGCATAACTGGCAAAAAGTACATTCTCGATACAAGGAAGGTCTTTTATGTCTTCCTCCATTTTCCTTCATCAATTAGGGCTTCATATAAAGCCATTAAGAGCCAGCTTTAGGTTCCTATTATGTGATTGGCTTATGCAACTTTGATTCCAGAATTATCAAGAATAATAATATAACCTTATATGGTTATTTTAAACGTAACTTTGCTGGTTCAGCCTGAGGCTTGGGAAATCAGCCGTTGCATAATAAAATCAAATTATGTTCTGCCGATTCAATAGACTGCCCTATGGCTTGGGTTGTTATATCTATCCTTCTATGTGTTCAGAGTGCTTGGATAGCACCAAAAAAGCAGGACTTTTCTTTTCCATGAGATGAAAAGAGTTTGGTTAATGCTCATAACGGTAACGGTTGAAAACGGTATAGATTACTGACGTCAACATCATGACAATGGAGTTCATGTTAAATGATCTTTTGTCAATAATTGAGTTGTACGGCCATTAACTGTGCCAACGTGCCTTCTCATTGAATTGGTTGCAGCATATGAGACCCGCTCTGTCGGGTTCACCCCGGATATCATTTTTGTAAGGATATCTTTAACACAAGGTCTACCAGGACCAGTACAATGGTGTATGGGATGTTGACATTTTGTGACACTATTTCATCAGGGGACTCCAGCTACATCCTTAACTTTGGCCAGAGCTCATAAGGTAGCTATCCTTCTGGCGCTGGTTTAGCGCAGCAGGTTCAGTCGCTGCATAATTGCAACTGTACAGGATTACTACATCTGTAAATAATAATATATAATAATTTATGTTTATAATTACTTAAGCAGAGCAGAAGGGGTGTCAGGTCTTAAAATAGTTAGAGGTATGCCAGGGGACCTTTGGTAATGTGAGCACACACATATACAACAATACGTCAAGGTCACCAAGAGCCTTCGAGGCTCTGAGCTAGCAATGTTTGTTAGTCACAAAAAATGAAGAACGTACCTGTTCAGGCCACTCCAGATGATAAAATAGAGTTTGGTTTATGCAGGAGTAGACACTGATTCCAGATCCCATTCCACCGGGGCTGCTACAACATCAGCAGCAAGGGTATTTACATTCTGCTGGACCACATTCTTACGGCTGCAGCATGGTCCAACTAACGAATCTCCAAACATTTTATAATAACCCAGTGCTAGACCAGGGGTATTTGTCAACTCTATTTGACGTTCTAGTTATGGTTTCCATCTGGGTGAGAGATGTGAATATTATTATTACTTCATTTAAACAGCATCAGCATGTTTTAAATCTATGTCATGACTGTATGCATTATGAATGTTTTTCCCTCATTTGTCAATGAAGCAGTTCTGGTTGTGTAGACTCATTTCTCACGGCATGAATTCACAGAGCTTTGAAATCTTCACATAGTCACTCACGTGACTCCAAAGTAAAATAGTACGATTAAACGAGAACTTACGAGTTTGATGTTTGATCTTTATTTTATGATGAGTTACGATGAGGGACTATGGCCCTCCGCTCCCAACCCTCATGAATGTCATCTGGTAGTTCTAGACTTCTGTTATCTTACTATTATACTTCAGTCATTATTACCTGTCATTTCACACCGCTGCTCTGAAGATTGACACACGTGCGGCTGGATGGGTTATTCACGTAGTCCCTCATTGTAACTCCTCATAAAATAAAGTTCAAGCTTCAAACTGGTAAGTTCTCGTTTAATCTTACTATTCCCACGATGGCGGGACTGTCATATGCTGAGCAGATGGGCTTGTATACTCTGGAGTTTAGAAGGATGACATGAATCTCATTCAAACATATAAGATTGTTAATGGTTTGGACAGGCTAGAGGCAGGATACATGTTCCCGATGTTGGCGGAGTCCAAAACCAGGGGCCCCAGGTTAAGAATAAGGAGTAAGCCATTTAGAAAGCAGATGAGGAAACACTTTTCTCACAGAGAGTGGTGAGTCTGTGGAATTCTCTGCCTCAGAAGGCGGTGGAGGCACGTTCTCTGGGGATCAGGGAATATGTGGAGAAGGCAGGAACGGGGTATTGATTGGGGATGATCAGCCATATTGAATGGTGGTGCTGGTTCGAAGGGCCGAATGGCCTACTGCTGCGCGTATTGTCTATTGTCTAGTCATAGGGCTCCAGTCCTAAAAACAATCTTTCACCATCACCCTCTGCTTCCTTCCATGAAGTAAATTCTCTATCCAATTGGCTAGATCTCCCGCAGAAAGCAATGGAGGCCAATTCACTGGAGGTATTCAAAAGAGATAGATATAGCTCTGAGGCCTAACAGAATCAAGGGATATGGGATTTGCCCTTAATATACTTATACAATCACTTTGTATTCACTTTAATATTATCTGACCGAGCTATCTCCTGCTCCCTTTTTGCCCTCCTGATATCCTACATAAGTATGCTCCCCAGTCTCCAATGCTCCTCCAGGGATAAACTTGATCCCAGCCGCCTATACCTTCACCATGTCTCCTGCTTTTTCCTGATTAAGGAATGGGAAAGTCCTGATCCACAAATTAATGTTCTGGAGCAATGGATAAATAGATAGGACCTGGCAAAAGTTGATAGATGGAGGTTGTTTCTGGGCCAATGGATGTTCAACAGGTGGGAGGCTTTTCACACTAAGATGCCAAGAGCTCAACATGTGCATTTTCCTGTCACAGTGAAGAGCAAAGCTGGCAGGAGTAGGGGACATCAGATGAAAAGTGATATTGAGACTCATAAGAAAATAAAGCATGGGTCAGATACAAACAGCTGGGCTCAAGTTAATCCCTGGAGCAGTATAAGGATGCAGGAGTATACTTGAGAATGGAAGACAGGAGGACAAAAAGAGGCATGGAATATCATTGTCAAAAAAGATTAAGGAGAATCCAAAGAGACTTTGTAAGTATTTTAAGGAAAGTAATTAATTTAGATTCCATTATAAAGGATAAGGTTATTAACTACATTGAAGTTCATGATAAAATTCAGATAAAATAAAGTTCAGACGTCAGCATGATTTTGTGAAGGGGAGATCTTGCTTGATGAATCTGCTGGAATTCTTTGAAGAAGTAATTAGCAGGACGGACAAAGGAGAGTCAGTGAATGTTGTTTACCTAGATTTTCTGAAAACCTTTGATAACGTTCCACATGTGAGGCTGCTAAGGAAGATGAGAGCCCACGTCATCAAAGGGCAGATACTACCAGGGGTATCAGGTTGGCTGGATGGCAGAAAGCAAAGAGTGGCAATAAAGGTGTTTTTTTCTGGTTGGCTGACAGTGACTACCAGAGTTCCACTGGGGTCAGTGTTGGGGCCGCTATTCTTCAAGTTGTATATTAATGATTTGGATGAGTTGATTGAAGATTTTGTGGCCTAGTTTGTAGATGATATGAACATAGATGGAGGGGCAGGTAATGTAGAGAAGGCAGGGACGCTGCAGAAAGACTTCAACAGGTTTGGAGAGTGGCAGAGAATTGTCAGAAATATATTGTTGCAAAGTGTGGAGTCATGCATTTTGGTACTAGCAATAAAGGTGTAGACTATTTTCTAAATGGAGTGATAATCCAGAAATCGGAAATCGGGACATGCGAATGCTGGTGCAGGATTCTCAAAAAGTTAATCTGCAAGTCGAATTGGTAGTATGGAAGGCAAAGGCATTGCTGGCATATATATCAAGAGGGATAGATTACAAACAGGATGTAATGCTGAGGTGCTGGTCGGGCCACATTTGGATCATTGTGAGCAATATTGGGCACCATATCTGAGGAAGGATGTACTGGCTCTGGAGATGTTCCAGAGGAGGTTTACAAGAATAATCCTAAGAATTAGTGGGTTAACATATGATGAGCATTTTATAACACTGTACTCGCTGGACATGTGAAGGATGAGGGGAACCTCATTGAAACTTACCATATAGTGAAAGGTTTGGATAGATTGCATGTGGAAAGGATGTTTCCACTAATGGGACGAAGGTTCATCGCCTCAGCATTGAAGAGCATTTCTTTAAGAACGCGATGAGGAGGATTTTCTTTAGTCAGAGGGTGGTGAATCTGTGGAATTCTTAGCCACAGAAGGATGTGGAGGCCAAGTCAATGGATATTTTTAAGGCATAGCTAGATAGATTCTAGATTAGTATTGGTGTCAGTGGTTACGGGGAGAAGGCAGGAGAATGGGTTTAGGAGGGAGACTTGTTGGGCCAAATGGCCTCTTTCTGCTACTAACTCGTATGACCTTATAATCTGATCAAGGGAGACAGCATGGCCTATCAAATACCAAAGGGAACATCTATTTGTGGAGCCATAGGAGATGGATGAGACCGCCGATGAATATTTCTCCTCTCTTTTTACTCTGGGCAAAGACATGATGACTAGGGAGCCCAATAAAGTTAACGGGGGCCTCTTGGTTATAGTCTGCATTACAGCAGAGGAGCTGTGTCTTAAAGCACACATCTTTGAAGCCTGATCCAAGAACAATGTGGGAAGTTACAGTAAAAATGCAGGTGCCCTGGCTGATATATATGCATGATCGTTAGCCACTGCTGAAGCCGCACAAGACTGGAGTGTGGCTGATGTTTTGTCTTTATTCAAGGAGGGCTCCAAAGATAAGCCTAGGAACTACAATCCAGTATGAAATCCAGCTGTGGTATGTTTGTTTGTGGCATGCATTTATGAGGATGTTGCCAGAACCGGAAGGATTGAGTTTAAAGGGAAAAATCTTTGGACAGTCTATGGCTTTATTTGTGAGGGAAAAGAAGATTGGGGTATGATCCTCCTGATGATGTGTAAAATAATAAAGGGCATTAACAGGATGAATGCACACAATCTATTTCCCAGGGAAAGAAAATCAAGACAATAACGGCTTTGAGAGAGGTGAGAGGGGGTAGATTTAATTGGAATCTGATGAGCAACTATTGCACAAAGAAAATTTAAATATAAAGAATGAATTGCCAGGCAAAATGGTTGTGGCAGATACAAGAACAAATTCAAAAGACATTTGGATAGGAAACCTTCAATGGGATATGAGACAAACTCAGACAAATTGGTCTAACATAAGCAGGCACTTGGTTGGTATCGATGAGTTGGGCTGAATATATTGTAAGAAAGATGATCCGCTGAAACAACCAATGATAAAGTCAAATAGCATTATATCTGTAATTTTAAGATAACTTGGGGAACAAAAGCAAACACGCCTCATTTAAATTCCTCAATGTTTCAGCGAGACCATATTTGCAGTTCAGGGCATTGTTTTGGCCTCTGTTCCTAAGGCAGGGAATACGTGCCTTCGAGTCGGTGCAGCATCAATTCACCCGATGTATGTTTGGAATGAGGGATGAGTTTATTGAAGAGGGATTGAGGAAATCGGACTAAACTCAGTGAAACTTAGAGCAAATGTATTAATGATTGAGAGAGGGGATTGAGGATTGGATAATGAGAGGCTGCTTCCTCAGTCTGGTAACTCTTGAACAGGGGTGGGGTCATCATTTTCGATTTAGCAGAGATAAGTTCTGGTGGAGCGGGTTGGGAATCTTCAGAATGTTCTACCTCAGAGGACTCAGAATGTGGAGCTCAGAATGCACGGAATGTCATTATTATATTGTGAGAGCATCTCAGTAAATGTTGTAAAAAACCAACTCTTCAGCGAAGCTCCTTTGGATGGAACCTGCTGGTCATTGCTGCTCTGACCACGTTTTGACTCCTAATATACACTAAGGTCCTTACTCCCACATTAAATGCTTCAGGGGTTAAACACACAATGATATCCCAAAACATTGCATGATGAGCATTTTTGAGCAAAGTGCTTTGGGCCGTTATTTCCAGCTTTATCAACATTCACTCACCACAAGATTAAATTGATCATATTTCAAAATGACAAAGGAAAATAACGAATCAGCTCTCAGAAAGAAGTGTTAATCAGAAACATGTTATGTAACTCTCCTCTCCTCAACAATCTGAGATCAGCCGTGGGTTTTACTGCAACCGCTCAGCTTCTGCATAAACAACGTCTGCCAACCGTCCTTTATAACTTTCTTGGGTTCCCTAGTCATCTCTCCCTCCTAAATCATTCTCCTGCCTTCTCCCCGAAACCACTGACACCCTTACTAATCAAGAATCTATCTGGCTCTGCCTTAAAAATATCCATTGAATTGGCCTCCACAGCCTTCTATGGCAAAGAATTCCACAGATTCACCACCCACTGACAAAGAAAATCCTCCTCATCTCCTTCGTAACGAAATGCTCTTTAATGCTGAGGCTATGAACTCTCGTCCCATTAGCGGAAACATGCTTCCCACATGCACTCAATCCAAGCCTTTCATTATATGGTAAGTTTCAATGAGGTCCCCCTCATCCTTCTCAAGTCCAGCGAAGTGCTATAAAATGCTCATCATATGTTAACCCACTAATTCCTGGGATTGTTGTTGTAAACCTCCTCTGGACCTTCTCCAGAGTCAGTACATCTTTCCTCAGATATGGTGCCCAATATTGTTCACAATTATCCAAATGCGGCCCGACCAGCACCTCAGCATTACATCCCTGTTTTTGTTGTCTATCCCTCTTGAAATATATGCCAGCAATGCCTTTGCCTTCCATACTACCAATTCGACATGCAGATTAACTTTTTGAGAATCCTGCACCAGCATTCCCAAGTCCCTTTGCACTTCCGATTTATGGATTATCTCCCCATTTAGAAAATAGTCTACACTTTTATTGCTAGTACCAAAATGGATGGCTCCACACTTTGCAACAATATATTTCTGACAATTCTCAGCCCACACTCCAAACCTGCTGAAGTCTTTCTGCAACGTCCCTGCCTTCTCTACACTACCTGCCCCTCCATCTGTTTTCATATCATCTACAAACTAGGACACAAAACCTTCAATCAACTCATCCAAATCACTAATATACAACATGAAGAGTAGCAGCCCCAACACTGACCCCAGTGGAACTCTGGTAGTCACTGGCAGCCAACCAGAAAACGCCCCCTTTATTGCCACTCTTTGATTTCTGCCATCCAGCCAACCTGATACCCCTGCTAGTGTCTGCCCTTTGATAACGTGGGTTCTCATCTTCCTTAGCAGCCTCACATATGGAACGTTATCAAAGGTTTTCAGAAAATCTAGGTAAACAACATCCACTGACTCTCCTTTGTCTGTCTTGCTAATTACATCTTCAGAGAATTCCAGCAGATTCATCAACAAGATCTCCCCTTCACAAAATCATGCTGACATCTGCCTATTTTATCATTAACTTCTATGATCTTGTTAACCTCATCTTTTATAATGGAATCTAAATTATTTGCTTTCCTTAAAATATTTACAAAATCTCTTTGGATTCTCCTCAATCTTTTTTGACAATGATATCTCATGCCCCTTTTTTTCCTCCTGACTTGCTTCTCAAGAATACCCCTGCGTCCTTATACTGCTCCAGGGATTCACTTGAGCCCAGCTGCTTGTACCTGACCCATGCCTTCTTTTCTTCTAAGTCTCAATATCACTTTTCATCTGATGTCCTCTACTCCAGCCAGCTTTGCTCTTCACTCTGACAGGAACATGCACATGTTGATCTCTTGGCATCTTAGTGTGAAAAGCCTGTTGAACATCCATTGGCCCACAAAGAACCTCCATCTATCAACTTTTTCAAGGTTCTATTTATTGAATTGAATTGAATTGAATTGAATTGAATTCCTTTATTGTCATTCAGACCTTTCGGTCTGAACGAAATTTGTTACCTTGCAGTCATAACATGTAATAAATTAAAACAAAACACACAATAAACACATAATTTAACATCCACCACAGTGAGTTCACCAAGCACCTCCTCGCTGTGGTGGAAGGCAAAAGTCTTAAAGTCTTTGTCATTTTCCCCTACTTGTTCCCCCTCTGTACGGAGGCAATCCAGGCCTTCGATGTCATCGTCCACCAGGCCCGCGGCCGAGCCTCCGAAGCCAGGCCGCCACCGCCGCCGTCGCCGGAACGCCGGAACACCACCACAGCCCCCAGCCAGGATCGACCACGGGAACGCTGGATCCGCCGGAGCTCTGAAGCCGGGCCGCCACTGGAGCACCTGCTGGAGAGCCGCGGGAGAGCCGCCTGAGCCGCCGGAGCCGGGCCGCCGCTGGAGCACCTGCTGGAGAGCCGCTGGAGAGCCGCCGGAGCCGCCGGAGCGCCGAAGCCGGGCCGCTGCTGGAGCACCCGCTGGAGAGCCGCCGGAGCGCCAATGCCGGGCCGCTGCTGGAGCACCGCTGGAGAGCCGCTGAAGCCCCGAAGCCGGGCCGCTGCTGGAGCACCCGCTGGAGAGCCGCCGGAGCGCCAATGCCGGGCCGCTACTGGAGCACCGCTGGAGCAACTGCTGGAGCACCGAAGCCCCAAAGCCCCGAAGCCCCGAAGCCCCGAAGCCGGGCCGCCGCCGCCGCTGGAACACTGGAGCTCTGAACGCTCGCCACAGCTCCGAGGCCACCAGCTCCGCCATTAGGCCTCAGCACAGACGGAGACGGTGACGGGGGACACGACAAGAAAAGGTCGCATCCCCCCGAAGGGAGAGACTAAAACCTTGTTTCTCCCACCCTCCCCCCCCCCCCGCCCCCCACACAAACACAAATTCTAACTAAAAACAGACACGAAAGGACGAAAAAAAAAGAAAAAAAGACGGACTGCAGGTGAGCCGCAGCTGCCACGCAGCGCCGCCACTTCCGTTATTTATCCATTGCTCCAGAACATTAATTTGTGGATCAGGCCTGTCCCATTCCTTAATCAGGAAAAAGCAGGAGGCATGGTGCAGGTATAAGTGGCTGGGATCAAGTTTATCCCTGGCGGAGCATTGGGGACTGGGGAGCATACTTAAGAAGGATATCAGGAGGGCAAAAAGGGAGCAGGAGATAGCTTGGTCAGATAATATTACAGTGAATACAAAGTGATTTTATAGTACATTAAGGGCAAATGTATATCTAGAGAGAGTATAGGGACCCTCAGAAACCAAAACAGTCATCTCTATGTGGAGCTGCAGGAAATGTTCAAGGTCCTCAATGAGTATTTCTCCTCTCATTTTACCATGGAGAAAGCCAAAAGTACAGGAGAACGATGGTTAAGGGAGATGTCTTGAGGACCATCTGTTTTACAATCAAGGAGGTTCTGGGCATTATCTGGCATGTGAAGATAGAGATATCTCCCAGACCTGATCAGATTTATCCAAAGACATTGTGAAAAACTAGTGAAGAATTTACAAGTGATCTGGCTGAGATCAATGAACCATCATTGGACACGGGTAAGATGTCAGAAAAAAGGGGGGGTGGCTATTGTTGTGGCTCTATTTAACATAAAAACAGATACATAGAAACATAGAAAATAGGTGAAGGGTCATTCGGCCCATCGAACTATTCGAGCATTCGACCATTCATTATGATCACTTACCATCCAATATTCGACTTGCCCATGCTCAGTGTCGGTTTCACCAAGATCACTCAGATCTGAACCACATCACAGCCTTGGTCCAAACACGAAGCAAAGAGCTGCATTCCGGAAAGACCCATGAAACACTCAGGAAAGAGACTGAAGCACCCCTGACAGACTAAGCCATCGTTCAAGCAAGTGAAACAACAAATACAACACCATGTGATGAAGGGCTTGCAAGTCTACAGACCTCTTCAGCAGGTGATCAAGAAGAAACATAGATAAAAGATGCTCCCCTGGGTCGGTCCACAAGGGTGTGTCGGCCGATCGCCCGGTACCAGGCCGTATAACAGCGCGAATCCTTTCACTGTTTTTTTAAGTACAGTTGATTTTTATTTTCTCTTTTCCCTGTAATCTCATCCTAGTGAAGAGTGAAGTACAATATGGAGATTGTGGGCGCCGCAGCCCGCATAGCCCCGTGAAACACACATGCGCGCTAACCTGTCTGTAACTCTTACATCAGTATTGGGGTCTGATCAGAGCGGGTCATTTACACGGCAGTCGCTCGGTGTCCGTCCACATTCACGTACACATTTAATCCCCGCCAGATCTCTCAGATTCACAGATTCACCGAGTCACAGAGTCACAGAGTCATGCAGCATGGGAACAGGCCCTTTGTCCAAACTGTCATGCTATCCAAGACGCCACAACTAAACTAGTCCCATCTGCCTGTTTTTGACCCATTTCCTTCTAAACCTTTGCTATCCATGTACCTGTCCAAATCTTTTCTAATTGTTCTTATAGTACCTGCCTCAACAACCTACTCTGGAATGTCATTCCATTTATCAATCTCTATGTGAAAAGGTTGCCTTTCAGGTTCCTATTAAATCTTACCCCCTCACCTCAAACATATATACTCCATTTCTTGATTCCCCTACTCTGCATAAAAAGACTGTGTACATTCATCCTTTCTATTCCCCTCGTGATTTAATGCACCCCGAAAAGATCTCCCCTCAACCTCCATGGAATAAACTCCAATCTTCCTTAACATTTCCCAATTGCTCAAGTCCCTGAGTCCTGGCAGCAACCTCATACATCTTCTCTGCACACTTTCCAGCTTAATGATAGCCTTCCTCCAGCAGTGTTATATCCTGGGCTATTCCCAATGCCCTGATTGATGAAGGCCAATGAACTGATAGCCCATCTTAACCACACTATCTACTATGACACCACTTTCAGGGAACAATGTACCTGTTATGCAAACACTCTGCAGGGCTGTACCAATCACTGTAACAGCCTTCTCCTGGTTTTTGTTTTTTTTTTGTTTGTTTATTTTTGTTAGAAGCAAGTACAATAGTGTGGTACTTGAGTACCCAATACATACATACATACTTCCATTCTTGTACAACTTCAAACTTTTGATTTAATAATAAAAGAACAGTGAGAAAAAAAAGAAATAAAGAGTGTCGGAATAGATAATCAAGCGAGTAGAAACAGAAAGCAAAAGAAATAAAGGATAGAGATGAGAAGTTAAAAGATTGAAAGAGAAGGAGAAAGTAAAGAAAAGAAAGATTAGGAGAGATAGACCTATTTTGTTTTTTGTTTTTTTTTGCCCATCCGTCATCCGGTTCTAAACCATTTAATTTCTAAGGTTATGTTATGTTGCACCATGTGCTTGTAAAAAGTTAATAAAAGGAGACCAAATCTTTAAGAATAGGTCTACTTTGCCTAGTAGGAGGAATCTAATTTCTTCAAGATGTAGCGTTTCAGACATACTTGAAATCCACATTTTGAATGTTGGCGTAGGTGCGTTTTATCCAAAATGTGAGTATAAGTTTATTTGCTGTTATTAGACCGTAATTAAGAAAAGCTTCTTGGAATATAGTTAGTTTACTTCCCTCTTCTATTGATCCGAAGATAATCAGTTCTGTATTGGAGTTCAATTTTGTGTTAAATAGTTTTGTAAAAATTCCAGAAATATCATTCCAAAATGTATACAGTTTTGTACAAGAGACAAAGGAATGTGCTATAATGGCATTTTGAGTTAGACATTTGGCCTTCTCTAGGTTTAACCACAAAATACAACATCTTATACTTATCTGCATTAAATCTCATTAGCTTTAACTCAGGTCACTTGCTCAGCAGATCAAAATCCTGCTGTAATTTTTGAAAGCCATCATTAGTATCTAAGATATGAACCCACTTTAATATCATTTGCAAACTTACTAATGATGCTTGTACATTTTCATCCACATTATTGATATAAACGGCAAACAGCAATAGGCCCAGCAATGATCTCTGAGGCACACTCCTAGTCACAGACCTCCAGTCCTAAAAAAAAATCTTCCACCATCACCCTCTGCTTCCTTCCTTGAAGTCAATTCTCTATTTGTTTTGTTCAGGAAGCTGGCATGATCTGAAACACACGGACTGAAAGGCTGGTGGAAACAGTCAAAAATAATTTTCAAATTATTTGGCTGAACGTGTGAAGGAATAATTTCCAGTGGTTCAGGGAAAGAGCAGGAGAATTGTGCTGAATGGATCACATGATTAAAGAGATGACACAGATAGGATGGGGCAAATGGCCTCCTGCTGTGCAGTATCATTGTATTATTCTATGATTGTACCAGGGGTTGACGATGGAGCTGAAAGTACAATGGGTCCAAATGACCACTTGCTCTGCCTTTAGTGTGTGAAGTGATTGGGGAACAAGAGAAAATCCAGAAAAGAAAGGGCCATTTGGCCCATCAATCCCACCCCGCTGGAGATCATGTGGATTCCTTCCCACATCATGTTCCTGCAGGCATCTCCCTCAGTTGTGCCTGGAAATGCAACAAGCATCAAGCAGTCCAGGATCACCCCATCCTTCCATGCTCCTTCTGACCAGACTTCACTCCAGCTCCATGTTGAAAAGTGGCCAAGATGCTAAATTGAACCAGTTCTTTTAAATGGATTACAAACTTTCCCGAGTCTGTGATGGAGTCAACTTTCCACCGTGATGGGAAATGGAGAGGAAATAGACCAGAGTGAGTAAAGGATTTAGTGAGGTGTTCTGGGTCAATAATGTTGTTTTTGAAGCATATGTCTAAATGTTACATCTTATTTGTTCCTGTTGATAATATTCATTAGACCCTAACACCATAAACACATAATGGGACCATAAATACTTTCAACAGTTTCCATTCCTCAGCATTCAGCTACAGTGCCACATTTTACAGTCACACTTGGAGCTCACAAGACATTTCTGTGGCTTCCTGTTCATCTTGTTCTAATCTGTCAGTCAGTGATTGGTCAGCAGGAGTTTTACGTAGATTTTTGCAGCCAATTGAGTTTGATTCCAATGGTTCCAAATGCCTCAAAGATGCCAGAACTACATGTATATAAGGATGCAACAGCATTGGAAACCTCATCGACACAGAGAGCTCGGAGAGAGAGAGGTGGGAATGGCAGCAGGATATGCCCACCTTCACCGTGAAACTTGACACTAATGACGAATTGTTTTCTTGTGTTTCAGGTCCGAGAAAGGAAGCATGATGCTGGTGTGGGTTTTGGTGCTGACCGCACTGCTTGCCAGTGATGTGGCAGGTAAGGGCCATTGATTCCAGGAGCTTTAGAAATATATTGGTGTGAGGAATAAATGCACAGTTTTGGGACTGTGGAACATGAGAATTTGAGGACATTGGGACTGGTCGGGATGTGGTAGGAAATGTCTGTTGTCTGGGATACTCATCTCAGAGCTGCTGAGTTGGAAGTTGAGTTGGAGACTCTCCTCCACATCAGGAGACAGAGATTTATCTACTGTGACGTTTCACAGGAAAACAGAGTTGCAGGAAGAGGGATATGTGACTCTCTGTCAGGAACCCAGGGGTGCAGAGCAGAAGGTTCTGCAGGCACTGGTCCATTGCAACGGGTGCAGTGTACTTGCCCACTGTGAGGGTGAGGATGGAGGCTTGAGGGAGGATGGTCAGAGTGCTGGCAATGATACAATGGACAGAGACAGAGATTGGTTGTAGTTATGGTGGTCAATGGAAATGTAATTTCAATTCTCTGCCTCATCACTGACCAGCATGGGTCAGGTATAAGGGCACATAGAAACATAGAAACAGAGAAATTAGGTGCAGGAGTAGCCATTCAATATGATCATGGCTGATCATCCAACTCAGTATCCTGTACCTGCCTTCTCTCCATACCCCCTGATCCATTTAGGCACTAGGGCCACATCTAACTCCCTCTTAAATATAGCCAATGAACTGGCCTCAACTACCTTCTGTGGCAGAGAATTCCACAGATTCACCATTCTCTGTGTGAAAAATGTTTTTCTCATCTCGGTCCTAAAAGACTTCCCTCTTATCCTTAAACTATGACCCTTGTTCTGGAGTTCCCCAACATCGGGAACATCTAGCCTGTCTAACCCCTTAAGAATTTTGTAAGTTTCTATAAGATCCCCCCTCAATCTTCTAAATTCTAGCGAGTACACGCCGAGTCTTTCCAGTCTTTCTTCATATGAAAGTCCGCCCATCCCAGGAATCAGTCTGGTGAACTTCCTCTGTACTCCCTCTATGGCAATAATGTCTTTCAGTTTAAACTGGCACAGTGCAGAGGAGTGTAAAACCAGAGGGCATAGGTTTAAGATGCAAGTGGAAAATGTTAAATGTGCCAGAGGAAGCAGTGCAGACAGGTAGAATTGCAGCATTTAAAAGGCACTTACACATGTCCATAGATAGGAATGGATGAGAGGACATGTGCCAAAAGAAGGCAATAGGTCTCACTCAGGACGACTCTTCAGTTGGCATGTTGGGTAAAATCCTCATTCTCTTTATCTTCCAGGAGCAAACAATTCCACGGAACCAGAGGAGACTCTGCAGAACATTGGATGTCATGGACTATCCAGGGGACCATGTGCTGCACACTGGTATTATTATCGTCCTACAAGATCCTGTTACCGTTTCTTCCATTACACAGTGCCATGGGGACATGCTGAGGTAAGTCCCTGAAACCAGCAATTGCTAAGTTTAGAGATTCAGCTTGGAAACAGACCCTGCAACGCACAGACTACAGCGATCCGTGAACACTAGTTCTGTCCTACACACACAAGTGACAATTTACAGTTGTCCATCAACTGACAAACCTTCCCATCATGGAATGTTGTACCTAAACTGGAGGGGGACCAACATCCTAGCGGGAAGGTTTGCTCATGCTACACAGGAGGGTTTAAACTATGGTAGATTGGCAGGGGGTTGGATCTCGTGCAGGACAGAAGCACATGAGATGTTAGAGATTAGTATGGAGGGTTGTGTGAGAAAAGTTAGTGCACAGAATAAGCAGGGGAAAGGTGGAGAGTGAGGAATGAGGGTTGGTTTAAACTGCACGTATTTTAATGCAAGGTGCCTGACGTGTAAGGCAGATGAGCTTAGGGCATGCATAGGTACGATCGACTAGGACAGGACTGAAACCTAGTTATGGGAGGTGCAGGATTGGCAGTTCAATGTTCCGGGGTACAGGAGCTTCAGGAGAGACATGGATGAGGGAAAATGAAGAATGGGGGTTGCATTGTTGGTTGAGGATTATGTCACGGCAGTGATCAGAGGTGACATTATGGATAATTCATCTAATGAGATTCTATGGGTGGAGCTGGGGAACAAGAAAGGGATGATCTCCTTGTTGGGGGTGTACTACAGACCCCCGAATAGTCAAGGGGAATTAGAAGAACAAATGTGCCAGGAGATCGCACACAGCTGCTGGTCAATAAGGTTGTTGAGGTCAGCGATTTTAACTTTCCAAAAATAGAATGGGAAAATCATAGCGTGAACGGTTCAGATGGGTTGCAATTCCTCAAAAGTGTTCAGGAGAGTTTTCTTAAGCAGTATGTGGAGGCCCCCACATGTGAGAGGGCAACACTGGATCTAGTATTGACAAATTGGGAAGGGCAAGTTAATGAAGTGTGATTGGTGGAGCCTTTTGGGACCAGTGACCACAATTTCATTAGGTTTAAGATAGTTATGGATAGGGATGGAGAGGGTCCACGTGTGAAAATGCTCACCTGGGGCAAGGCCAACTTTGAGGGTATGAGAGAAGGTCTTGCTCAAGTTGACTGGAGCAGGTTATTTAAGGGGAAAAGAATAGCGGCCAAATGGGATGTTTTAATGTGTACTGAAGAAAGCTCAGGATGTGTATGTCCCCTTTAGAGTGAAGGGCAAAGCCGGCAAACATAAGGAAGCTTGGCTGACGAGGGAAATTGGGAAATTGAAAACAAGAAGAAAGCATGGGGCAGGTAGAGACACTGGGAGCAAAGAAGTAAACTAAAAAAGGAAATCAGAAGGGCAAAAAGGGGCCAGGAGATAGCTCTGGCGGGTAGCATTAAGGACAATCCCAAAAGGGGGAAAGGGTAACTAGAGAGAGAGAGAGTGGGACCTCTCAAGAATCAAAGCCTCATCACTGACCATCACTGTGTGGAGCCACAGGAGATGGGCAAGGTCCTAAATGAGTATTTCTCCTCTGTATTTACAGAAGAGAAAGACAGTAGGACGGAGGAAATTGACAAGTCACTGGAATTGCTCCAGTCACTGGAATTGTCTTGAGAGCTGTCACTGGAATTGTCTTGAGAGCAGTCAGGGTTACAGTTGAAGATGTACTGAAGATACTGCCCTGTTTGAAGGTAGACAAATCTCCAGGGCCTGATCTGATATATCCAAAGACATTGTTGGAAACTGGAGAGGAAATTGCAGGAGCCCTGGTTGAAATTTCCGAGTTGTCCTTAAATGCAGGAGAGGTGCCGGAGGACTGGAGGGTGGCAAATGTTGTACCTCTTTTCAAGAAGGGCTTCAGGGAAAATGCTGGGAACAATGGGCCAGTGTGCTTAACATCTGTAGTTAGACAAAAATGCTGGGCGAGGTCGCATCTATGGAGCAAAGGAAATAGGCGACGTTTCGTGTCGAGACACTTCTTCAGACATCTGTAGTTGGTAAGTTACTGAGGGATAGGAAATACAGGAATTTGGATGGGCAAAGCATAATTAGGGATAGTCAGCATGATTTTGTAAGTGGGAGGTCATGTCTTACAGCTCTGATTGATTATTTTGAAGACGTGACCGAAAAGGTTGATGAGGGCAGAGCTGTAGATGTTCTGTACACGGACTTCAGTGAGGCGTTCAACAAGGTTCTGCATGTTAGGCTGCTGTGGAAGGTTAGATCGCATCGGATCTGGTTGGTCCAAGGAGAGATACTATAGCAAAACGGTTAGCAATTTGGCTCCTTGGAAGGAAGCAGAGGGTAATGGTGGAAGGTTGCTTCTCAGACTGGATGACTGTAACTAGTGGTGTGACTCGTGGTTCAGTGCTGGGCCCATTACTGTTTGTGATTTACAACAATGATTTGGATGAGAACATACAGGGTAAGATTAGCAAGTTTGCTGATGAAACAAAAGCTAGTGGTTTTGCAGATAGTGAAGATGGTTGTGAACGATTGCAGCAGGATCTGGATCAATTGGACAGATGAGTGAAGGAATGGTTGATGGAATTTAATACAAAGAAGTGTGCGGTGTTGCATTTTGGGATGTTGGATAAGGGCAGAACCTATACAGTAAATGTAGGCCTCTGGGTTGTGTTGTCGAATAGAGGGATCTAGTACAGGTGATGGTTACTTGAAGGTCGAGTCGCAGGTAGATAAGGTAGATAAGTTGGCACTTTGGCCATCAGTCAGAATATTGAGTATAGAAGTTGGGAGATCATGTTGCAGTTGTAAAACACTTTGTTGAGACCACATTTGGAATATTGTGTTCACTTCTGGGGAACATGTTATAGGAAAGATATTGTCAAACTTGAAATGGTTCAGAAAAGATTTACGAGGATGTTGCTAGGACCAGCGGGTGTGAGCTATAGGGAGAGGTTGTGTAGGCTGGGTCTCTATTCCATGGAGTGCAGGAGGATGAGGGGAGATCTTATCGGGGTATACAAAATCATGAGAGGATTAGACCGGTTAGATACTCTTGCCCAGAGTAGGGGAATCAAGAACCAGAGGACATAGGTTCAAGGTAAAGGGGAAAAGATTTAATAGGAATCTGAGGGGTAACTTTTTCTCACAAAAGGTGGTGGGTGTATGGAACAAGCTGCCAGAGGAGGTAGTTGAGGCTGGGACGGTCTCATCGTTTAAAAAAATTTAGACAGGTACATGGATAGGACAGGTTTTGGAGGGATATGGACCAAGTGCCGGCAAGTTGGACTAGTGTAGCTGGGACATTGTTGGCCGGTGTGGGTGAGTTGGGCCGAAGGGCCTGTTTCCACACTGTATCACTCTGTGACTATAACCGGATCACCTGGAAAAACAAACTTGTTTACAGGGAGAACATACAAACTCCATAAGGAGAATGCCCATGGTCAGGATCGATCCCATGTCTCTGGCACAGTAAGGCAGCAGCTCTACCACTGCACCAGTGTGTGCTGGGACTCCTGGGGAACATTGCTCTCTGCTGGTTTAATCCCATGAACTCACAGCACAGCCTCTCGTTGAATTGCCTGTGATGAGTCCCTGTGTTCCAGGGTGCGCTTCACTACAGTGTGGGCTCCGGTTTCTATCGCTCGGACCAGTGGGTGGAAAATTGGGGATTGGGGGGAAACTCCACACCCAGGAGTTAATACAGAGCTGGGGTTAACACCAAAGTGTTTAAAGAGCTAGACCTCTAGTTGAAGGGAACAAAGTTGCTGTATGTCCACTTCACTCTGGATGATTTACTGAATGACGAGCAAGGGGATGAAACATGGTGATTGAAACAAGAGATAAAATATTTGTTTGTTTCCAGCATTACTGCAGACGCGTAGCACGTCATGGACATCTGGCTTCTATCAAGTCGTGCCACCAAAACGCATTCATTTCCAGAGTGATCTGGGCTGGGAGGGGAGGACGACGAGCCACTTGGATTGGTCTCAACGACATATGCTGGGTAAGGTTATTGGTGACTCGTTATCTTGCAGGACCTCGCGACACTGGGCAGACCTGCATTTGTTGTTCTCCCCAGATTATCCTCTGACTATAACAGAGAGTAGGTTACAGTCAACACATTAATGGATCTCTGGGGTCACATCGTTGTTCATAGGTACGTAGTTTGGATCCAAGTAAATAAACTGCAATCTCTCTGGAGTAACAAGTTACCATCAGTAATGGGGTCTGAAACTACCGGATTGTTGTAAACACTCCTCTGGTTCACTGTTGTTCTTCAGGGTAAGAAATCTGCCCTCCTTCCCCAGTCTGGCCTCACCACGACACCAGAGATCCATCAATGTGTTGACTCTTACCTGCTGTCTGAAATGATCAGAGGATGATCAGGGAAGGACAATAAATGCAGGTCCAGCCACTGTCACCACGTCCTGTGAACAAATAAAATCCCACATGTTCGTGTGTCTGTTTCTGCTCCACATGAGCCTCCTCTCACCTTCCTTCATCTCATATCATCACTGAGGCTTTCCTTTCCCCTCATCAGCTTCACTGTCTTCCACCTAAATGTGAGATTCTGATCGGTCTCAAAGCCCCCTCACCACAGTCCGTCACCTCCTCACCACTCTGGGGAAAAGAGTTTCTCTGGGCGAGGCTGCTGGGTTGATCAGTGACTCCTTTATATTTATTCTCCCTGCTTTTTGACTGCACCACCAGTGGAGACATTTCCCCACGTAAAATCCAAAGCCATAGTTTGAAGGAGGGTCCCAGTGACCCTCTCGGTCACCCCGCACTCAGGCCTCTGTCTTTAACATCCGTGTTAATTGTAGTTGTGGCTCCACGTTTACAGCAGGTAGACACATGCAGAGCGAAAGAGGGAGCAGGAGATCACCCTCAGCCACTGGTGGATGAAAGGGCTCTGGTTGGTCCAACCTTTGTTGGGAAGTATCATCTCTCATTTCTGCAGCCTTCCCTGGAAATATGTTTTCACCTTCACTGGTGTCTTTGTGCCTTTCCCATGTCATGGTGTCCAGAACTGTGCTCAGTATCCAAGTGCAGTCTTACCAAGGTTCTATCCCAGTCCCACTCAACTTCTCTGCCTTTCAACTGTATCCCTCGAGAACTGGTCTCCACAGCTTTGAATAAATTATGTGATTTCCTGTACCACTCTGCATTAATTCACACACCCTTTCTCCACACTCCCTGGTTCCGGTTAATCCTTCCAGTTAATCCTTCCCCAGAAACTCTCTGAAGGAAGAAATGAAGCATTGAATTTAAATAACCTGCTGGAGGTCAATAATAGTTTGGGGTTTTCACTCCCCCAAGGAATGGATCCACTAAACCTTCAGACACATTCAAAGCCCCTCGAGTTCTTGGGCTGGGCAATGAATACAGCAGATGTACTCCTGATGTGGACTGGTCCCTGAAGGGCAAGGAAATGTAAAATTCACCAAAGAGCCACTGAATGGAGGAACAGTGTTGGGGTGGAAGGATGAGGGTGTGGGTGAAGTGCCCACTGTTTCACTCCTCCACACACACAACAGGCTCGATGCTACAACTCACTGCCTCCACCTCCTGTTGTGTATGGCATTCTGTGTTCATGGGTCTGCAGGGGTTTACAATTCTTTTCTTCATTGTTCACCGTCTTTATCTAGGAGATGCTACTTTGTATTTGTGTGGAATTACCATATTTTTCTCATTTTCTGAGTTACCATTGCTCCTCTTCTCTGACCTTTCATCTCAGATCCTGTCACATTCATGCCAAAGATTCTGTTACTTCCATGAGATTCCCCCACCCTGCCAGTCCATAGTTGAAACTCCCATCCACTGCCGTACTTGTCCCGGCTGCTCGTATTCTGCTCTCACTCCAGCTCAGGTACAGCTCCTCCCTGTACTGTTAAGTGGCAGCTTACTCAGCATTACAACAGCAATGACCATTGTTTATACCCACAGGAAGGTCATTTCAAATGGGTTGATCGATCTGCATACAGATACGCACGCTGGGCTCATGGGGAACCTAATAATTCTGGCAACGAAGATTGTGTGGAAACTAACTTTCATCGTAAGTGTAACAATGACAGAAATATTGTTCTGATGGAAGTGGTTTTCAGACACTGTATTGAACAAGAGATTACCTCCACAGACCAGCAGTTACACAGAGGGAGTGAACCAACCTCATGGGTCCTGTGCTCTGCAGAACTGGACTGACTGCCCACTAGTGACAGGAGGATATATGGGATGTAATGCAGGAGTCAGGAGAACAGATACCGAGTGTAACTGTGCAGGAGGAATGTATAAGGGGGTAACACTGGAGTTAGAGGATTTATGGGGGGATGTCAAGAGTATGTTTCCTCGAGTGTGAAACCAGATTTACTGGTTATAAATATAAAATAGCCACTCATAAATCAAAGCGAGAAGAGGAAAAATCTTCTTGACTTGGGCGTGGCGGACAGGTGGGGATCAGGAGCACATAATCGAGGCAGAGAGCACAGATGTACTTAAGGGAAAGGTAGATGGAGAAAGGAACAGACGGATGTGTTGATGGGGTCGGATGAAGGGAGGGGGAAGGCTGGAAATACTCAGTGGGTCAGGCAACATCTGTGGAGAGAGGAACAGAGATACTGTAACTTCCCTTAATGAACATTCTGTTTCCTCTCCACTTGCTAACTGACCAATTGAATATTTCCAGTATTAGTTCAGATTTCCGGAATCTGCAGCATTTTGCTTGTGGACAAACTGGTAAATGCTTTCCTCTTTTCTTGCTTCTAGATGTGGGAGTTTGGAATGATCTACCATGTCACGCACGCAGGAGTTTTGTTTGTTCCTACAGACGGCACTGCGATTAGAAGACTCCAGAATCATCCACTCATCCTTTCCAGCAGTGAATCCAATGCTTTGATTTCTGTGTAGCCGCTCTCACTGTCTGTGGTGACTGTACTCACTTAGCTTCTCAGCCAATAATAAAGAGAATTGCATCGAGCTGTGTGTTTGGTGTTGTGTGAGTCCAGTTTCTCGCAGCCTTCCTGTCCCACAGTTGCTTCCTCCCCACCTCTGCACTGGGTGCTGCGCTGAGGAGAAGGCAGCACCGACTTTTCAAAATGAACTTGTCCTTCGGCCGCATCTGGTGTGTTGGGTCCCAGACACCGCACCTGGGAGAGAAATAAAGGCTGTGGAGAGGATACAAGGGGAGTTAGTGGAACAGTTGCAGGGAGGGAGCTGTCACAGTCCTGTGGGTGGGCTGCAGAAGATGAACTGGGACCAGAAATTCCTCAGCACAGGTGTCGGGACATGATGTGAAGGAAGCCAAGCCTTGCCCAACTCTCCAGTCAATGCCCTGAGGGAGAGTGAGAGAGATGGTGGGACTAATTCAACATTACACGGGGAATATAGTTGGGACAGGGAACGCACCTTTGCGGGGCACCTTGCTGATAATTATTGCACAGCTGGTGATGTCATCTATCCTCACTGATTGTGGATGGTGGGTCAGAGAGTTGGGGATCTGAGAGATAAGAGAGGAGATTGTAGGGGCCTTGATGGAGATCTTAGTATCCTCGCTCACCACAGCTGAGGTCTCGGAGGACCAGAGAGTATTCACTATCATCCCTTTATTTAAAGGAAGCAGAGATAATCGTGAAGTTTAGAGGATGGTGAGCCTCACACCAGTGGTAGAGAACTATTGGAGGGATTCTTTGGGATAGAGAATGAGATAATTTGGACAGTCAGAAAGGCTTTGTCCACATATTCTCTTACTAACTTGATAGAGTTTTTGGAAAAGGTGACAATAGTGATTGATGAGGGTGTGACAGTGGATGTCTTGAAAGAACGCTGAAAGAACGCAGCGGTGGACAGAGGAAAACAACGGTGCTTGTGAGTGCGTTGGGGTCTCATCTCCTGCACCCTCAGGGACACCTGTGCAGAGAAATGCTAGATGGAGTTTGTCCAAGCAGCAGTGAGGTGTTGCATTTTGGGAGGTAAAACGTAAGTGGGAAGGACACAGTAAATGACAAAACACTAAACAGCTTTGATGTACGGAGAGATCTTGGGTTCCAAGACCATAATTCCCTGTAAGTGGCAAAACATGTAGATAGAGTGGTAAAGAATGCAAATGGTATGCTTGCATTCACAGGTCTGAGGCTTTGAAAATCATTAAAATCAGGAAGTGAAATGACAGTTTTATAAACCTTTGGTTAGACTGTAGATGGAGTCATGTTTACAGTTCAATCATTCCACTACAGGAAGGAGGTGGAAACGATGGAGTGGATGCAGAAGAGATTGATCAGAATGTGTCCAGAATTAGAGGTTATTAGCAATAAGAAGAGATTGGACAAACCTGGATTGTTTTCTCTGGAGCGTTGGAGATTGAGGGGAGATTTGATAAAAGTATATAAAATAATGAGAGGCATAGACACTCAGAACCTTTTTACCATGGTGGAAATTAGACATTGCAACTCATTGACCATTCATTGATTGCATTCATTGAAACAATTTTTTTTCTCCATGTGCATTACTGAGGGATTTAAGTTTTGAGTCGTCCCAATTGAAGTTTATTTATTGAGGTGAAAAACTGGTCTTGGTCTCTGAACCCAGGTCAGGAACAAGTCAAGCTGATGTGGACACATTTCTTAATCGTCACCAGGTTTAAATCCTGGAAGCTCCTCCCAATACCATGGGAATATCTTCACAAGAAGAATGCAGCGTTCGTCAATCTCTCCCCACCACCCAGTTCAGGGAAACAAGGGGTGGACAACAAATGCTGGTCGTGCCAGAGACACTGACAATTAATCCCCTGAAGTAAACCACAACGTTCTGTACTCAAAACTTCAATACTCAATATCCTGACTGATGATGGATAATGTACTGAAAGCCTTCTTGACCACCCTGTCTACCTGTCCCAATCATGTTCGCCCTTGGACTACCCAATACAAACCACCACTTGAAACCACTGGAACTTGCCCAACTCTCGACCACTTTTCAAGGAAAACCAGCCTTGTGGAACTGTGCCTCATGGGTTGGGAGACGGGTGGGGTCCAGAGATACATAGCACAAGAACACACACTGTCCAAACACTGCTACAAGCTCCTGCAAGAGCACTTGTGCCCTAGATATCAACTCCTTCCTTCATGGTACACCAGGAAACAGGTCAACGGTCATAAACCAGGAGCAGGGAGGTTCTCTGTCCTTGGTGACCTCCTACAAGCAGATCCTTCCTGAAACCCTAAGCCCACAACTGTCCATGTACTCCAGGGACACTTTCACCAGCAACCTGTAGTTGAGGCCAGTATTGGCATATTTAAGGTGAGTTGGATGTGGCTTCCCTAAGGGGATCAGAGGGTAAGAGAAGGCTCCATTACCCCCTCACAATTAATGTGGTCATAAACATGCAGATCCTTCACATCCAGATCCCTTTGTTACACAACATTCAGTGTTCAGTGTGCATTCTCGTGCTGTGTATCTCTGTCCTTCCTGGACTCCAGCAGTCTCCCAACCAGTGAGGTTCAGTTCCACAAGGCTGGTGAATATGATTGGGACAGGTAGATAGGATGGTCAAGAAAGATTTCAGTGATTAGCCTTCATCCGTCAGGATATTGAGTCAATGAAAGTAAGCATGCAGGTATAGCAGGCAGTGAAGAAAGCAAATGTCATGTTGGCCTTCATAACAAGAGGAGTATAGGATCAAAGAGGTCCTCCTGCAGTTGTACAGGGCCCTAGTGAAACCACACCTGGAGTATTGTGTGCAGTTTTGGTCTCCAAATTTGTGGAAGGACATTCTTGCAATTGAGGGAGTGCAGTGTAGATTCACAAGGTTAATTCCCGGGATGGCGGGACTGTTATATTCTGGGAGAATGGAGCGGCTGGGCTTGTATAATTTAGAAGGATGAAAAGGAATCTTATTGAAATATAAGATTATTAAGAGTTTCGACATGCTAGAGGCAGGAAACATGTTCCTGATGTTGGGGGATTACAGTACCATGGGTCACAGTTTATGAATAAGGGATAAGCCATTTCGAATGGAGAAGAGGAAACACTTTTTCTCACAGAGAGTTGTGAGTCTGGAATTCTCGGCCTCAGAGGGTGGTGGAGGCCGGTTCTCTGGATACTTTCAAAAGAGAGCTAGCTAGGGCTCTCAAAGATATTGGAGTCAGGGGATATGGGGAGAAGGCAGGAATGTAGTACTGATTGTGGATGATCAGGCATGATCACATTGAATGACAGTGCTGGCTCAAAGGGCCGAATGGCCTATTCCTGCACCTATTGTCTATTGTCTATTCAGTTCTCACACTCTGTTTAAGTAATATTTTACTTTTTCAATCCTGCTTCCAAAATAAATAAGCTCACATTGTCCCACATCAGACACCATCTGCCACCTCCTTACCCACTCGCCACATCCCTCTGCAGGCTGTGTGCCCCCACAACTTAGAGTCATAGAGTCAAATAGCAGTGAAACATGCGATGCGGTCCAACTTGCCCACACCGACACAGATGCCTCTTCTACACCAGTGCCACCTTCCTGGGAAGTCCAGGACCGCCCAGGGGTGCAGTCACTCACCGTCAGAGTGAGTGTGCGATGATGTTGGTGATCTCTGGCTTGACCCAACAGCTTAGTCCTGGTCTTTGAAGGAGGAGGCGTGACAATCTCAGGTTTCTCTCTGCAATTCACCATTGCCATCGAGGTGCTCACAGTGCAGGTTTGTTCCTGGTAAATCAGCTTTAGCCTTAAAGAGGTGACGCCAGCAATCTCCGGGTTATCCTGGCAGCCAGCCTTTGCCTCCATGTGTGGATACAGTCCCTCATTGTCTGTGGGTAGGCAGAGGTTCTGATATGTCATCCTGGCAATTTAGTCTTAGCCTTAGGCAGAGGTGGTTGTCTAGGGCTTCTTTCCCAGCAGTCCAGACTTGACCACACGGTGGCACTCGTGGTCTTGGGTTTGTCTGAGTGGCTCAGTCTCCCTTGAACCTGCGACAGGGGAACTTAGCTAGAACTCCCTTACTCACTCATGTTTCTTCCTTCTTTCTGCCTCTTTCTTCAGACTTTCTCCGTTTCTTCTTCTCTCATCTTCTCCCTTCTCTCCTGGGGCTAAAATGCATGGGTTACACAGGAAGTAGACTTAGAAGGTTCAAGATGCCAACCAATATAAGCTAATTAGACCCAGCTGTTACCAATGATGCTGAGGATTGACCTCTCCTTGCCTATCAAGTAGTTAAAGAGATTGGAACAACAGCGAAAGGAGAGGGCACCATCATGACCTCTATAAGATCACTCTTAATCCTCCTGCGCTCCATGAAATAAACTCCAGGCCTGCTGAACCTCTCCCTATAGCTCCAGCCCTCAAATACTAGCAACATAAATCAAATTTTTCCAGCTTAACACCTCCCAAGAGCAGGGTACAAAAATTGAACACGATACCCTGACTGACGAAGGCCTATGTACTGAAAGCCTTCTGGACCAGTTTACCTATTGCTAAGGTCACTTTCAAGGAATTAGTTACGTGTCATCCATGATCCATCTGCTACATGATACTCCCCAGGGCCCTGTCATTCATTGTGTAGGTCCTGCCATGGTTTGACTTCTCAAAATGCAACAACTCACGCTCATCTGCATTAAATTTCATGAATCATTCCTCAGCCCATTTGACCAACTAATCAAGAACCTGCAGCCTGTTAACTTGTACACAGGAGTTGCTGGGAGGAGGATGGAGGGAAGCAAGTGATGAAGGCAAGAAGCAACTGTGTAACCAAGAGGCTCAGAGAAATGTACTCACACAGCTCACTGTGTCACCAGGTCACCGCGGCAATCTCCGCCTGTATCATAGCCCAGAGCACACACAGGTAGTGAGGACCGGGACATTGTGTAAAAAAGCAATGTGCTGCATCAGTCAATCCAACCAACAACAACCTTTCACCGGTCCAAGAACACCACGTCCCACAATTATTTCCCTCTGACCCACGGCAGCTTCTCAACCTGGCCTCACTGATGGCTGCAACAGCCACGAATCAGTGAGTAAGATAAAGCCAAGACAAGAGGAGTGGTGAGGGGGTGGAAGCTGCAATAGAAGCATTCACGGGAGAGGGAGATCACCGAGACAGGGAAGGAATTTATTCTGGGAAAGGATCAGGAAAGGTCTCCGTGGGTCACAGTTAAGATACAACGGGATGAAGCTGTCAAGTGGATTAGAGGGAAGAGGGCAAGCTAAGTGCAGCTGTGGTCTGGCTGCAGTGAATGTGGACAGAGACAGGAGAAGAGGTCGGGAGGTGAGAAAGATCAACACACGTTCCTTCAAGTCTTGTTCAGAATGCTGCTAACATGCATCTCCCACTGGTGTTCTATCATCTGACCAGTACACAGTGCACTGGTGAAGTGTCAGAGACTCACCTCCTCAGACTGAGAGCTGGAACATTTCAGTGCAGCCCCCCGTGTACCAACTGTGGTTCTACACGTTGCTGGGGGAGTGTGCAGGGCAGGGGGATTACTCTTGGATTGTTCTCAAGGGCTGTCACAGGCACAGAGGGGTGACTAAACTCCTCCTGCACTACCCACTTCTATGGTTGAACAGCAGGACCAGGAAAGGCCCAGATACACACTCACCCTACTTATGTTCAACACGCGAGAGCCACAACTCCTGGTTTATCCCTCACTACACCAGAGGACATGTTCATTTTCTGGATGAAGAGTGTATCAATGACGTCCAGGACTGCCCAGGTGAGAACTCCATGGCAGATGAACAGTGAAGTACCATTAACCATACAGAATGGGGCTGATTAAGAGGCCACAGGGCTGAAGGGAAGGTATTGGCAAGGGGAAAGAAATGACTAAACTGACGGAAAGGGTCGGGATAAATGGAACCATTTTGGAATGACATTTAGTGACTTGTGCAATGCCACAGGGAGCAATGCTGGGACTCAACTATTCATAATCTACAGTTCTGACTGGAATGAAAGGTCTGAATTGAGAGACTTGAGACAAATTTGTTGATGACATATAGATAAGTGGGTTGGCAAGTTGAGGAGCACATAATTGAGGAGGATCAGTATAGTGACAAATACTCTCTTAAACATCTACAGGTGTACGTTAGGCATGGGGCAGCAGGGTGGTGCAGTGGTAGAGTTGCTGCCTTATAGCGCTTGCAGTGTCAGTGACCCTGGTTCGATCCCAACTACAGGTGCTTGTCTGTATGGAGCTTGTACATCCTCCAAATGGCTGTTTTGGTTTTCTCCGAGGTCTTCGGTTTCCTCCAACACCCCAAAGACGTAAAAGTTGTAAGTTAACTTGGTAGAAGTGTAAATTGACTTTGCCGTATGTAGGATGTATTGCTAATGTGCGGGGATCACTGGTCGTTGCAGACTTGGTGTGCCGGAGGGCCTGCTTCTGTGCTAAACTAAACTATTTATATGTCTTGTGCTACAGCCTTGTTTTCCTGCTGCAAGTAAGAATCTCATTGTATTGTTGTCGGGTCATAAGGCAATTATGACCCTTGACTCATAAAATCTTTATTTGGAAGGAAGAATTAAAAGTAAAATATCACTTAAGCAGAGTGAGGGAACTGAATGTTGTTCAACTATCAGATTAGAGAATGACAGACATGAACCACAGAGTAACATGCTGGTACAGAAAGCAATTAGGAAGCTGATGAGATATTGGCCTTTATTGTGAGGGGGGTGGTGTGTGTGTAGACAATTAAACTTCATCAGGGTGCTGGTCAATGTGTACCTGAAGTCCGTAGTCAGATTTTAATTTTTCTTTTGGAAACGATAATTTTCCTTTATTCATACAAGGTACGTGGACTTTACAGGTTGAGTCAGAAATTAGTTGCCCAGCCAGCAGATTTCTGGTCCCAGTTGATCTTCTGCAGCCCACCCACAGGACAGTGAAAGCTCTCTCCCTGCAATTATTCCACTAACTCCCCATGTATCCTCTCCACAGCCTTTATTTCTCTCACAGATGTGGTGTCCGGGACCCGACACACCAGGTGCGGCCAAAGGACAAGAGTTCATAGAAACATAGAAAATAGGTGTAGGAGTAGGCCATTCGGCGTTTCGAGCCTGCACCGCCATTCAATATGATCATGGCTGATCATCCAACTCAGTATCCTGTACCTGCCTTCTCTCCATACCCCCTGATCCCCTTAGCCACAAGGGCCACATCTAACTTCCTCTTAAATATAGCCAATGAACTGGCCTCAACTACCTTCTGTGGCAGAGAATTCCACAGATTCACCACTCTCTGTGTGAAAAATGATTTTCTTATCTCGGTCCTAAAGACTTCCCCCTTATCCTTAAACTGTGACCCCTTGGTCTGGACTTCCCCAACATCGGGAACAATCTTCCTGCATCTAGTCTGTCCAACCCCTTAAGAATTTTGTAAGTTTCTATAAGATCCCCCCTTTAATCTTCTAAATTCTAGCGTGTACAAGCCGAGTCTAACTAGTCTTTCTTCATATGAAATTCCTGACATCCCAGGAATTAGTCTGATGAAACTTCTCTGTACTCCCTCTATGGCAAGATTGTCTTTCCTCAGATTAGGAGTGCAAAACTGTACGCAATACTCCTAGTGTGGTCTCAACAAGACCCTGTACAATTGCAGTAGAACCTCCCTGCTCTTATACTCAAATCCTTTTGCTATGAATGCCAACATACCATTCGCTTTCTTCACTGCCTGCCGCACCTGCATGCCTACTTTCAATGACTGGTGTACCAGGTCTCGTTGCATCTCCCCTTTTCCTAATCGGCCACCATTCAGATAATAGTCTACTTTCCTGTTTTTGCCCCCAAAGTGGATAACCTCACATTTATCCACATAATACTGCATCTGGCATGCATTTGCCCACTCACCCAACCGATCCAAGTCACCTTGCAGTCTCCTAGCATCCTCCTCACAGCTAACAGTGCCCTCCAGCTTCGTGTCATCCGCAAATTTGGAGATGTTGCATTCAATTCCCTCGTCCAAATCATTAATATACATTGAAAATATCTGAGGTCCCAGCACCGAGCCTTGCGGTACACCACTAGTCACTGCCTGTCATTCTGAAAAGGACCCGTTTACTCCTACTCTTTGCTTCCTGTCTGGCAGCCAGTTCTCTATCCACATCAATACTGACCACCAATACCATGTGCTTTAAGTTTGCATACTAATCTCTTATGTGGGACCTTGTCGAAGGCCTTCTGAAAGTCCAGATATAACACATCCACTGGTTTTCCCTTATACAATCTACTAGTTACATCCTCAAAAAATTCTATAAGATTTGTCAGCCATGATTTATTTTTCATAAATCCATGCTGACTTTGTCCAATGATTTCACCACTTTCCAAATGTGCTGCTATTCCATCTTTAATAACTGACTCTTGCAGTTTTCCCACTACTGATGTTAGACTAACTGCTCTGTAATTCCCCGTTTTCTCTCTCCCTCCCTTTTTTAAAAAGTGGGGCTACATTAGCTACCCTCCAATCCTTTGGAACTACTCCAGAATCTAAAGAGTTTTGAAAAATGATCGCTAATGCATCCACTATTTCTGGGGCTACTTCCTTATTCATTTTGCAAAGTCTGTGCCGCCTTCTCCTCAGCGCATCACTGAGTGCAGAGGGACGGGGAGGAAGCAACAGTGGGACAGGAAGGCTGCGAGAAACTGGACTCACATAGCACCAAACACACAACTCATGATGCAGTTCTCTTTATTATTGGCTGAGAAGCTAAATGAGTACAGTCACCACAGACAGTGAGAGCAGATACAAAGAAATCAAAGCACTGGATCCAATGCTGGCAAGGATGAATGGATGATTCTGGAGTCTTCTAACCGGAATAGAGACTATAGGAACAAATAAAACCAAGTTTTATCCTGCAGTTGGAATCATTCCAAGTAAATCCACCTAGAAGAAGTGAAAAATAAGTCAGCATTTACTTGTTAGTCCACGAGAAAAATGCTGCAGATGCAGAAAATCTGGAATAAATTTTGAAAATACTTTGAACATTCGTGAAGAGGACAGGAAGGTAATTGTTGGAAATGTCATCTCTGTGCCTCTCTCCACAGACGCTGCCTGATCTGCTGAGTGTTTCCAGCATTTTCTGTTTTCTATCTGGTCTAAATGTTTTATCTATTTGTCAGAGTCTGTGAACCATTAATGTTCCCTGACTCTTAATCGGTGAGTTTGCCTTGTAATTAAAGGGAGTCACTTCCTCTGAGGTGCCAGGTGCAGTCAGAGTGTGTGTTGCTGAAACCTGAAGCCCCCTTACTCAAACAAGTGCTTAAGCTGCCTGAAGCCCCGAGAATAGATATGGCTCACCGGGTCCGACGTAAGGTTCAAGCAAGCTCAACTGCCCCCCCAAGACAGATTATTCTGAAATTCTATGACATTTCAACCCTGGAAGGAATTATGAAAAAAAATCCATATGGTGTGAATTTGATGTTTGAAGAAGACAAACTAAGATTCTTCCGTGATTTTCCAGCTGAAATCATGGAAAAGAGGGACAAGTTTACAAACACGAGAAGGCTACTGAAAGAGGTCTCGGGAGTAAGATATGGGATAGTATATCCCGCAAAATTGAGAATTACGTATAACCATGTTGAACGTGCATTCACGGATCCAGAAGAGGCATTTAATTATGCACAAAGTATCACAAAGGAAGACTACTGATCATGAGAAACGACGACGAAAGAACTGTGTTTCGTTTTTTTTTAACATACAAAAATACTGCTCTGGTTAAGTTGGAGAACTTTCCCCGAGGCTTGTCTAGTCATTTTAGCTTTGCAATGTTAACTCAAGGTCGGATTTTATGTTTCACATCAACAAAGGATTGACAAAGAGGAAAAATTGTGGCGGAGAAAATAACTTGAGAATATGGAAAAATATTATCAGTGGACTTGTATATAGAAATTTATGATTTAAGAAACACACAATTACATACTAACATAAAATATAATTAATAACATTGTGTAATATTAAGGCATAGCTTAATAATGGCTGATGTTTATTTCATGATGTTAATTACTTGCTAAATATAAGAATAACAAGTTAAATATGATTGATAAGTACTAATAACATACTAACAAATTTTATGGATATTGTAGATTTAGTCTAAATTGCGCGCAAAGAGGGGGGAGGAGACTCAGACGCTTGGAAGTTACCCAAGGGTCTGAATCTGGTTAACCCCTTGGAACCTGCTGGTGTCTGATACAAAAGTTTAAGACTTCATTGTAATAGAGCTAGGCATATCAATAGATATGGATATATAATTAACATAATATTATCTAAATATCTAAATATATACTCGGAAACTCTTTTTTATTTTGTTTTTTCTCTTTGAAGATATATTTCTAATCAATCTATTGGAGTGCGTTTTATTTTATATATATATTTCTGAACTTTGTATCGCTCTCTCTTCCAATTAATAATAACTGCTCAAGGGAGCAGAGCGAAACATATAAAAACATCTACGGAAGTCAATAAGAATTTTCTACCACCTGTTGGTGGTCTGTTTTTAATTATAATATCTTTATTTTTGGATATTATAATATCACTTTTTGTTTGTTAAGTATCTTTTCACGACTCTACACTTTCTGGTCTTTTACAAGGTCTATTCTGAAGGGGAGATGCCAACAAAACTTAACAGCTGGGGATGACCATCCTCCACCTAGAGTTATGAGGTTCTTGGTTGCACCATATGAAGTAAATGTATTAACATGATTCATAATGCAAGATGATAAACAAAAGAAAACTGGAGGAATCACGTTCTGTAGTTGGAATATAAGGGGTGCTAATGAACCAATTAGAAGGGGTAAGATCTTTGCCCAATTAAAAGCCTTAAACAGTGACATCATTTTCTTACAAGAGACGCATTTGAAATATCAAACACAGATAAGATTGAAGGTAAATTGGATTGGGCAAACATACTACTCTTCATTTATTTCTAAATCTAGAGGTACAGCTATTATCATTCATAAAGGTATACCATTTAAATTAAATAATACATATAGAAGATAAAGAGTGGAGGTACGTCATAGTCACGGGAGAAATTTATTCTACTCCACTTACTTTGATAAATATTTATGCTCCTAATTTTGACAACCCCCAATTCTTTAGTAAAATTTTGGATACAATTAAAGAACTTAACTATCAAAATGTTATAATAGAGGGAGATTTGAATTGTGTTTTAGATCCATATCTGGATAAATCAGCAAAACAAAAAAGGATTAACATAAAATCTAAAACTAGTGAACTCCTAAATCCATACATGAAAAATACCAACATAACAGATGTATGGAGGATCACTAACCCAGTAGGTAGGGAATATTCATTTTATTCAATGGTACATAAAACATAATCACATATTGATTACTTCTTAGTGGACACAAAACTAATTCCATATACATATAATTCTAAATATCATAATAGTATTATTTCTGATCATTCCCCGCTAACTTTTTCTTTAAAATTAGATGGAATGCCTGATAAAAAATCGTTTTGGAGGTTTAACCCCCAAATCTTAAACAATTCACAATGATGTACATATTTAAAAGAGCAGATGGGATTCTTTTTTGAGACAAATGATACACCAGATATTTCACCCTCCTTATTATGGGAAACTTTTAAGGCATTTATTAGAGGAACTATAATCTCATATCAAGCTTTTCCAAAATAAAAAAAAATGAACAATTGCAGTTAGACAATTAGATTTAGAATATGCTAAAGAACCAACTATAGATAAACATAATAAGATAACAATACTAAAATATAAATTAAATACAATTTTAATCGGCCAGAATAATAAGATTATTTCAAACTATAAAACAAGAAAATTTTGAATTTGGTGATAAACTACATAAACTCTTAGCACGCCAACTGAAAAAACGGGAAACAGAAAAATACATTTACTAAAATTAAATCAGACAAAGGGGAATGACTAACACTACCTAAAGATATTAATAAAAGATTTGCTCAATTTTATCAAAATTTATATACATCGAAAACCTCTGCAAATAATACTCAAATTACAAATTTCTTAGACAATTGTAATCTTCCAAAATTAAATATGGTGGAACAAGATTAGGAGCCCAGATTACACTACAGGGAAATAGAAGAAACAATAAATTTGTTTGAAGAATGGCAAAACGCCAGGACCAGATGGCTTTAGTAATGAATTCTATAAAAGATTCTATGAGATAATTTCTCCACGCCAGCAAGATTTATATATATATATGCTTTTAAAGAAAATAAACTACCAGAAAACATTAACTGAGTCAACGATTACACTTATACCAAAAAGGATAAAGATCTAGAAGACCCAGCCTCATGTAGAGCTATTGCACTCCTAAATACAGATCAAAAAATATTAGCAAAGACCCTAGCGAGAAGATTGAGTAAATATGTTAGCAAACTAATAAACCCAGACCAAACAGGGTTTATATACCAAAGAGATACTCTTTTAACAATTTGAGACGGCTGTCTAATATAATGTACTTATATAATACTGAAGAAGAACTAGCAATTATTTCATTAGATGCAGAAAAAGCTTTCGATCAAGTAGTATGGCAATATTTATTCAAAGTATTGCAAAAAATTTAACATGGGAGATAACTTTATCTCATGGGTAAAAATTATTATATGATAAGCCGACGGCTAGAATACTGATTAATAATATTATCCCCGAAATTCCAATTAGCAAGGGGCAATAGGCAGGGGTGCGTACTATCGCCCCTGCTATTTGCACTAGTGATAGAGCCTTTAGCAGAAAGTATAAGAAGTCATCCGAATATTTATGGATATAATACCAAACACTCAAATAATAAAATGTCATTATATGCAGACGACATATTACTATATATTACAAATTCGCAAATTAGCATACCAAATGTACTAAACTTAATAGAGGAATTTGGTTCTTTTTCAGGATATAGAATAAATTGGAACAAAAGCAAAATTATGACGATAAAACCTCAAGAATCGACACATTTGTTGAAATTGCAACAGAAAAAATTAAGTATTTGGGCATCCAAATCTCTAGGAAATATAAATCATTACTCAACGCAAACTATATGCCTTTATTAACTAAATTAAACGGGTTGATTAAATTTTGGAAAACACTGCCGATGTCCTTAATAGGCAGAATAAACACGATAAAAATGATCTTCTTACCACAAATATTGTACCTATTTCAATCAATACCAATATACTTACCTAAAAGAATATTTTAAAAACTAGACTCTGATATTATAAACTTTATATGGGAATTATCACTTGTGTAAATCTAAAGAATCAGGGAGACTGACACTTCCTAACTTATTGTATTATTATTGGGCAGTGAATATTAAAAATATAATCTATTGGTTGGACAGTTCTGCCCAACAGGTAGATTGGATAAGAATGGAAGCAAGAGGATTGTTCCCGTACTTATAAAATATAGGAACGATCCTTCTTTCCCCGATGAAACCGAACAATATAATTATATAAGAAGGATCCAATTAATTCACAGTATAATACGAATTTGGAAACAAATAAAATTAACTTTAAAGTTAAGAAAATTATCACTTCTTTCTCCAATAGCTAAATAATCCCTCATTCAAACCATCCATTATTGAAAAAACGATTATCATTGGGAAAGAAATAGGAATTAAAAACGATGGGAGATCTGTATGAATGGGGAAAAACTTTTATCATTCCACACAATTACAACTAAAATATAATTTGAAAAAAGTAATTTCAATATTTCAAATATCTTCATATTCAAGATTATTTGAAATAAAATATATACAAGGATTATCAAACTTTAACTCCAGATATAAATTGGAGGAAGGAATGAATTTGAAAGACAGAATCAAGCAGTTTAATATTCTGAATTATATAATACAATTCTAAATATAGAAACACCAACAACAGAGGCAATTAGAAGGGACTGGGAACAAGAGTTATTGATAAAAATTCCGAATGATAGATGGGAAAAAAAATTATTATACGTAAATAAATGTTTAATTAATGCAAGACAAACCTAATTCAATTTAAAATTTTACATAGAATATATTATTCGAAAACTTAGACTGAATAAAATATTTTCAAATGTTTCCCCCATCTGCGACAAATGTTTAACTCAAAATGCCTCTGTGCCACCATTTCCTTTGTCTCTTGTAGCGGTTGGAACTAGGGAAATTGATTGAGGGTAAAGCAGTGGATGTTGTCTATAAGATGGGATTTCAGTAAGGCCTTTGACAAGGTTCCCCATGGAAGGTTGGTTAAGAAGGTTCAATCTTTGGTGGTGTTAATGGCGGAGTAGCAAGATGGATTCAACAGTGGCTGAATGGGAGATGTCAGAGAGTAATGGTGGATGGCTGTTTGTCAGGTTTGGAAGCCGGTGACCAGTGGGGTGCCTCAGGGATCTGTGTTGGGTCCACTGTTGTTTGTCATGTACATCAATGATCTGGATGATGGGGTGGAAAATTGGATAAGTAAAGTATGCAGATGATACTAAGATAGGTGGTGTTGTGGATAATTGAAGTAGATTTTCAAAGTCTACAGAGAGATTTGGGCCATTTGGAAAAGTGGGCTGAAAGATGGCAGATGGAGTTTAATGCTGTTAAGTGTGAAGTGCTACATCTTGGCAGGACAAATCAAAATAGGATGTACATGGTAAATGGTAGGAATTGAGAATGCTGTGGAACAGAGGGATCTAGGAATAAACTGTGCATAATTCCCTGAAGGTGGAATCGCATGTAGATAGTGGTTGGTAAAGAAAGCCTTTGGTGTGCTGGCCTTTATAAATCAGAGCATTGGAATATCGGAGTAGGGAAGGAATGGTTGATAAAATTGTACAAGGCATTGGTAAGACCAATTCTGGAGTATGGTGTACAATTTTGGTCGCCTAGTTATAATGGAAGGATGTCAACAAAAAAGAGAGAGTACAGAGGAGATTTACTAGAATGTTGCCAGGGTACCAGCAACTATGTTCAGAGAAAGGTAATTGAACAAGTTAGGTCTTTATTCTTTGGAGGCAGAAGGTTAAGGGGGGACTTGATTGAGGTCTTTAAAAATGATGAAAGGGATAGACCAGAGTTAACGTGGATACGTTTTTCCCATTGAGGGTAGGAAGATTCAACAATAATAGAGGGCATGATATGAGAATTAGGGGACAGAAGTTTCGGGGTAACGTGAGGGGGAACTTCTTTACTCAGAGGGTGGTGGCTGTGTGGAATCAGCTTCCAGCAGAAGTGGTGGAGGCAGGATCGATTTTAACATTTAAAAGTAAAGTGGTAGGTATATGGACGTGAAGGGAAATGGAGGGGTATGGTCTGAGTGCAGGTAGAAGGGACTAGGGGGAAAACAAAATGGTCGGCACGGACTGGAAGAGCGAGAGGGCTGTTTCTGTGCTGTAATTTTTTATGATTATATGGTTATATGGTTGTATAAAACTGTATAACATTTCTTGTATAAAAATTTTGGAATGAAATTTTTGGAATTTTTACAAAACTCTTTAACACAAAATCGAACCCCAATACCGAATTGATTATCTTTGGATCAATGGAAGAGGGAAGTAAAACTAACTATATTCCTAGAAGCTTTTCTTAATTATGGTCTAATAACAGCAAAAAAAACATACTCAAATTTTGGAAAAAAACGATACCACACCAACATTTCAAATCTCAAACATGTCTGAAATGCTACACCATTGAAGAAATTAGATTCCTCCTACTAGGCAAAGTAGACCCTATTTTAAAGACTTGGTCTCCTTTTTATCAACTTTTTACAAGCAGATGGTGCAACATAAGAAAAATTAAATGTTTAGAACGGGTGACGGGGATGGGCAAAATACGAAATAGGTAGATCTCTCCTAATCTCTCTTTCCTTTCCTTTCTCCTTTTCTTTCAATCCTTTTAACTTCTTATTCGGTCCTGCATTTCTTTGGCTATCTGTTTCTACTCGCTTGTCTATCTTTCCGACACTTCTTTATTTATTTTTTCTCTCACTGTTCTTTTATTATTAAATCAAAAGTACAAAGTTGTACAAGAATGGAAACATGTATGTATGTATTAGGTACTTAAGTACCACACTACTGTACTTCTAACAAAATAAACAAAAAAAAAAAAGGGAGTCACTTCTGTGGAGGTGCAGGTTCAACCATAGTGTTTAGTGTTGATGAAACCTGAAGCCTCCAATATTCACGGGGGGGTTTGGAATGTCCCAAACTGAAGTGTCTGGGCTCGACCTGGGCATGGAAACTCTCCGTGTGGCCCTGTATAACACACCTGTGCCATCAGAGATAAACCCAGCCCTCCCCTTTCCATGGACCTCACACAATGGGAGCAGAGTCTTGCAATCTCTGGATCTGGAACTTCTGCAACCCAATGCCATGTCTAAATCTGGCGATTTTACACCAGTGACATTCCGATTATCTGTAGCGTTTACACCCAGTTTTTTGTAGAATTAGGGTGTGGCGTTCCCTTGTACGTGGAGCACAGAAACAGACCACTCAGCCCATGGATCCGTGCTACTGTTGCTGCTCCCACACCAGGCATCCCCCCTCCCTTCTTCCGACCCCATCAACACATCCGTCTGTTCCTTTCTCCATCTACCTCTGCCGTAAGTACATCTGTCATGCTCTCTGCCTCTATTACGTGCTCCTGAGCTCCACTTCTCTGCACTCACAGAACAGCGAGCTTCATGACTTCTCTGCCTCCACTGCCGCTCTGCAGTTTATTCAACAGTCAATGGACTGAGTTTAGTTCTTTCTGTTAATGCCGTGTCACTCTGTACCCCTTCCTCTAACTCCAATGTTACCCCATTGACACATTCCTCCTGCACAGTTACACTTGGTGTCTGTTCCCCTGACCCCTGCATTACATCCCATATATCCTCCTCTCACTGCTGGGCAGTCAGTGCTGTTCTGCAGAGCACAGGACCCATGGGGTTGGTTCACTCCTTCTGTATAACAGCAGGTCTGATCAGGTAACCGGTTCAATATTGTGTCTAAAATTAAGTCTGACAGAATACCACTTCAATCAATGTTGCACTTGCGGTAATATTGAATGTAACACAGTCTTCAACAATCCAGCATTGTTGGGTTGATGTCGTGCCCATTTTTGTAATGATTGGCGATCCATTGATCCATGCAAATGACCTTCCTGCTGGGATATAAATCAATGGTCATTGCTGTTTGGGAATGCTGACGTAAGCTTGCACTTAACAGTACAGGGAGGAGCTTACTGAGACGGTTAGTGCGAGCAGACTTACGAGCAGCCGGGACAAGTAGGCAGTGGATGGGAGTTTAACTATGGATCTGGTAGGGTGGTGGAATTTCATGGAAGTAACAGATCTTTGGGAGGAAACCATTAGTGACAGGATCCGAGGGTAAAAGGTCAGAGAAAAGGAGTAATGGTTAACTCGAATTGAGGAAAACGATGATATATGAAGACAACACACGTAGATCTCCCAGATAAAGACAGTGAACAATGAAGAAAAATAACTGTAGACCCTGCAGGTCCAATGTTACTCAGGGTTGCCAAACCCACAGAATAATGGAGACAGCTGAGTTGTAGTCGGAGGCCTGTTGTGTGTGTGGACTGGAATGAAACACTTGGCATTTCACCACATCCTTCATCAACTCCACCCACAACACCATACCATGTTCCTCCATTCAGTGGGTCCTTTGTGTGAATTATACATTTCTTGGCCCTTCAGGGACAAGCCCAGATCAGGAGGGACCATCTGGATTATTCACTGACCAGCCAAGAAACTTGAGGGGCTTTGAATGCGTCTGAAGGTTTAGCGGAACCTTTTTTCAGGGAAGTGAATACCCCAAACTTTTACTGACCTCCAGCAGGTTATTTAAACTGAATTATTCCACTTTTTTTATTTCAGAGAGCTGTGGAGAATTGTTTGTACTGAGTTGTTAAGGAACTCACCTATGTCATGGTTAACAGACAATATGTTCAAGGACAACACCAGTCAATATACTGGAGAGTTCTGACACACATTCACCTTCATTGAGTTATAAAGGTCGCTTTGTTTTTTCTCAGCTGTTGACATCACCTCGAACCAAATTCTTAAAAAGCATATAATATTTATATCTTATGTTCAATCGAAAAAGCTAATAATGGGTCATAATAGTCAAAATCAACCACCACAATGACACGAGGAAGTAACGCATGAGATCCATTAATCAACAACAGTTCTTGGATCTTTCGCTTGGCCAACTGCCACATTTTGGGGCAGACCCATTCTCAGACAAACTGGGGATTCCCAGTTTACCTGTGGACAAACTGATTAACATTTGCCCTCATAATTGCCTGGCTATTTGCAATCTACATTGTAGGGAGAAGACAGAGAGCTGATGAGGGGAAAGTAAAGTCCCCTGAGTGATGGTGTGTGATGAAGGAGGGTGAGAGGAGGGGATATGCTGGATCAGAAACAGACACATGAACATGTAGGATTTTATTTGTTCCACAGGAACCACGGAGACAGTGGCCAGAACCATGCATTTCTTGTCAATTAGGTCATTCGGTATGGAAAAGGCCTTCGGCAACCTACCCACACTGGCCACACATATACCAGCTGCACTAGTCCCAATGCCTGTGTTTGGCCTATATCAACCTCCCACACCTGGTTATATCCATTGTACCTGTCTAACTTGGGATGTTGTCTGCCTCAACTACCCTCTGGCAATGTGTTCCATACATCACCTGCACTTTGTTGTGAAAAAGTGTGTCTCAGATTTCACTATTATGCTTTACCCCTTTACTTAACTATGTTCTTTGGTCCACAATTCACTACTCTGGGCAGGATGCTCTGTTGCAACTACAGGATTATTCTCTCATGATTTTATATACATCTATAAGATCACCCTCATCGCCTGCATCAAGGAATAGAGTCGCTGCCTGCTCAACCTCTCCCTATAGCTCAGACTAGTCCTGACAACATCCTTTCGTATAATCTTCTCTTTACCCATCCAGCATCATGAATCTTTCTTATAACATGTCCCCAGAAACTGATACACATACCCTAAAAGCGGCTGCAGCCAAAGTATTATATTCGGCAACATGACCTTGAACGTACAGTGGCTTGCACAAGTATTATACCCCTTGAACATTTCCACATTTTGTCACGTTACAACCACAAACGTTAATGTATTTTATTGGGATTTTATGCCATAGACCCACCACATAGTGGTGCATAATTGTGAAGTGGAAGGAAAATGATACTTGGTTACAAATTTTATTTACAAATAAAAAATGAAAAAGTGTTGGCGTGCTCAAAAAGTATTCAGGCCCCTTGAGTCATACTTTGTAGAATCCACCTTTCGCTGCAATTACAGCAGCAAGTCTTTTGGGGTATGTCTCTACCAGGCTTTGCACTCTAGAGACTGAAATTTGCCCCAATTCTTCTTTGCAAAATAGTCAAGCTCGAGTCAGATTGGATGGAGAGCGACTGTGATCAGCAATGTTTCCAAGTTCTGCAGAGATATCACTTGGATTTAGGTCTGGACTTTGAATGGGCCATTTCTTAAAACACTGATTATGCTTTGATCTAAACCATTACATTGTAGCTCTGGCTGTTGTTTAGGGTCGTTGTCATTGCTGGAAGGGATACCTCCACCCCAGTCTCCAAGTCTTTTAGCAGACTCTAACAGGTTTTCTTCCAAGATTGGACTGCTCATTTGGCTCCATCTTCTTCCCATCAATCTGACCAGCTTCCCGGTCCCTGCTGTAGAAAAAGCATTCCCCACAGCATGATGCTGCCCACACCATGTTTCACAGTGAGGATGGGTGCGTTCGGGTGATGTGCAGTGTTCGTTTTCCGCCACAAATAGCGTTTTGTTTTTAGGCCAAAAAATTTCTAATTTTGTCTCCTCAGACCAGGCCACCTTCCTCCACATGTATTGCTGTTGTTACCACATGGCTTGTTATGGAAAAACTGCATAAGGACTTCTTTATGGCTTTGTTTCAACCATAGCTTTCTTCTTGCCACCTCTTCATAAAGGCCCGATTCGTGGAAGCACAACTAATATAGTCCTCTGGGACAGATTCCCCCTCTGAGCTGTGGATCTCTGCAGCTCCTCCAGAGTTTACCATGGGCTTCTTGGCTGCTTCTTCTGATTAATGTTCTCTTGACCGGTCCTGTCAGTTTAGGTGGACAGGGGCCGAGTGTCTTGGTTAGGTTTGCAGTTGTGCCATACTCTCTCCATTTTCAGATGATGGATTGACAGTGCTCCGTGAGAGGTTTTAAAGCTTGGGATATTTTTTTATAACCTAACTGCTTTAAACTTCTCCACAACGTTATCCTGACTGTCTGGTTGTGTTCCTTGGGGCTTCCTGATGCCGAGAGGGAAATGGTTTGTTCATTAATGTTCTCTAAACAAACTCTGAGGCTTCACAGAACAGCTGTATTTAATGAGATTAGATTACACATAGGTGGGCACTATTTTACTAATTTAGGTTGACTTTGAAGGCAATTGGTATAACTGGATTTTATTTAGGGTGTATCAAGTGGGCTGAATTACTTTTGCAACGCCACACTTTTCAGTGTTTATTCGTTAAACATTCAATTCATGCATCAGAATAGTTTGTTAAATGGAATAACAGTTTATTTACAAAAAACAAATCACAACAAACCCTCTAACTCAGGGGAAAAGTGTTAACTGTACTGAAACCAGAATCAGCAAACACTCCGAGACTTGAATCGGCTTGTGATAATAACCTCTGAAAAGTTAGCGCACTGGGACCTCCCTGCGGCGCGGAGGATTTGGTTTTGGCAAGTCCATGCGCCCTTGGCCGCGGAAGTTGATGCCGCCCTGGTGGAATGAGATTTGAATTATCAGTATCAATTACCTGCACTTGCAGGAACCTGCTTAGCCACCTTGAATTCGTTTGCACCGGAACCTTACGTGGGTTTTTGTGTGACTAATAAACAAGCCAACTTTCCTCTCAGAGTTTAGTAATCTCAAAATGTAACGAGATTAAAAATGTGAGGTACTAACCACACAATAGCGATCATCCTGCGGGGTATGCTGAAAAACGCAATTTTAACATCCTGTATGACTCTTCTATTATGTTTAAGCAAAATATAGACATAAACATATAATGGCATCTGCCGACACATGCATTCAATCTAGCCGGTAGGCTTTTGCAAACGTTTGTACAGTTGGCTGAAACCAACGCATAAGCTATGACCACTTCATAGATAATTTGGCATAGGATAGGCTTGTAACCGGAGCCACTGGCCGAAGAACCATCAGACCTCACTACATTCCAAATCGGCATAGCTGGGTTTAGGAGGATTAGAATGAAAAACTCCCTTCAGAATCAGTTCGTTGAAACTAACGGATGTGTCCGCTATGTATGCTAATTTGCATTCATTAGGTAAATAAGAAGACAGGAGCAATTCTGGCTGTATTAAATCACACTGTAACTTAATTTTTTGGTCGAAATAAAGAGTTGAAAAATCTCAATACCGTCGTGATCCCTGCAGTTGTGATATACAATTTCTGCTGTTAGACAGAATTGCTCCCACTTCCTTATATAGGTGTATATATTGCTGCTGTGTCTATCCCACTGAAGGCAACGTGTAGAGAATATCCACAGTCGATGAGTACAGTCCTTCCCAGGTATGGCCTCCTTAAAATTGGCAAATTAACAGATCAATACGATCATGTAAAGGATTGTTGATCCCAGTGATGGATTTTACCAGTGATTTTTATTCTTGGGCATAGCAGGTAAGGCTCCCTAGCATTTGTAATACAACGGGAACCCATGCTTGGTCGGCCAATATGGCACTACAATACCCTGGACGCGGAGTCCTCCTTGATCTTTTGCAACACATCTGCTGGTGAGACAGAATGGAGGAAATACATACACCAAACACTTCCTCCCCCAATGCAGCGAATAAACGCATTTTTTTTTTCCACTGTACTGCCCAAGATCTGGTTCCCATGAAAACATATTCTAGGTAACTGATGATTTTAATAGAAATGCAACATGTCAATATCTTGGCGAATCCATTACTGACAATCATTTGGTTTAATACATCCTGATTTAAACATCCATTCAATGTTTTCATTTTAAACTGACGTGACCCTAGTGTCAGCTTTACCGTGTTGAACCTTCCTGGGCAAATAAAGTGCTGAAAGCCAGATATTTTGGTAATACACCAGCTCCAAATCTGGTTAGCCAGTCTATCACAAGACTGTGCTTACGTCCACATGTGGTTAAATATGCCATGCTGTGGTGTTGTCAATCTGAGAACCTGCAAATGCAGCTTCACTCCTTGTAGAATTATAAGCTTAGTGCCCATACCAGGTGCCCAAACAACTCTAAATAATTAATACTCTTAATTGAAGAAGTGAATGTCTCATCCACATTCCTATTCTGCCTCCACAACTAGAAGAATATCTGTTGCACCACAAACAGTGCATTACAATCAGTCTGTAATATCAGTGACGGTGGTTCACCAAAACCCTTCCTAAACTTTTTGAAAACATGTTACTATCCACCAGTGTATGTCGCAATTGCCCAAGCTGCAACTGCCATAGGCTCTTATCAAAATGGCCCACTTTTGTATTCTCGGTGCCTGTTCCTTTGATCGTTGTAATGTTGATAATGCAGAGGACCATACTAACAGCTGGAAATGCTGACAACAAACTTCCCAATTAAACTGGCTACTTGTCTAATCGAAGGCCATTGTTCTCCAACCGAGATTAACACAGTCCTCAATTAACTGATTCAATTATCCTGGGGCAAAGTTACCAGCATGTGTTTGGAATTAATGGTAAAATCCCGATAATCAATAAATTTGGACTGGCTGTGATAATTTAGATTTATATGGGTGATTAACAAATCCCATTTGTTCAAGTGATTTTAACAACTGAAAACTGATGTATTGAGTATCCGCATGAGTCTTTCAACAATCTGAATAACATCTAATTAGGGCATTACCACATGCCCTTGAGCTCTAGTAATGTAAACGGTTTTACCAATTTTATGTATATAATCCAGGAGCTGAAGTTAATCCAGGCGGCATGCCCTGTTTTGCCATAGCTCAGTCATCCAAATTAAATTTCAAATCATCTTCTTATCACACACTGAATAGGACACAGAGTTAATATGCATTCTTTAAATCAATGGTTGCCTTATAATACCCTTTGGACACTAGATGTTTGCCCGTGGTAAAGGTTCTCCATTTTGAATATGCCTAGTAACAAAACAAATTGTTTCAAACTTGATAAATCCAGGGAATAATTCTAATCCCCAGTCTTTTTTGATCTGGGAAATATACTTGGGACAGAAATTGTTGACTTTGATAGCCGGGACGGCTCAATTACCCCTTTCTTATGTAACGACTGAAATCTCTCGCTTGAATAAGCAACTTTCTCATCTGAAAAATTAAGTTATGAACAAAATGTCAACTGTGCATTTGTTTGAAAAACATTTTTAAACCTTCCCAAATTGGGACAACAGGAAAAACATCAGATTAAATCTTCGTCTGTCAATGTTATATTCCTTACCTGCACTTTCCTTGTGCCTTGTTGTCCTCGACTTCTTGTAGAGAACCTTTTTTGTCTTGTTCCAGCCTTGCTTACGAGGCCATGGTTATAACAACCTCCATAACAGTCTTTTGACCCTTTCTTGCAAATACTATCTTCTATTG